>JACGCM010001221.1:1200000-1530683 GCA_014058105.1 Kingdonia uniflora
CTTTGGATCACCTCCGACTTAACTAACTAAAGTAATAATTATAATATAAAATTTATCCGCTCATAATAGCCGTGGCTAGGTCAATTCAGGTCTAGAATCTAGTGTTCATGGCTAAAACCCAACATAACGACTTAATCATTCTTGGACAACCGGATCTAGGTCTTGTACACTCCCTCTATGGCTAGGCAGAGTGTCTAAGTTCCTAGTGATCAAGTAATCTCTTTAAACGCAAAGACAACCAAATATGGCTAATTTGGCATCTTTCACATCTTCATAATAGATCGGGGTTACCATGGCTAAATCAACCATTCCCTACTACAAACCAGAATATTGTAGGCTCGTTGATTTGGAAGGTACGACTTTTAACTTGTTTGTCGTACGAACTGGCCAACATATGGTGATATCAACCGAGGTTAGCGATGACGCGTACCCTTGTCTCATCGATCCAATTGAGGTTGCAGGCCAATTCGAACTCGTTTTCCTCTTAAGTTAGCTCGTGATCTCTAACTAGATAATGATATTCTTAGGGAATGACGGCTTCGGTACCATAGGCAAGGAGGAATGGAGTGCAGTCGGTTGATTGACGTAGAGTGGTACGATCTGCCCATAAGACATGAGGAAGTTCCCAAACCCAATTCCCTTTTTTTTGTGAATGAAGCCTTTTCTCGATCGCATCTACGATGGTTTTGTTGGTGATCTCGGTTTGGCCATTGCCTTGAGGGTAGTAGGGATTGGATGGTGAGTGGATGATATTGTGTTGGTTCAGGAAAGCTTTAATTTTTTCTCTAATGAATTGTGGCCCGTTATCGATACGAATTAGGTAGGGGCACCTAAACCAAGTAATGGTGTGTTCCTAGATGAAAGAGATGGCATCTTCTTCTCTAGTTTGACAGAGTTGAACTGCCTCTACCCATTTTATAAAATAATCTGTAGCTACGAGTAGGTGTCAGCGGTTACATGGAGAATTAGGAAATTTACCGACAAGATCGAGTGCCCATTTTTAGAATAGCCAAAATACCTTGCTTGCATGAAGTTTGAGCGCAGGGGCGCATATCATTTCTCCATGTCGTTGACATGTATCACATTTGAATAAGTACTATTCTGCTTGCTTGCGCATGCCTGGCAAGATTACTCCTTATATAATTGTTCTGCTTGCTAGTGATCGACCTGTAACATGGGAGTCACAAGTCCCTTCATGTAAACTACAAAACATCTTGTCTGTTTCATTCATGAGAGGCACTTGAGGTAAGGACCCATGACTGAACGGCAGTATAAGGTACCATTTTGATTTGTGTAGCGCTTTAAGTTGTCGATCAGCTATCGACGCTCCTTTGGGTCTGCTAGAAGTGGTCCATTCTATTTATTGTCGATACAGAGATAAGCTCGGAAGGGTTTTTGCCAATCGTCGTCTTTCCCTTTATTACCCCCATTGTTGATCGTGCATATAGAGATGCAATCAATGCTGGAGGTTGAAATTACTTCAATCTTGAGATATCAAGCTTCTGTTCCTAAGACCACGACTAGATATGTCAAGGAATTGGCATCTCTATTTTCACCTCGAGAAAGATAATCGAGAATTACTTGCGCGAACTTGCTCATCCTATCCACAACGAGGGTCGTGTATTCGATCATCTTGCCATTCTTCTTGTATTACTCAGAGTAATGGTGGATAATGAGTAGTGAATCTGTGTAAACTGAGAGTTATGGGATGCCAATCTTAAGTGCAAGATTGAGTCCATGAAAGAGAGCTTCGTATTCGGTGATATTATTTGAGGTTTCAAAATCCAAGCGGATTGATTTCTCAATTTTGTCGTTGGAAGGCTTAATCAATACGATTCTAATTCCTGACCCGGCAAGTCCTACTAAACCATCTATAAGAAGTTGTCACCCTTTCCCTGTAATCCATTCAGCTCGTACGTCAAATGATTTTGGGGTGGATCTTCTATAATTTCCTCTATAAGGCCATAATAGTGCTCATCCCACTTAGGCTTTTTTACTAGAAAATCTGTGAGAAAATCGGCAATGGCCTGACCCTTTTTGGAATGACGTTGTTCGAACTTGATATTATGTTCCCCCAAATTGACTGACCATTGTTGCACACTTCTTGATTTTTCTTTTTTGGACAGAACCTCCTGAAGTAGGTAGTTAATCATGACTTTGACTGAATGAGCTTAGGAGTAGTACTTGAGCTTATGTGAAGTGTAAACAAGAGTGAGAAGAAGTTTCTCGATTTTAGAGTACCTCGTTTCCGCTGGGAGTGAGAATTTTGCCCATGAAGTATACTGGTTTTTTGATTTTCCCTGCAAGTCGAATGAGAACTGAGCTGATTAAAGTATCTCTATCTCCTAGGTAGATAATTAGTTCCTCATTATCTATTGGGGTGTTCATTATGAGATACCTCCCCAAATAGGCTTTGAGATCCTGAAAAGCTACTTTGCATTCTGATGTCCATTGAAGCATTTGGCTGAACTTTACCTTGTTTGGCACAACCGCGGAGTAGTAAAAACAACCAACGACGGCGGTCTGAAGATTTTGAAATAAATCGGCTGATAGCAGCAATCTTGCCGACAAGTTTCTATACGTCTTTTTTCATTTTTGGAGAAGCATGTTGAGAAGAGCCTGAATCTGATTTGGATCAGCCTCAATCCCTTCCATGCTAATAAGATGGCCGAGAAATCGACCTGAATGTACTTTTAATTGATACTTATTAGGATTGAGACACATCCTATAAGATCGAAGAATGTTGAATATTATGTTGAGATCAAAGATGTGGTTGGTGGACTGTATACTCTTGCACAAGAGATCATCAATTTAAACTTTCATGACATTCTCAAGATGTGCTTTAAATATATTTGTCATCAACTATTGATAAGTCGCGCCTGCATTTTTGAATCGGAAGGGCATTACTTTATTGCAGCATCCATCATAGAGTGGAATCTGATTATACCCAGAAGCAGCATCCATCATAGATAGAAGTTCGTGACCTGCTGTGGAATCAATGATTTGATGAATGTTGGGAAGAGGGAAACTATCGTTTGGAGTATATTTGTCTAGATCTGTAAAATCTATAAAACTCGAACTTTTCCATTCTTCTTTAATACAGCGATGATGTTGGATATCCAATCTGGATATTTAGCTTCTCGAATAAATCCCACTTTGATCAATTACTCAATCTTCATGTTAACTTCATCTCAAAGTCAAGGAGAAAGTCGTCGTTGTTTCTGTTTGACCGCCGTACCGTTGATGCCGATGGCCAATTTGAGACATGCCTTGGCCGAATCGACTCTAGGCATCTCTTCAAAAGTCTATGAAAGCGTCTCAATTTAGTCGCAAGAACTGAATGAGAGCCTATTTCTGGTGTTGAACCGGCTTAGTACCGATAAAAGTACCTCTGCTAGGTCTATCAATGATGATGTATTCTGCAGGCTCTTCTATAAATAGTTGATCAAGATGATCAGCCTTCTGTAATTGCTATGCAGCATATCTGTCTGAGGTATCTAGAATTACTGAGACAGTGTTCTCGTAAGCTCGAGAAAGCTTTTGACTACCCTTGATTTCATTGACACCATCATTGTGTTTGAAGCGCAGTACTTGATGATAGGTATAAGCGATTGCTTCCATGTTGTAAATCCAGCAGCGGCCCATAATCTTAAGATAACAAGATTTGGCGTTGATTACATAGAAGATTACGTTGATGGAGGCTGGTCTTGCGGTAATCGGTAAGATAATCGTACATTTTCTCTCTTCTTTAGAATCATTGAATCCAGTGATATCGGTGTCGCTTAGAATAACTTAATCGGCCAATCCCATTTGGTTGATAGTACTCTGAAAGAGAATCTCAATACCACTGCCAGTATCGATCATCATTGTGTGCATGAAAAACTTCTTTATCTTGAGCATTATGATTAATGCATCATGATGTAGAAATTTGACATGACTAATGTCGCAATCTTCAAATGAGATCCCAAGCTGGAAATTGCTCGAATCAGGTAGAAGCTTGGCTTCTTTGCCTTGAGGTGTTAGATCGCAGCATTCTGATAGTCTTCTGTGCTTAAATCTTCTAGAGATGGTAATCTGATGGATTTCGATCATGTTAATGTGGTGCATATGGTAAAGATTCTACTCCTCAGCTTGATCTTTAACCTTGACAACTTCAAGCTGCTTTTTATAGCTTCTATCCTTGAATGATTCTAGGTCGATAATGTATTTAAACATCCATCCCTCCTTAAAAATGTATTCCAGCAACCTTTGTAAAGCGTAAAAATTGTCAGTAGAATAATGGTTTACCTTATGATGCATGTAATACGGGTAGTTCCCGATTGGTTCCAAAAGTTGGGAGAGACGGTTGAGCTTATTCTTAGAGAGGATTGGAAAAATTATAGAGATTTGAACATTTATCCTTGGGAGGACCGGCCTGAGTTGTGAACCGCCTATCTGAGGCTTGCCAGTGTTTCCCGTGGAACATTTTTGGCCACCCTGATCCTCTTTTGGTTTGGTTCTTTAATCTGTGGATGGATCTTTTGTGGTAAGGATGATTTAGTAGATTTTTGCCTTTCGGACATCATCCTTTCCAGATCAATGAAACTATTGACCATGGTGATCATATCTTCCAAGGTCGTAGGTTTATTGAGGAAAAGATGTTCTTTGGCCTTGTAGCTGAGTTAGAGTGCGCTGGTGAAAGCAGTAACAACTATTTTCTAATTAAGATTGTCTACTTTACGTGCGAGCTCCAAAACTTCTTCGCAAAGGCCTCGAGCTTCTCTCTATGTGATTGTTTGAGATTGATAAGAGAATATAAATTTTATTCTTTGTCTCTATTGTGAGCATAAGTCTTGATGAATTTCTTTTGCAGCTTGTCGAATGTGTGTATGGAGTCCTTAGGTAAAGAGTGGAACCACCTGAGTGGCTCTTCCTGAAGACTTGTTACAAATAGGCAGTAGAGGATGTGGTTGAGGCTGGAATACAATCCCAATGAATCGCGATATTGTTGAATGTGCCCCTTTGGATTATTTCCCTTGTATTTACAAATTTTTGGAGTATAGAAATATTTCGGTATTTCCATATCGAATATTTCTTTGGCAATTAGACTTCCTTGTAACTTGGTAAGGTCATCTGTAGTACCCAGAACTTGTGCTTCGATTAACTCCTTAATTCGTTGATCCATATGTTCTGCTATGACATAATGACATGTCGGTTGAGTGGCTTGATGAAAAGGATGTGGATTGTGAGTACCGGTACCTTCACTCAAATAATCACATACTAGAACTCGAGATTGAGGTTGTTGTTCTTCCTCCTAACGTATTGAAAATCGGTGACCTCGGATGATCTCATACTGAACTTCGCCACCTAAATGAATGGAAGGCTGAGGTTCGTGATCAATATTTCCGGAAATTGCTTTGTTGGTGCCTCCTCGAGGTTCTAACCTTTCCTGGGTAGAAACCCGGGAGGCTTCCGACAATTGATGGTGATCTCTTATTAGAGGAGCCTCCTGAGTATTTTACAGAGCTTGCAAGGCAGTCTGCATAGTTGTCATCTGGTCTTCATGTCGCTTAAGCACTGTCAAACGAGCTTATTGTTTGTCTTTGAGCTCCTTCTCACTGAGCTCTCGGTCAAGAGTTATTTGACGTTCAAGCACATTACGTTTTTCTTTTTTGATGTTAAGATTCGCCCGTAGCTCTATAAGTTATTCTAGCTCAACTGAAAGATCTAGCTGGATTCTGATTACAGGTAAAAAACTTGATTTTATACTTCTGTTTTAGGGTGTCCCACTTGTCAATTAACTCGGATGGTAGAGAAATCAGCCAACGTTTTGCCTTGTCTTTTATAGAGCATGAGAAAATGAGTAAATAGATGTACTCCATTGCTATGTCCTTACATTGAAACATTTGGTAGATAGACTCAAATAAATTGATATGTAAATATGGGTCTTGATTATCGAGTCCATGAAAAGGTGGTATTAGGTTTAAAATCGAAGGCTTGATATCGAACTGGGTAATCGTAAATAGCGGCAACTTAATACATTTTGGCGAGTTTTCTGAAACGGGAGCAAAAAGTTCCCTCAGTGACTTGTCACCTATTTGTTTAGGATGAAATATATTTTTAGTTTCAAGGTCGTATATGGCCTGAAGGTCTTCCTATTAGACTTGGTCAGCCGTATTAGCTATTTTAGGAATCGGTGGTATATTAATGTATTTCCTAATCCGATCGGACTTGAGCATGTACTAATAAAATGAAATAGAATTTCAAAATTCAACGAGACCTTAAGCACACAATTTAAAATTAAATTAACTAAGTCAATCCTAATCTAGATGTTACTCAAACTAGGTAGGTCGGGCTGGTGTGCGATTCTTAACATGAAAGCTTTAATATGCTAGCAGCGGTCTTAGTGTTTGAGCATCAGTCCTCATACCTGTGTGCCTCGCTTTATCGTACATGACTCATACAAAGTGGTGACGTCGCTTAATAACCGATGGCTCGTGGTGATTGGCAGAAGTGATTCCTATGAATCCGTGTTGGTACCCCGGTCTGGTACCTCCTAATTCTTCAGTTTATAATATCTCTTGGAAATCTTTCAAATTGCTTTTTAATTTTTAATTAAATTTAAAGGTCGGCATAGTTAGGAATGTGTGATGCAAATTTCTCCGTATCCCTAGGTGGGAGGTCCCACTCGGTGGAGATTCCTTTGGGGAATGAAATCCCGCGGAAGAGTCCTAGCGGTTAAAGCTTTTATTATGTTAAAAATGAAACTAAAATTGAAATACAATAGCAGGTCAAAATCCAAACATAGAAAATTTGTTAATTTAAGAGTAACGTGTATTTGAACAGTCCACGCGACTTACTTTCCTAATGCCGGGGCATAGCGGTAATGAACCCCTTTTTATATGTCAAGTTTTAAGAAATGACCAACCTATGGGAAGTGTTTCCCGGTGAAGTTGTGGCCGCCCCTTTACTTAGAGGGCAAAAGAAGAAAATTCCAATTCACTTAGAGGTACAAGAAGGATAAGATGGAAGCTTGTTAATGTACTGTGTAAATTCCTCACGATCTCTGAGTACCAACTTTGTGACTATCATGCAAAACAAGAGAAAAAGGATTAGTAAACTTGCGACAGCAAAAAAATTATACAAATCCAATTTCCAAGTTTATTGTAGTCTATGATGTCCTAATTTTCAAATGCGTATATCGTTCTGCTCGGTTGAGAGAAAGTATTAAATAAACAATTTGGAAAGATAGTTTATAAAGGAAAAACATTTAAGAAGGATGTTTTCTTGAATTTATCGTGTCTACAGCTAAAAAAAAGTGATTAATGAATAGCGACATCCTTTACTAAGACAATTTTTACTGTTGTTTCAAAAGGCTGTAACTCTCAGATGAC
The DNA here is from genome assembly GCA_014058105.1 of Kingdonia uniflora. Taxonomy (NCBI): domain Eukaryota; kingdom Viridiplantae; phylum Streptophyta; class Magnoliopsida; order Ranunculales; family Circaeasteraceae; genus Kingdonia; species Kingdonia uniflora. The sequence continues at coordinate 1,207,374 of JACGCM010001221.1, forward strand.
TAAACAGAAAAACTTAAAAAAATGTGATTAATGAACAGCGGCGTCCTTTATTAAGACAATTTTTACTGTTGTTTCAAAAGGCTGTAACTCTCAGACGACTATACAAAAAAATATGATCTATAGCAATTCAGAAAGGGCTTTGAATTTTCTAAAACTGTTGTAGCAAACGAATTTCCCAATTGTGAAGTATACATGGTCAAAAACCGTGAAACATTCAGGATCCCACTTTTCATTAAAAACTGAGTATGTTTCTTCCAAAATTAATATCTCCGAAACTGCTTATAAGAAAATTTTGAGACTAGTTTATTCAGAAAAAAACCTCAGAGATCTAATCATAAAATAAATTGGCAAAATTAACAACTAAAAATAATATAATAAATAAATTAGCAAAAATCAAAAAACTATGATTTAATAAACCATTTCCTCCCCGGCAACGGCGCCAATTTTGATGTGGGAAGAACTTGGTCTTTAAATACCCCGCTTAAAACTACGGGTGTCGTAATATAATAAGGGCAAGCGGGGATCGAATCTAGAGAGAGTAAAAGTATTAAAAACTAATTTTACTAATTTAACGAATAACGCTTATTAAACTAATTTTTGGAAAAGATTTTTTGAACTAAAAATCAAATCAAAATTACTAACTTGGTAAAAATATAGAGAAAAGAACCTAAGCTTTAGATCACCTCCTACTTAACTTACTATAGTAATAATTATAATATAAAATTTATCTACTCGTAATAGCCTTGGCAAGGTCTATTCAGGTCTAGAATCTAGGGTTCATGGCTAAAACTCTACATAAGAACTTAATCGCTCTTGGACAATCGGATCTAGGTCTTGTACACTCCCTCCATGGCTTGGCGGAGTGTCTAAGTTCATAGTGATCTAGTAATATCTTTGAATGCGGAGACCCCCAAATATGTCTAATTTTGCATCTTCTTCATTTTCATAATAGATCGGGGTTATCATGGCTAGATCAACCCCTCCCTACTAAAAATTAGAGTATTGTAGAGCAATACTTGACCTATTCTATTAAATAACTGCTATACTTAGCTCATAATTGCTGAGGGGTCGATCCTTAGCCTAAACTAAGATGACTAGCTCTCCATTAATGGCGTTGATCACAACTTACATATAAAATAAAATAGAGAGAGAGTGAGATACTGAAAATCTTCAAGCTTTATTCCTTCCAAAATTGAGATAAAAAATACATAGAATTGCTCTCATATTTATAGGAGATATGAGAGACTTGTTTACATTTCTGAAACTCTATGTCTAAGTAAGATAAACCCTATCTCAAATAAATCTTATCCCATTTATATTTTATTTTTTATCTAGATAATTTTTCTCAAGTAGATCCTTGTATAGTCCATCATCTTTATTTCTTAGAGTAAATCTACAAATACATTAAAGTAGACATCTTCCTTATACTTGAGAGACTGCTGGAGATGCTTAAGCTCTTTGAACCTTCTATTAGATGTCATTTTCTACTTATTAGCCCCAATAGTGATAAGTACCTGAAAGTAAAAAAATGTTACTAACATTAGAAAATAATAGATCGGGACTAACAAAACTGGGACTTCAAGAATATTGCTAGCTATACTCATGTCTCTGCTTTTCGATAATCATGATAACCATAGTCTCAAATCTGGACATATACTAGACTTGCATCTTTGTTATGATGTACTATTTATGGTTTTGCTGATGTTGTAGTATAAACGATAAACATAAGTTTTCGGGGAATGCAATGATCATAATATATAAAAATTAGCTTCTTAAATACAATGGACATTATCACACAATAAATACCTTACTAGAGGACATACAAGGCACAGCTAATATTTTACTTTACCTTCTTTATCAGTTTAATACTAATTTTCTATTTCAAATCTTCTCAATAAATCTTTAATGCTCAATAGACATTGTTTGTTTTTACATTTGTAATCACTGTTTCAATGCATGTCTTGCATTTCTAAACAAGAGTACTATGCAACTTTATCATTGGGAAGCCTAGTAAGAAGTTTTGGGGCACACTATACCCTGGGAGTGACTTGTTTTGGGTGCTTTGTTATTAAGGCTAAATGCTGTTCCAGTTGGCCAATAATGCTTTTATTTTCAGCCACCGGGTATGTAATTGCTAGTTTTTTTTTTCTCAAATGTGTATGAAATTGCTGTTATTTAGCTAATATTTGCCTTTTGTATTAGATGTGTAACCTGGGGTTAAACGCGGTCCCTATAATAGCCTAATTTTGTGTTCCAAACTTAGTCTTTACACCAAAGATATATAGAACGATTAATAAACAAAGAGTAACAATTAAAATGAAATTTAGCATGGAAAACCTTTTAAGAGTTAAAAACCATGACCTATCTCGAGGATTTAGAAAGAGAGAGAGATTTTATTGAGGATTTGTTAACTATTACATTGGAAGTTTCTGAATAGTTATGTATAGAGTATTTAGTGAGCATTCGTCCATCCTTTATCGAGAATTCTCTGGTTTTATTTATAGCTCTTATAATATGACCGTTTGACCACCATTATTATCCTTAATGATGGACGTTACAATATATATTTGATAAACTTTGATCTGATTGTGTAGCACTCAGATCTTGCTATTTTATAACGGCTTTATTGATGAAGGGGCATTTTGTTGGCTCAAACTGTTGATATAAAGGTCAAAGGTGATGACTAGAACTCTGTAACTGTAATGTGTTATACACTATACCACGTATCTATTGATATGGTCGAGTGGTTGTATGATGGTCGAAGATGAAGCATGAGTCTGAGATACGGAATAAGCCACTACAATTGCCCCCTCGCAGCTAATAGTACAAGACGCATTGTGGGCTAGTGGTGTTGGTTGAGAAGCTTCATTAATACTATAATTAATACATGGGAATCATTTCCAAAGCATCTTCATGAATATCAGCTTGGGGCTTTTAGGTTTTCAAGAACCAATGGTTCTAGTCAATTTTGTTGCATGAGAAATCCTCCTTCCGTTGGGAATTTGGAGAGCCGGCTTTAATGCTAATTAGAGTATAAAAAGTACTTTAATTTGTAGTTGTGAGGAACCAAGTATTGCTCCTATACTTTTTCTGCATCTTTCTGTAACTTAAAATCTTTCTGTAACTTAGAAACTTATGAGGATTGATAATATGGTAACGACAATGCAACAATCTCAGGAGGCTAGGATTCGAGTGAAGATGGAAGAATTTTGTGTCAGATATTTTGGAAACCAACCCCTGCACCTGTCGATGCCAATTTAGGCGTCTCCTACATTTTATGGGATAACATACAAGGAGGTGGTAGAGGCAAAGGATGACCATTTTCAAATGGTACGTTTCTACTATCTGTTGACATTAAAGTGGAAGCGCCAAAATGGGTTGCGGCTGCCGGCGGAGGAAGCTGTTACAGTTAAAGATCAAGCGGCAGGCGTTCGTCTGAGGAAGGCTTGTCGATACCCTGCTGGTGAATGGGTTCTATTTAAGAAATTGGACCCTTTTTTCCTTCACTATTATGCTGGGTGGTGAGGGTTATGGTGGAAGAGATGGTGGTGGAGGAGGTTTTTCTTCCATGGACCATAGATTTTTATGATGAAGAGGATACTTCTGCCGGTGCTGTAACTCCTTTGATAATGTCCAGTTAGCGGGTTTCCAGGTCCATTCATGCAGGGGATCATAGTTTAGAAGTTGCTTCAATTTTGCATCTTCTTCCTCGGTGGCTGGTGAGAAGTATGTTAAACGGTGACATTTTGTAATGTGTAAAGTAATCTGTGAACTATCTGGAACATCTGTTATTTGTAAACTAGTATGTAAAAAATATTTGAACTAATGACATATCTTCATTTTGTCATCGTTATACTGTGTCTCGAACTTTCCCAATTTATATGTATAGGTTTATGTGCGAACTGGTTTGTTAGGTATTTTTAAGTAATTATTCAAACTATGGATTAAGTAAAGTGGAAGCAAAAATAGAAATCTGTAAATATGTAGGTGTGAGAAACGTTAGTTTTCCATGGAGTATTACGGGACAAATCAAACTTTAAGGATCCCAGTATGTATTAGCAAAGGTAGTAGAGATTGAGGCTGAAAAGTAAAGTAATCCGAGCATGTAATGAGGTCGTATGGTGAAAGTAAATAAATAATTGGCTTAAGATAATTGGGTGGTTGCATGGGTATCTGCATGTTTACGAGCTATTGATTCGAACTGACTTAAAAATGACTTGCTTGTAAGGAAGGAACTGATATCTACCTGTAAGTACTACTACTAGAAGTGCTTGACTATATGTTGCAATCTCCATATTTGAGCGAATAAAATCTGAGGAGATATAAATTGGAAAGTATAACCTGTCACAATATTTTTTGGTTTCTGGTTAAAATCTTGTTTCTGAAAATATGTAGAATATATGCTTTAGTAAATCTAGGAGGCGATTTAGATTTTTATAGATCCTCTTGGTATCTATATAAAGTAGAAATCTTTGCCTCCTATGCCATGTATTTTCTACAGGGACAAGTGGTTGTGGAGGTAATGCAAGTAACCATGGTGAGGATGCATTCTCAGCGTGTTCGTCATGCTGGGGAAGGTTGGTTCTATATCAAGGTCGTTGAACTTTGTAAACGATATTTTCATCAGTATTTTTGCCAGTTACCTTACGATGCCAATTTACCGGAATGGCCGTTGAAACTGGGTGGCTTAGATGATGAAGGCAGGCTTGCAGAGTATAACCACTTTTTCTGGTGTGACGTATTCCATGAGTTGTTATTGGATGCAACTTTAGGAGAAGAAGTTGTTTGAGAGATCACACAGGATAGTTTGCTGAAGAAGATGAGAGAGCAGCAGGAGGGAAAATAATACCATGTGGTGTGGTGAATCATCCGGGCCACTTCAAATGTAATTATACGTGACTGTTAACTCAAACTTTGAGAGCTTAAAATAAATATGTAATCTTCTTGTAGTATTCTATTTTTGCTATTTGTTTAATGTAGAATGGGGCAGATTGAATCTGCGACCTGAAATATATAAGATCAATGTATTTTTGGTGATTGTTCTTGTGGTAAATATTGTGGATTACAGCTATCTAATTTTAACAACTGTATAGATAATTTCAAATTTAAATACTAATTTTTTAGGAATGTCGTATATTCTGGTATGATCTTGTATAAAAGTAAGGTGATTGGTCGTGTATACTACCTTGGGAAAGAGGGGTAAAAAAAATTTTAATGGTAGGAAAAAGAGACAGACGTGATGACATTAGACATTATCACTGAAGTCATTATGATGTTGTGAGATAAAAAGATTTTCCTGTAGAGACAGTAGGGGTGACTGACACGTTTCTGTAGGAGCCATCATTTTGTAAACTGAAGGAGGGTATAAAAACTCATCTCTCTCTCCCTCATAAATTATTTATAGTGACAGAGAGAGAGAAAATGGTGTAACCCATATCTCCAGAGAGACAAAAATTTAAGTTCTCAGTTTGATTTGGTAGGGAAGACTTCATTTGACGATAAAAAATTATTGGAGAAATGACAGGAGCGGTCAATTTCTGTAAAACGTTCGGGTAAAGCAGAAGATTGCAATTTTTCGAATACATGTTAATGTTTTGTTTTTTCCATTTTGATTTTGTCCCTTGTAATTTGTATATAATTTTGGATTGTATATTATTGTTGTAAGAGAGTAATCTTGGGGTATCAAAGGTGGAAAATTTAAAGGATAGGGGCTGAGTAATTGCCTTTTTTTGTTATACACTAGTTTTGGGTATAGGAACAGACTGCAGAGAGAGAAAAATGCCTTTTTAGAGAAGAAGAGGGAAAGTTGAAAATGATTTACTGTCACTTTTGGAAAGTTTGAAAATAAATGCTTTGACTGGGTGAAAAGTAATGGTGGGGTTATTTTTACTATGTGTAAGGTGCAGCATGTAATGTAGAGACAATAATAAAATAATTTGTGTATTTGTAGGTTCAGTATGCGTTCAAAACCTGTAAATCCCATGAGTAAATTTGTAGTAGTATCGAGTTCAGAGGAAACATCATCGCGGGGAGGGATGACGATTGTAATGTAATGGAAGGGACTGTAGGTATAGAGGCTGGGAAACCCAGTGAAGTAAAAAAAGTTATAGAGGAAGAGGATAGCAAGGTAAAAGATAAATTATTATTTTTGGATACCCAGAGATAGTAGATGTAGGGAAGGAATTTCTGAAACATAAAAAGATATTACAAGGAGAGTGGGGAAACTATATAATAGACCAAGGCTGGTGGTTTAGGGCTTATATGCCAGAGAAAAGTGAGATGCCAGGGAAAGGTGAGGAACCGGTATACTACCAAGTTCCTTGCCTGAATAAGTGGAAAATAAAGAAGGGTATAAATGCAAATGTACTTATTTTGTACTATAATGGTGTGGGAATGGCAGGCCCGGATGATGGGTTCTTGTACTACTTGAATTAGGTCGTTTATGGCCTCATAATTCCTATGATCTTCTTTGAGAAAGGGGTTATGTATATATTACAGTGTTACCCTACCCAACTAGATTAGAATGTATATGAAATAATGAGGGCATGCGAGACCGTGAATGAGAAGTGGAAAAGAGAAGGGAATGTCAAGCAGTTCGATGCTAAGGATGTGCTAAAATTTTATAAATGGAAGTTCATCAAATGTTGTAATAGTGGTTACCTGTATAATGACTTTTCGAAGCCAAAATTTTTTAATTTTAAATTTGCGGGTTGACCATGAAATGACCACCTTGTATGGGTAGGGGGTAACTGTATGCATGTTCCAGAAGAACCAACGCTCATCCTGAGCCATAAATATTATAATATGAGTAAGTAACATTTGTCAACTTCTACCAACCATCAGCGTGTCTTTGAGCTGCTAACCATGTTCTTGCTTCTTGTTTGCCAGGTACCAATCTCATATATCTGCTTGATAATACCAGTTTATTCGACTGTGTAGCTCTTGAGTAGGTCAAGTTAAAGCAAGTACTTGGTGAGTTAGGTATTTGAAGGGATAAGAGGGTAGAATTTAAAGTGCCCAAAGTTTAACGAGCTCACAAGAATTGAGCTATGGCTGAAAAGAAGAAGGCATGTGTTTCTGTAGATGATTTTACTAGTCTTCCTTCGCCTGAGCTAGCAAATACGAATGTGAAGCGATCGATTCGGTGGATGAAAATGCCAACTCAAGAAGTTCTCGTTTCTACTGTAGGGGTAATCACAGAGAAAGAGATTGTGAAACCTGTTGCTGGAGACATAATGGAGGAGTAGGTTGGGAGTGAGGTCGTTCCTTCATATTCGGGCTCACTTAAAAGGAAGCAGCATGAAGGTGAAGGGAGTTTACCACACTAATGCCAAGGCTGTGGCTAAGATGAGAGAACTGGAGTAAAAATACTGTACAATGGCGGGGGCTAATCCGTATCAGCTTGATAGCGTATTTCAGGAATATACATTTATGGTATGTATTGAAAATTTTTATGTACTGTTTTAGAATATGATCTGTTATACTGAACTTGTGTGCTTGTATTGACAGCTCTCGATGCTGATGAAGGGGCGACAAAGTTCATTGGTCAGAGGAGCCAGGAGTCGGAGAGCTTACTCTTAGGCTAGATACTCAAACGGCTCAACTGAAGGAGCTCGAAGATGTGCTCGAGATAGTGAAAAAGAAGAGGGTAGAAGATGCAAAGGCTGTTGAAGAGTAGTATACAGAGCTGTCTAGGCATGATGATGTTATGTCACAAGCATGCACTACATTGTGGGTGAAAAGAGATTATTTTGTCCAATCTTACTACAGCTTTGGGTTAACTGCTGCTGATGTAGAGCAGGGCTGAACTGGCTAATACAATGATATAGTCTTTCCTTCGGATGTAAAAGACGAAGTGGTGACTGATACTGCTGGTTCAACCAATGTATCTATTTTGCTAACTGAACCAGTTCTATTTGATGATAAGAAATTTGATCCTCCAGCCGTGGTAGAGATTGGCAAGAACCTTTAATTAATCGGTAGTACTCTATTTCGAACTATATTTAATTTCTTTAACGTGGTACATGGTCAGTTCAACCAAAATATTTATGACCTATTTCGTGTATGTGGGGTGATAAATAGTCAATTAAAGGCAAGGGGGGAAGCGTTGATCAAAGTGGATGATTAATGTGTGTATTACACACTCAAGAAAACTCACAGAATTAGGATATCGGTACTTGGCAAGGTTTTCAAAGAGATTGTAGTTTTATGACTTAGTCTCAACAGGAGGGCGGTATAACGATGAACGTCTTCTCGTTTCGGGGAACTACGAGTTTGACAAGAAAGATTCGGGGGAGCCCTTGAAATGAAAAACTTTTCATCTAGGTTTGTGGTTAGGTAACGTAATTGTCGATGTTTAAGATTTGTTTGTATTTAAAAATGTTGTGTAACTATTATTTTGTGCTTGTACAGCATTGAAGGAGATTGATAGGAGGTCGACTGACATAGAGACGTTGTACAATATCAAAAGAGGTTACTACGGTCGGATCGACAATCTCATCATCGAGCAAGAGAAAGCTAAGACTTTGTTTCAAGAGACAGGTTTAAAGAGATCAAGGGCTAAAGTGGCAGAGGTTCCAGTAATTAACGGAAAGATGTCTGTGAGGAATAAAAGAGCTGCAGAGGTGAGCTTCCCGCTGGAAAATCCTTTACTAGCTAGATATACAGCGAATTCTATAACTACTAAGAGAGATTCAGTGTTTACAAAAACATTGGGGAAAGGGAAAAAGAAGAGGGCGGCCGGTCAAGTTGTTGCTCCTTTGCTACCCCTAAAGAGGCTTTCTTAAAGGTCAACCATCGAGGAGGTGGCAAAAATTGAAATACCAATTACTGTTCCTGATAGGCGACCTCCACTAGCTTAGACGAGCATGCTACCGAAGAAAAGGCGTCTTCAGAATCGTCGAAGAAGAAATTTGTCGAGGAGTCGTAGACTGAGGTCCAAAAGACCATGGATGCTTATGTGGCTGGGGCGACTGCGCTGGAGGAGAAAGTTGACAATTTTTTTGTTGGGGTAGAGAGTTTGATCACTTTTCTTACTGAGGGCCATCGAAATATGTCCAAGGTGAGAAATTTTTCTGCATTGCTTCGATTAAAGAATTTGGTACCTAATTCGAATACTCATATTATGAATGAAATCTAGATCAAGAAGTTGTTGACTGAGGCCAAAGGTCGCATTGTTGGTGTTGGCAGCAAATTAACTGGTTGCTTACAAGAATATAGAGAATGAGCTGGTAAAGAATAAAGAAGAGTTGATTGATGAGAAAAAAAAACTTGAGGCGAGGTTGAACAGGTAAAAGAAGGATGCTGGAAAGGCGAAAGAGGTTGCCCTTTATGATGCGAAGAAAGCTTGGGATAAATAGGCCGAGGATATGAGGGCCGACATCGCAAAATATAAAGAAGATGCATTGTCTTTGTAGAGAACAAACTTCGAGAATGATGTGCAGGAGCAGGTCAATATTGCTCGATGGGCAATGGAGGTGGAGCATGGGAAGGTTATGGAAGAGGTGAGGGCTGAACTAAGGCGAGACAGTTTGGATGCGTGTAGGATGGTGAAGACCAATTATGGGGGATAGTTCCAGGCGATGGAGGAGAAAAAAGATTACTACAAAGCATTAGTCGTTGCTGGGAATTTGGAGTTTGTAAATTCAGATGTGGAGGACAAAATTCCTTAAACCCCTGAGGGTGCTAGTGGGATGGAGCTTTTTGAGGATCCTGTGATGATGATTTTCGAGGCTTTTTGTCCCGAGGAATTATTGGATGAGCTTGTTCCAGGTGGATTCTTGAAGGTTGATGGTGCGGTTTCTCCCTCTGCAGAGTAAATTATGTTTGCAAAAATTTTTGTTTGATTAAAGATGTAAAAATGGTAGATGTAACCGAAACAATATTTTGCTATGTTTCTTGAATGTTGATGTTTATGTTTTCCAAAGAATTTGTTTGAAAGTAATTGATGCATAGTTTTTGTGAAATTTATGCTAAGTATTGATATTCAACAAGATTGGTAGTGCGAAGCATGAATGTAGATAGTAGCAGAGTGTTGCTTTGAAGCAAGTATTCGTGATAATTGAAAGATGGTCATGTAATGGCAAGTATCTGGAATGATTACCAGATGTTAGTCCTCAATGAGATATCTGGGTTTGGATTGAAAAGAACAAAACATGACATATTTTGTTCGATAAGTAATAATTGCAAATAAGATTATCCAGTAATTGGATAGTGTTTGTCAAAGAATTGAATGTTAACTTTGGCGCATAGTTATCAAGTATGAATCGAGACTAAGTAAAGATAGTAAAGATGATTGCAAATTTTGATGCATACTTATCAAGTATGGATCGAGACTAAGTAAAGATAGCAAAGATTATTGTTAGTTTTGATGCATACTTATCAAGTATGGATCGAGAGTAAGTAAAGATAGTAAAGAGGTAATTGAAAGTAAAGATAGTTGTATTGGAATTGCTAAAAGTAGTTATAATTGTCATCTGTAAAACATTTTTAGATGGGTTGTATTCAATAAATATTATAACTATATTTCTTCTTCAGTTATTAGCTAGTAAGTCCCACTATTGGTTTTGTCACTGACAATATATGTCCCTTCTCAGTTTTCTGATATTTTTCCAGAATTCTTAGGTCGAGTACTATCCTAAATTCGTCGAAGGACAAGGTCGTCAATGCTAAATTTTTCCTTTCGTACCTTTTTGTTGTAAGCTTTCTTGAGTGTGTCATAGTACCGTCCCAAGTTTGCAATGGATTTGTCTTGGGTTTCTTCAATTCAGTTGAAGATACGGAGGAGAACTATCTCACTACCTTCATCTGTGATTTTTCTTTGACCACTCGGTAGATCGAGGTTTGAAGGTATGACTGCTTCAGTGCCGAAGGCCATCATAAATTGAGTACAGCCCATGAATATTCGAGGAGTTGTCTGGTATACCCATAGAACGCTTAGTAATTCATCGACCCATCTGCCTTTCTTCTCATTGAGGCATTTACGCAGTCCTAATTTGATACTCTGGTTAATGGCTTCAGCTTGTCCGTTACCCTGAGGGTAGTATGGTGTCGAAGTAGATAGTTGAATTTTGTACTTGTGGAGTAAATTAAGAACTTTGCTACAAATGAATAATTTGTTGTTATCAGATCGTATCATGCGTGGGTAGCCAAATCTGGTTATGATGTGATCCCAAAGAAACTTAATGACTTCATTTTCGTCACTGTGACATAGAGGAACTTCTTCAACCCATTTGGTAAAGTAGTCTGTGGCCATAAGAATAAATTTACGACTTCCCGATACTGGATGGAAAGGTCTAATGATATCGGTCCCCCATAATTTGAATAGCTATAGGACATTGCTGATGTGGAAGTCAAGTGCTGGGCTTTTGATGTCTTGAGCATGTATTTGACATTTGTAACACCTTCAAACAAAGTCTTCGCAGCCTTGTCGCATCTTCAGCCAGTATAACCCTTGAGTGAATGTCTGTTGGGCCAATGATCGTCCTAAAATGTGAGCTGCGCAGATTCCTTTGTGAAGTTCTTCAATTTTTAATTGGGCCTATTTTTGAGAGATGCATTCAATAAGAGGTCCTCCTGTAATGCGATTGAGGATTTATCTTGAACTGTGAATCTTGGGCATTTGGCCAAGAGTGATCGGGCCTTTTCTTTATTAGATGGGAGGATGTTGGAATTGAGGTATGCATAGAAAGGTCTTCTCCAATCGTCTTCTTCTTCATCCTCAATAGTAGTGATTTGCATCGTATAGCTTAAATCGAGACTAGAATGCTCGATAACCTTGATATCCAAAGTTCTTTTTTTACAGTCTTCGAACATCGCAGCAATGTATGTTTACGCATTAGTGCGGCAATTTTCAGCTCGAGAGAGGTAAGAGATTGTCGTTAATTTGAATTTGTTCATTTTTTCTTTGACCAAGGCTGCATAATCAACCATCTTGCCAGATGTCTTGAATGTCTTGTTGTAATGATTGGCGATGTGTAAGGAGTCAATGTATACAGCTATTTCCTCTGCTCCAAATGTTATAACAAGATCCAGTCCATGAAGGATAGCTTCATATTCTATTTTATTGTTGGTGGCATAGAATTTAAGTTTAATAGCTTTCTCAATGTGATAATTGGATTGCGTAATGAGAATGATGTTGATTCCTAATCCTCGTGGTCCAACAGATCCGCCTGCAAAGAGTCTTCATCCTGTACTTCTTGACCATACATCTGAATCACCAATTAAGTGATCAGTCAATACTTCTTCGATTTATTCCAAATCGGGGTCTTCGACTGGAAAATTTACCAAGAAATCAACTATTGCTTGTCCTATAATAGATATCTAAGGCTAGAAGGAGATGTCATATTCGCCGAGGAATACTGACCATTGTTGAACTCTTCAAGATTTTTCTTTTTAAAGAGTTCAAGTTTGAGAGGATATTTAGTAATGATTTTGATGGGATAAGCTTGGCAATATGGTTAAAGTTTCTGAGAGCTATAGACTAAGGCGGGTAGTTATTTTTTAGTTATTGTATATCTTTTCTCAGCAGGCATGAGAGTTTTGTTGATGAAGTAGATTGGTTTTTCTATACCTTCGTCTTCTCAAGTAAGGATAGAGCTGATGGAATCATCAGTGTACTTCTTGACCATACATCTGGATCACCAATTAAGTCATCAGTCAATACTTCTTCGATTTCTTCCAAATCGGGGTCTTCGACTGGAAAATTTGCCAAGAAATCAGCTATTGGTTGTCCTATAATAGATATCTAAGGCTAGAAGGAGATTTCATATTCGCCGAGGAATACTGACCATTGTTGAACTCTTCAAGATTTTTCTTTTTAGAGAGTTCAAGTTTGAGAGGATATTTAGTAATGATTTTGATGGGATAAGCTTGGCAATATGGTCAAAGTTTCTGAGAGCTATAGACCAAGGCGGGTAGTTATTTTTCAGCTATTGTATATATTTTCTCAGCAGGCATGAGAGTTTTGTTGATGAAGTAGATTGGTTTTTCTACACCTTCGTCTTCTCAAATAAGGATAGAGCTGATGGAATCATCAGTTGTTGATAAGTACATTTTCAGTGTTTTGCCATCAATTGGAGTACTCATTATAGGAGGATGCCCCAAGTATCGTTTAAGATCATGGAAAGCTAATTCACAGTCAGGAGTCCAAATAATTTCCTTGGGCTATTTTTTGGACAATGAAGTTAGATTTCCACGAAGAAGGAGGTAAAGAAGTTTGTATCGATCAGATGACTTGTAGATAAACCTGTGAAGAACTGCAATCTTTCTAGCAAATTTTTATGCGTCTTTATTTGATCAAGGATATGGCATTGCCATGAGTGCCTTGATTTGTGCCAGATTAATTTTGATTCCCTTTTTACTAACTATGTGTCCCAAAAATTTACCAGATGTGAGACTGAATTGGTACTTTTCTGGGATAAGTTTTATCTGATAGGTACGAAGGATATCAAAAATAGTTTGGAGGCTGTTACAGTAATTTTTATGCTTCAAGATTTTGCAGATCATATCATCGATGTATACTTCCATGATTTTACCTAAATGACCCTTGAACATTTTAGTAACAAGCCATTGGTTAGTGGCTCTGGTATTCTTTAATCCAAAAGGCACTGTGTAACAGTAAAGACCTTTTTCTATGACAAAAGTTGTCTTTTCTTAATCTCCTTCAGCGAGAGGAACCTGATTGCAACCGGAGGCTGCATCCATCATTAAAAGAAATTTGTGCCCTACAATAGAGTTAAGGAGTTATGAGATCAGTGGGAGAGGAATGTTATTATTGGGTATAAACTTGTTCGATTCTGTAAAATCAATACAAACTCTAATTTTTCCATTCTTTTTTTGGACTGCCACTATATTAGAAACCTATTTTGGATATTTTACTTCTCGAATAAATCGTACACGAAGAAGTTTATCAATTTCTTTATTTACGGCTTTGTTAAGGTGAGGAACCAGATTTCGACGCATCTGTACAACTGCTTTACTATCTGTAATGAGGTTGAGCTTGTGGCATGCGATCGAGAAATCAATACCGGGCATCTCTTGGAATGGCCATGCAAAGATGTTGACATTTTTCTTTAGGAGCTGAATCATGATTTCATTTTCATCAGATGACAACCTGGAGTCGATGAAGGTATTAGGCTTGGGCCCATCAAGTTTAATGGAATCTGTTACCTCAGTATCATGCTTCTCGAATGTGGGTTGTGCTTATTGCTGTAGTTGTTATACCTTTAGGAGTTTTGTCGTTTGAGAGTTGGTTATGGTATGCTCGCACATACGTGTAACTGCTTGGCTGCCTTTGATTTTGTAGACTTTATGATCTATTGGAAATATTAATGTCAAATGATATGTCGAAGGTACTACCTTGATTAAATGTAGCCAACTCCGCTCTAAAATTTTCAAATATTTGGACTCAACATCGATGACCACAAATTTAACGAAAGTAGTTTCTGATCGCGCTTGAACTGGTGGGGTGATTTCTCCTGTGGCTGATTCTTTTAAATCGTTAAAACCTGTGATAATGGTTGTCAAAGCTTTTACTGAGTCTTTGAGTCCCAGAACTTCAATTGCCCTTCTGAACAGAATATTTGTGGCACTTCCTGTATCGACGAGAAACGTGTGCAGGTAGTCTTGTCCTAATTTGAGCATAATAAACAGATGATCATCATGAGGGTACTTAAAATGGCTGGTATCATAGTCCTCGAAGGTAATATGGTATGGACGCTTTGATTTGCTCGAGCTGGGGAGAAGTTTTACTGGTTTATCTAAGGATATCATTTTGCAACAAGATGTAATTCGATCATCTTGTTTTCTTTTATTTCCTTTCTCAATGTCGATCATGTAAAGATAGTGACCTTACCCTTCGCCTTGCTCTTGATCAATGTCTTTGTTTTTAGTTTCTTTTTCGAGAAACTTTTGAATGTCGACTAAATAATTATGAAGTCTTCCAGCTAATAGAATACGATAAAAAATCTGAATGAAAGAGTAACAGTTGTCAGTTTCTTGACTATGCACGTTGTGATACTGAGATAAAGATTTGTGGGGATATTAAGAATTGTTAGTGTTGCTCGATAAAACTCATCTCCCTTTATCGTTGGTAAGATAGCGAAGAGATTTATTGTCATTGGAGGTAGAACTGGGACGGGTCTGTCTGGCCTTCCATCTCTTCTTCTAATGTTATCAGTGTTTCTTCTACGCTGCTTGGGTGCTTCAGTATTGGTTAATTTTTGGGGTGGAGATAAAAATGTTTCACGAGAATGGATGACAGAGGAGCTTTTCATCTTATCCTTCTTGGATCGTTATAATTCAATGTAGTTATTAACAACATCAATCATCTCTGTCACCATTCTGGGCTTGTACAAGGTAAGTACTTCCCGAACTTTGGAGTCGATATGCAGAGCTGTGGTAATTGCTGGAACGATAATCTTGGGATCTGAGTTCCTAATTTTTTATGTTTCCTGTAAGAATCTCTTGTAAAAACTTGCTAGTATTTCTTTCACACCCAGCTCAAAAACGAACAAAGAATCTACTGTTATCTCTCTCTCCTTAACATGAGTATAATTCAACATGAAGAGGCGCTGTAACTGGCTAAATGTAGTGATGGAGCCTTCGGGGATAGTATGGAACCATCTGAGCGATTCCTCTTTTAGGCTCATGTTGAATAATCTGTATAGTATGAGGTCGAATTTCGAGAATAATCCAACTACGGCTTTTAAGTGTCGGACATGGGTGAGAAGGTCAGTGAGGCCTGCATACTGAATAAATTTTGGAATGTGGAAATTATCCGGAATGAGCATAACTTCAAGAAAATGAGAGATGAGATTTGTTTCAATTCAATCGAGTGCATACCTTCCACCTGGGATGTTAGAGTTTATGGCTTGGATTCTACTGTTTAGGTTTCCCAAGGTAATGAATTGTGGTGGAAGAATTGGTACAGCTGCAACCTGTAAATCAAAGTCTGGCTGTCTTTTAGGTCCCAATCAGTCTGTGATAGGTCATCTTACGTGTGGCATTGGGATTAAATTACGCGTACGTTGACTTCCTTGGGTTGTCGATGCTAAGGATGTAAGTCCAAAATGTTGAGAAAACCTGTCTGAATTTTTTGATCTGGATCGATAAGTTTGTACTCGATCTTCTCTTGGATGGTTATCTCTTTGAGTTGCCCGGGAGCGATGATCAGTTTGGGCCTGAGTAGGCGATGTTTGTCGGCCAGTGAGCCGATTCTGAGTTCCTTGTAAATTCCCCATTTTTTTCTGATGTGTCCAGCTCTGTTGGTCAAAGGCCTTTTTCTTTTTGTCTCTTTCAACTTGAAGAGCCTGGGTATGGATTCGCTGATCTTCAAGCCTTTAGACTCGGTTAGACCCCATTTATTTATGAAGTTTAATCACTGTACTATGCAGATTGACTATTATCGGTAACGGATTGATCTTGTGGTTCTTCATCGTAGTGGAGGTACATCGAAGATTCATGTTTGTTATCGAACTGTCTTAGATCACAGTGGAAAAGAAAAGTGTGGTATTCCCACAGACAGTGCCAATTGTAATAGCTTATTTTTTAGAGGATAATCTTCGCCAATACTTTTAGTAAGGACGGTACAATAATAAGCTTAACGGAATAGGATTTTACATGGAAACTCAGTAAAGACTGAGAAAAACTACGACCTCAAGGAAGATTTTGATGTAAAATCTAATAGGTTGCTAGTTATTACAGTTTGTTGTGTAATAGTACAGTAAGAAAGAATGAATAGTAAAGTTACGGATCTTAATAACCTATTCACTGCCTGTATTTATAGTAGATACATACAGTTTACAAAAAAAAATAGTTTCCTATTTTGGGGGAAGTTGACGAACTTCGTGGATCTCCAATGGCTCTCTTTGACCACGCACAGCGGCTACTTTTAGTAGGTCGAGAACTTGTGATTGTGGAAGTGGCATCTTCTCAAATGCTGGGCTATCTTTGACTATGTTATGCTGGCTTATCCTTGTTGAACCTGGCAAATATGCTACTACAAGTCCATTTCTTATTGGAAAACTTGTCAACTAAGTCAACTGGCCTCATGGGTCCTTCCTATAGTATTGTGGTCGCTGGATGGACTGGAAGACCCTCATCTTTTCTTTCAGTATAGCTTTTGAAAGCCTGGTCTGATTTTTGCCATGTTTTGAATGCTTGGTGTATAATACATTTTATTCTAATCACTTTCGTACTAGTTTCGGCCCAGGAAGTATAGATCCCTACATTGCTAATATTAAAAATAACATAGTATTTTGGGGTTTTAATGTCTGAAGACTTATTTGGGGTATACGAATCCTCAGATAGCATTGAGTTGGATGATTTCTCATTACATCCTGTTGAGGAGTTGAAATCCTCTTTTGAATTGTGATACTCTTGTGGAGGGTTTGATTTTCCTAAAGAACTTTGACGTTCTGGACTGATTGAAATATTGAACATTTCCTGGTAATATGATCATCTTGGGTCTTTTTCTTCATCTTCATCTTCTTCTTCTTCAGTAATTGAAAATGTAAGCTTTCGCTTTTGTTTGAGCTGAAGGATTTTTTTCCTTTTTGCCTCATTTGTAGTTCTAATTCCTGGATCTCAGTATCCAAGTCTTGTTATTTTTGTATTTCTTCCCTTATGTGTTCCTAAAAACATGAATATTGAAAGATTAGTTAATTCTTTGGTAAGAGCATCTGCTAGGCAATTATTTATCCCTGCAATATGCTTTAGATCAAATTAATAATAATTAAACCATTGTTGCCATCGCAATAACCTTCCTTGTTTATAGTCTCCTAGAATATTGGTTCTTAAAAAATAACCAAAAATTTTATTATCACTTCTGACTATAAATCTTTATGATAAAACATATATTGCAAATTTTTTAATAGCCTTTTTAACTGTTAAATATTCTTTTTTATTTGAGTGATAATTTATTTTAGCAGTTTGAAAAGAACTAAAAGTATACCTACATAGGTATTCTTCCATGCTTCCATTAATTGTGATAACCTAGACTTTGAACAAAGTACCCCAATATTTATTGGATGCATCTGTTTCAATCACAATTTTATTATTGGGCGAAGGATGATAAAGGCCTGGTAAGGCCTTTATTTTATTTTTTTGACTTTTTCTATATAGATAGTGTCTGTTGGTATCCAATTTCATGGAACATTCTTTTTTCATTTAGCTTGGAGAGGTTTTCTCATTATGCCAGCTTGTGGATATATGTTTCTTCATATGTTAAGCAACCTAAAAATATTTATAATTGGTTCTTATCCTTGATTTTACTAGGAAAATGTTGGATATTATTTAAAATATGAGGTTGGAGATAGTGTTTCCCATCCTCGATTTCTAAGCCTAAAATCCTAAAAATTTTGGCAAATTGCTATTTTTTTCTCGGACATTACTAGTCCTTCTTTCTTATATCTATTGATAATAGTATTTAGGTGTTCATAATGTTCGCCTAGTGTGTATTACTGAAGATAGGGACATCGTCAATATAGACACAACAAAAACTAAAGTATTCTACAAAGATATCATCCATATGTCTTTAGAAAATCCCTGGTGCTTGTTTTAATCCAAAGAGGGCTACCTTCCCTTGGTAGTAACCTTGGGGGCTGTTAAACGCTGCTAGTTTTTGTGATTCCTCATCTATTCTAACTTGATAAAAACCTGATTTACAATCTAATGTAGAGTAATATTTCTTACCTCTGATTAGGCTTATTAATTCCTCTTTCTTCGGAATATAATAACTATCATCAATAGTTTCTTGATTGAGGGCATTGTAATTTACTATCATTCGTATTTTTCCTCTTTCTTGCACTTCTACTTTATTTACCTTAAAAGTAGGTGAACTATGTGGGGATTTGCTTTTGAAAATTACATGTAAATCAAGTAGTTCTTGGATGTGTTTGGCAAATTCAACTCTATCGTCAGGTGTGTAAATCATAGGTTTAACCCTGATTACTTTGTTTTTATCTTTTAGTTTAATCTCAGCTGTAAGTTTTGATCTTTGTATTTATGGGTCTAAAGGATTTTCAGAGCAAATTTCCTTTAATTTTTCTCTGATTTGTTCAAGCTCTCTTATGGATTTTATGTAAGGGTTTTCTCCAGGAATTTCTATACTTAAATCTTCGCAGTTATATTCTTCTTTATTATGAAGAATACTACTATTAGTAACCTGTAGTTTTGTTTGTTTAATTTCTACACCTCGTTTGTATTTCTTATGTTGATCAAGGAATCCTTGGATTCCAATGGTCATTGCATTTCTAACTTTATCCATTACAATCTTATTACCCATAATTGTTGAATACTCATAGTATCCACATTTTGGATAAATGGATTATAGAGATTTAAGAAATTATTTCCTATAAGGAAATCAACTCCATAATCTTGTTGACTAATAGAAGGGATATGAAACGTTTCTCTTCCAATTAGTATGTCAATATTTCTAGCTACATAGTCTATATATATCAAAGTATAGTTTGCAATTTTTATTTCTAAAGGTACTCTTGCCTTTTCCCATAATTTTGGGAGTATGACATATTTATTTGCAATACAGATACTTGCTCCTGTATCTATGTATGCATGTAGATAGTATTGCTTATATCCCTTGAATTTGCAACCAATTTTTATATAGGTATTGTTAGGGTTTGTGATACTGTTTAAGGTATTAGAGTTATGGTTATCCTCTAAATCTGTTAATATGCCTAACCTGTCCATTCTTCATTATCAGTTTTCATGCCAAAACTATCTTCTTCAGTCTCTGTTTCAAGGAGATAAATACTCTCATTTTCTAAAATCTCTTCTTCTACAGGTTCTAATTTTATTGCATAGGCTTGCTCTAAGAGTTTTACTTTATGCTTAAAATTCTTTCCTGCTCTATTAAAGCATTCATTTGCATAATGCCCTTCTTCGTTGCATATCCAACATTTACAATTTTTTATTTTTTGAGGACAAAAGTTGTCATTTTTTTTTATGAAGTTTTTCTTTTTAATGAATTTCTTCTGAAAATGGGGTTTTTCTTTGTTTCTAAAATATTTTTTTTCTTTATATTTTTTGAATCTGTATTTTTTATGTGAAAACTCCCTTTTAAAGAATTTCTTTTTCTTTTAATGGGATGTTATAGTGCATCCATATTTTCTTGGTATATCGGCATTTGTTTTGTTACAACAGATATTGTCTTTGCCTTTAAGTTCTTTGGTGATTGTTCGTTGTTGACAAGCTAGTATAATATACTATTTTGCAAATTTTATTCATCCCCCAAGAGTATCGGGGATAAAATCCTATTTTATAAATTTTTCTTTGAATTCTCGTACAATATTTCCTAGAAGTTTATTATAGAATAAAGTTTTATAGTATTCCAGAACTGATTTATTAAGTTTATGGTAAAATCTTTCGTATTCACATGTTTATCTATCAAAATAACATATCGCAAATGGTGAGGTTATCCAAAGGCCATGCAACTTAGACTTCTTCTAATTGGGATATTTGGTTTTTATATTATTTTTTGTCCTCACCAACCATTTCTCAGTAAATGGCATCCGTAACTTTATTTAAATATTTGAGTCCAGTTTTACATCATTGACCCAATTCATTGTGTTCTTCTTCTGTAAGTTTGTCAAACCACGTTCTTTCATTTCCACTGAGTTTGTGGTAAATCAACGCTCTTACTACTAGTAGGTTTATCGCTAGTTCTGAAGTGGTTTGGATGATAAGGCTGATTTCAGCACACCGTTTTATTAATAATTTTCTCTTTCTCAGATACAATCTATATCCAAAATAGATGCTCTAGGAATGCCAATACTTTTCTTTAGTTGATATTCTTTAGGGATATTTTTGTTATGGAAATTAGTATTCTATCCGTAAAGGTATTAGATCTGATAGAGATAGTTCTGGTATTTTCAAACTCAGCATCTTCCTCTGATCTAAGTTCAGGCCTTCTTCTTCTCTGTACTTCCTTATTTTTAGTATTTATGTTTGGATAGGTTTGTCCTATAGTATTTGCGCTAGAACCTTGGCCTTCTTCTCTAGTAGGTTGTATGTTCATTTTTATTTTTTTCTGGATATTTTCTTCATCTGCTTCTCAATCATCTTCTATTCTTACAAATTCATCATCTTCGTATTTGTTATTGGCCATGTAGATTTTTCTCTTAATTCTTTATTGTCCATAGATAAGAGTTTGATGATGGTGTCTAGATTAATTTCTTCAGGGATTTCAAACCTGTCTTGTAACTTTTTTCTTAAATATACTTGTTGACATTTAATATTGTTGGTGGTGGTTTCAAATTCCTTGGAAAGAATATTATTGTTATCTCTATAACCATTGGTAGGTTTGATATGGTTTCAAAGATATTACTTTAGTTTATTTCCTCAGTAATTTTGTTTAATCGTATTGCACTTAAGCTTTCTACTTTGAGAGATAAATCTTGTATCTCCTTAAAAATCTTGCTTGGAAGAGCCTACTGGACTTCCTCTATAATTACATTTATATCCGTTTGGAGTTCTCTGACACTTGCCATGGGATAAGAGATGAGCAAAACATCTCTGTAAATACTTAATTTTATTTTCTCTAATTTTTATTTGTTCCATTAGTCCAAAAGTGCCCTTTGGAGAATATCTATTTTTATCGACAATCGTTTAATTTCTATAAGGGATTGGTTTACAGGTTCTTCGTCTAATATATCTTTTATAATTTGGAACCTGGAAGAGTTTCTCACTTCCATTTGTCCATTTTGTAGGCGTACCTCCTTTGGTATTTGATAACCTAGAAGGAGTTTTTTCTTATGTTTAGGCTCTATTTTTCTGGAAGTTCATCTAATTCCTCAATATGAGCTTGGTAAAATTTTCATATTTCAGAGAAGATATCATTTATCTCAAAAAAAAATTTCTTGAATAACTCACTATGATGAGAGTTAGTTAAAGAATATCATACAACATATGTGATGTTGAAAGGATTGTTGCCTGGTTTAACAAGTTCAGATCTTTCAAAATGTTGGGCTAAACTCAAGGCTTTGTTTAGTTATTTGTCATGTAGACTTATTTCATACTTTGGGTATACTGAAAATACTATTTTTTTGTAACTTAGGTTCCCTTGAACTATTCCTATTAATGCATCTCTGCGGTTATTAATACGATTATCAAGTATTGTTACTTTGATAGGTGTATTAATTCTTTCTCGAAAGTGAGACTTTATCATAATTTGGGTTACTCCTAGATGTATATATCATATTTTACTCCTATCATCTTTTGGGATGGCATTTATTCTTAGTTTTAAGTCTTTTCTTGTGATGAGAGATAGATTTATACATCCTAATATATTTTTTATATTAAGACTAAATTCTTTATGCCTAACTCCAAAATAAATCATTTTTTTCATTTTAATAAACGTTCCTACAATCTTAGAGATATTGTTAGGAATCTTGAATATCTTGTTTTTATCCAAAGAAAGATTTTCTTTACAATTTCATTAAATTTTTCTTTTCTGATAATTAAATCACTGAAGAAATTTCATTCTTGCTCATGAACTTCATATAATTCTATTTCTGGATTTATACTATTGTTATAAGAATTATTAGGTTCATTTTTTTGTTCCATTTCTAGATTCTATGGAATCCTATGTGCTTTCAAGCACTTGAGACAGAGTAAAAAACTTTTTGTCCAGTTGTTGTGCACCATTAGACATCCTCAGGGGTATGTGTGCATGTTGTTGTGAATACATAAAAACTACGTGAGTGTTCAACCAAGTCTAAAACGGGGGGGGTAGGGAATGTGAGTTTCACGTAAATAATAAAATAAGGAGTGTGATAAAATTTGAGGTCAACATGGGTTAACCTAGTTTAACTCGCTGTCAAGGGGATTTAGGGTGTAAAGAGTATTATGTGGCAAATAGGGGGTCAAAGGCAATTTGAGATTTGTAGTGGGGGGCAAAGGCTATAAATATACTTTTTCGGCTGTAAACTAGAGAGGGAGAGAGAAAGAGAGAGATAATACTGAAGGGAATTGTTTAACATCAAAACTAAGGTTCCATAACTAATTAACCAAAAATTAGCAACTAAGTTCTCCAAACCCAAGAGTTGGGTTTTATTCTCCACTCTAAAAAGAGTAAATTAGGAAATACAAAAAGACATGATATGGGTGTGTAAACAACCACCCAATACATCAACTCTCATTATCTATGGAAGAATTCAACCACACGTGAATTCTCATGAGCTATGTACTCTGCATGAAAATCCGTATCTAACTGTTGCAAATAAGAATCAAGAACCCAGGTGTCCTTTTCCTCACTCTTCCATCTCTATCAAATTTTGAAAAATATGTATGTACCACCCTTAGCAGAAGTACGAGTATCCACATTTATAATAGTGTCAATGACATCGCTCAGTTTGATAGCAGCAATCGGTGGTAAGGAAATAGACAAAATATGGTCACCGTGTAAAGGAGAAAGTAGGCTGACGTTGAACATTCTAGATTGACCTACCTCAGGTGGGAGGTCCAACTCATATGTATTCTCCCCAATGCGATGAATAACATGAAACAACCCTGCTCTATGAAGTGACATTTTAAAGCCTACCCCCGAACGTCTCTATTTCTCAATATATAGGAGAACAAGATCCATAGGCTGAAACACAACATGTCATCGCCTCGCGTCAGCCTTGCATTTATACAGTGCATACGTAGTCTCTAGGTGTTCCCTCGCCTGTTCGTGTATGGACCTGGCAGAAGCTGCAAACTCCTTGGCAAATGCAAAAGCTCGAACTGCCACTGGTCGGAGTACAAGGTCAAGAATAGTACCGGCCTACTGCCCATTTGCGATCTGAAATGGTGGCATCCCAGTAGATCAATTAACCGAATTATTAAAAGAAAAATTTGCCTATGTAAGAAAAAAATCCCAGGATTTGGGACGATCTCCTAAAATACAACACAATTAGTCACCCAAACTATGATTAACCACCTTTGTCTGCCTATTAGTCTGTGGATGAAAGTATCGTCGAGAACTGAAGCTTACACCGTAAGAGCTTCCACAATTTTTTCCAAAAATTAAGTGTAAATGGAACATCCCTGTCTGAAGTAATACTTCATGGAATACCATAAAAATGAACGACCTCCCTGAAGAAGACACACGCCATATTACAAGCATCCTTAGTTTTCTTACATGGGATAAAATGGGTCATCTTCGAAAAGCTGTTAACGACTACAGAAACTATCAAGACCCTGAGTAGTCCGGGGTAACCCTGTCACAAAATCCATTGAGATGTCTCTCTATGGTGCCCTTGGGATAGGAAGAGGTATGCATAGTATGATATTTTTCCGAACCCCTTTCACCGTTTGGCACACGTGACATCGCCTGATAAAGTCATTGATGTAAGGACATATAGTAGGTCAATAGTAGCGATCCCTCACTGTTGAATGTGTCTTGGTAATACCAAAATGTCCACTCAAACCCCCAGCATGTATCTCAGCGATCAACTGTACCCTTAAAGATGATTCTGGAATACATAACACCTCCCATCGAAATAGAAACTCATCCTACAAACAGTAGTCGGCATAATCATCCTGCCCTCGTCCTTGACCTTCAATGAAATCAGTGCGGATATCATGGAAAGTTGTGTTTAAAGCATACAATCCTCTAATCTCATCAAAATAAAAACCGTCGTCCTCTGCATCGCCAAAATGTGTATCATATGACTCAAAGCATCAACAACCATGTTCTCCTTCCCATTGACATGCTGAATTGTAAAGTGATACTACTGTAGGATCCTGAACCACTTCACCTGCCTATCGAACATAACCTGATTCCGATTGTGCATATGTCATAGAGTATCGTGATCAGAATGAATGATGAAGTTGGCATGGTACAAATGACGATGCCAATGTGAGAGGGCCTAAACTATAGCAAGAAGTTTGATGCCATATGTAGAATATCGTAATTGGGCTCCAAATAACTTCTTGTTATAGAAGGTTACTGGTCGTCCTCCCTATAACAAGACTGCATGTAGAATATCGTAATTGAGCTTAGTAGTAACCTCAAATGGTTGTGTAAAGTCTGGGAGAGCAAGAACCGGTGTTGTAATCATTCGAATCTTAATCTCCTCAAAAGCCCCTGTTACATCCTGTGTCCACACAAATGGCTCTCTCCCATCAAAGCCCTGAATAAATTATCTGTGAAATGTTCCCAACCCATGGAAACTTCTCACATATTTTATATTTGCTGGTGTAGGCCAACATCGAATTACTGTAACTTTCTCCTTATCTACCCGAATACCTTGTGCCCCAAAAATTGTACTGCATTAACCATAAATGAGTACTTTTTTAACTAAAGAAATAGGCGGTGCTCCCTGAGAACCTGTAATAATCTTTGAACATACTAAATATGTTCCTCCATGGAATGACTATAAATTAAGATGTTGTCAAAGTAAAAAACCACAAACCTTTCGCGTATACAATCTCGGGTGATATCTATCATTAAATGCATAAAAGTTGATAGAACGTTAGAAAGACTAAATGCCATAACCATCTACTCAAACAACTCATCATTTGCCTTAAACGTAGTTTTCCACTCATCTCAGATCGCATACGTATCTTATGGTACCCCGAGCACAAACCCAACTTGGAGAAAACCTGGGCTCTATACAAGTCATCGATCATATCCTTTAGGCGTAGAATAGGAAACTGGCGCTTAATCGTGATACTATTAATGGTACGACTGTCCATGTATATGCACTTACTCCCATCTTATTTTGTGGTGAGGAGAGTGGGCACTGCACATGGAGACGTGCTCTCGCTAACTAAACCTTTATCACAAAACTTATTGACCTGTCTCTGTAACTCTGCATGCTCTATTGAAATCATCCTATAATGTGGGAAGTTGGGTAATGGAGCCCTAGGGACCAAGTCTATGGCATGTTGAATATCCCTCAGCGGTGGTAATCTCGCTTGCTTGGGTTCCTCATAAACATCATTATAATCGTAAATAATATACTGTAAATAGTCAGGAACAGGTGTCTGAGATACGAAAAGTATACCTACTAAATAGTATATTGTACCATGTCACCTAGCATGAGCCATAAAACTAAATGGTAGAGACCTCACAGGGACATCGACTGGTATCACCGGGTTGAGTGCAATCTCCTTACCCTGCCAAATAGTAGTAAAAGTGATAAACTCTCCATTATGTTTACTCTTGTGATCAAACTGCCAAGACCGACCTAAAAGAAAATTACAAACATCTATAGGAACCATCGTACATGTAACTTTATCCTTGTAGACCCCATCTATTATAAATGAGAACATACAATTCTGAGTTGTCATTTTTCTCTACCCTTGCTAAGCTAATGAATATTAAATGGTATCGGGTGTGGAGTAAATTTTTTCCCTAACTTCTTCACAAAACTTGCTGAAATAGGGTTCTTCAACGAACCACTATCGATAATCACATTAAAAAGAAGCCCGTTGGCAATACATTATTTTTGAAAGATTTTATTTGACAACAACATTGTGGGTTTTCCGTCTCCTTGGGTAAGCACATGATTTACTGAGGCACAAAGGAAAAAAATTGTGAATATGACATTGTGGGGTTCCCCCCTGCACTTGTCGTGGTTGACCCAACGATGGTCGTAGTCGTAATAGGTTGTACAGCTGCTGAAGCTCCCTCTATAACAGCTAGCAAAGTTACTGATGTGGTTTTGGACGTAGAACTTGTTGTAACAGGAACTGCTGAATTAGCTGCCAATGCAATAACTTATGTTGGTGTTGTTGTTACAGGAACAGTTGACGCAGTTACTGACATAGTTGCTAATGTGGCTACTGTTCCAGTAATTGTTGTAATTGTTGAGCCCCTAGTTGACTCCCTGCCTTCACAAAAGGAATCGTTAGTTGGGGTTTTTGGTGGAAGATCTTGGATAGGTTTGTTTTGCAAAATCATCGAAGATGGTACAATCAATCTTTGTTGGCCATTTTCATTGTCTTTAATGAGTGATTTTTCAATCAACATAAGATCTCTTATTTCCATTTGATTAACTTTATCTTCCTTGCCCAATTGTCTAATTACGGACTCCATTAGCACAAATTGGGTGCGAACCAATTCCAAAAGAATCTCCCTTCAACATCTTTGAAGGACCGAAATCCGATTAAGGATATTGATAAGAGGTTTTTAGGGCCTCTAACGAAAGACCCGCTTAAAGTACTATTGTCGAATTGTAGTACGGATGAGTGGGATCGAATCTACAGGGAGGTTTAGGAAAATAAATACTTTCTAGGCCGAATTAGGTTTTATAAGATATAAGTCTAAAAGAAAGAAATAACAAGAACAATTTGCAAGAGAATAGCTACGACTAAAATTTGGCCCAACCAAAGCAATAATAGTAATTATGTAGATTTACTAGGCGGATTATTCATGTCAAAAATCTCGGGTAGGCCATCTTCGATGTAAATATCAATCATAGATCCATAGTTAGGCATCTAAGGTTTGGTCATATTAGGTTTTACTTAATTAGATGTGTACGAGGAATTATCCCAACTATGGTTAAACTTGGTCGAATTTCTCATAGGAGTTCTCTTCGTGTTTGCCCTAAAATTCGGTTTAATGGTTATAACACCAGATTTTGACTAAATAGTTTAAATTCACTTACTAGCTATGGTTAAGCCTAGAAGTAGATTATAAAAATTTTAGAAGATTGCAAAAGAGAACTAATCCTATAACTATAACATAATTATTGTTACTCGGGTAAGGGCTTTCTTCTAGTCATAGCTTGAAGAGATTAGCCTTCAATCATTCCCAAAATCATTGCATGAACTAGCTAACTATTTACAAAAGAAAATTAAAGAGAGAGGAGACAATTAAATAAAACTAAGACTTTATTTCTTCTAAACTTACTCCAATATGAGATGCCCAATTACAATGGGGAAAGGGTTCCTTTTTAGAAACTATACATTAAATTGTAAAGAATATTTTACAAATAATATCTTCTAATTTTACAACCAATCACCTAAGATTCTTGCATATAATTCCCTTAAGTGATGGAGAGATCTTTCTTCATGGAAACTCTTGCATATATTTTCAATATAAAATATCTTCAAGGATCTTGGATGCAATATATTTTTTGATCTTATTCTCCAAGAGTATTTATGTAAATATTTCTTCAATCTTGAGACCAAATATATTGTGTCTTTGACTTTTTGTGATATGAGCCTCTGGAGACACTTTTACTTGACTTTAAGAGCTTGGTTTCAAATTTCCATCTCCAATAGCTGCAATCAAACAAACGTACATAAGTACCCAAAATTAAATATAATGGACAACCAAAATACATGTTCGGGTATATTAAGAATGTCATAAATACGCGCTCATCAAATAGACTCTAGTAACACAATTTATTATAAACTAGAGAGAGAGAGAAATTTAGGGAATTGTTTAACATCAAAACTAGGATTTCTTCCTTCCATAACCAAATAACCAAAAAATTACAACTGAGTTCTTCAAATCCAAGAGTTAGGTTTTATTTTCTTAACTAAAAAAATGGCAAATTAAGAAATATAAAAATACATAATATTGGTATGTAAGCGACCACCTAAAACATCACTTTCAATCTAGCTAAATTTCTCTATCTATTCTCCATTTCTAGATTGTCTCAATTAAACTATCTTTAGACAATGGATTATTTCAAGTCTGCTAGGAAGTTATTCGATTTACTTCAAGGAGATTTAGTGATTGGCGACAATAATTAACCGTGTGATATACCATAGCCCCTCTATTGGGGATTTCAATAGATTAGATTTGTACCAGATGTATACAAATCTGTACTCACCCCGAAGTTCTACCACGTGAATTCAAATCCATTCTGATTCCAAATAAGATAGACCCTATCCCGATTGTTATTCGGATATCAGAATCCGAACCTGAATCCTAATAGTTTACACAATATTGGTTATTTGCATAAATAATTATTGTAAGGTAGCAAAATATACATAATAAAATATTTACACCCAATGAGTAATATATAGGGAGCGGGGATCCGTGGATACTCCCTTATGGGATAGTCTATAGATACTCATTTTTTTAGGGTCAATTTAAGATGATTTGAGAAAGTTTGCCCTTAATGATATGATCTTTACCATTGAGATCACACTTATAAATTATTAGAACATTCCAATATTCCTACATCATAAAATATAATGTCCAAATTCAAATAAATGAACAACTTTAAAATGGGAATAATATGTTATAATTCAAATAACTTTTTATTGTTTGAAAAAATGTCGAAACAACTTATTTATTTGAGAGGATGATCTTCATGATAATGAGATCATATTTGTAAAGGAAAAACCTCTTAAAACCTCTTTATATGTTCATAATAAAGGAGTGTCTAGATGAGTTTCCCAAAAGGGAGTGTCTACAGCTCCTCTCCGATATAGGTTCAAATAAGAGATATGGACATAAGGATACATGTAAGATTTACTTACAAATAAAAGCATATCTACAAAATATTAATACTAATCTAAATCGGATTCGGATATTTAACGGACTGGATAGACTAACATACAAATCTGAATCCGAAACTACTTCGGATCCAAATTTGACATCCATACCTAATCCGAAATTATAAAGGTCAAATCCAAATCCAAATTTTTTGGATCGGATTTGGGATTTTATCCAACCCATTGACAGCCCTACCCTCCATGCCCTTGTTTCCATTATAGAGTAGAGATATTATCAACACGTGCGCTAGCAAAGTGACGAGCTAAAAAGATATCAGGGGAGTCGGTCAAGTTCATGGAACAATCAGCGTAATGTTTGAAATACTATGAGCGCGGAATACAGTACTCGCAACTATCTTTATTATAATATATATAAAAATACTTAATTTATGTAGACAATCTAAACAAGTATATAGTGTGTTCTTAACATAATTCTCTGCCCAGTTATGTACAGGAACAACCATAGGCTGAAATCCATGTTGAAGACTTGCAACCCATATTTTCTCTATGTCTAACATTATTTTACCGCATTCATGTGAGTTCCATTCTTCTAATGCATGCACTATTCCTGCGATGCGCCATGCACTCATCACCTTTCTCGGCAACCAGTTCTGACTATACATATTCATACACTGGTGAGCTCATAGATAAACAAACATTACTAATTGTATATTTTTCTTTAAGTATTTTATCAAATTTACAGAGCCTGTATCGGTTAAAAGCAATTATGATCTCTAGTTTAACGATGAAAGGACTTAAGATATATTATAGCAGATCAAAACATTATAATAAAATGTATTTTGCTTGAAGCAAGATGTATGTGAGCCATTTATCTATGTTCAAATGGCATTAATTTGGTTAGGAGAGATAGGAGTCGACCAACTAGACTCTAGTTTAAATTACATAAATTTGGACTTTGGACCCCAGCAAAAATTGAAAATTAACGTTTAAACCCCCAAATTCCCCACATATTCAATTATGGACCCCAAAATGCCTTTGACTACAAGTCAAACCATGTTGACCCAGTCTTTTCTCCTTGTTTCCCTCTTTTGCCCCTCACATGTGTATCACCCTTTTAAAAAAAAACCCAGAAAATCAATGAATTTAAGGAATTAAAATTTCTTTTATTATGAGTTTTTGTTTATAAAAAATAAAAATAAAAAATAATCATGTGACACACATAAGGGGCAAAAGAGGGAAACAAGGAGAAAAGACTGGGTCAACTTGGCTTGACTTTCAGCCAAAGACATTTTGGGGTCCATAATTGAATATGTGGGGATTTTAGGGTCTAAACACTATTTTTCAGTTTCTACTTGGCCAAAGTCAAATTTTCTCTTTAAATTACAAACTAAACTCAATCAAAATTAGTTCGATTCAAATATAGTGGTGGAACATGAATATTTTGCTAACCTCACAAGAATGCATGTTCTAAAATGCCTTGGGAGTCATCATTGTAGGAGTGGCATAATAGATGCAATCCTTGCACACTATAGCTGTAGGGAATTGGGAGAAAGGAATGAATTTTTTCCCTTTTACTGCCTTTCTCTGTTCATCTTTCCTTAATCCATCTCCCACCAGCCAAACCTACAAATCTTTTCACTTGAGTTCCTTTGGGAAAATTAGAATGATACTACCTCTAATAATTTATTTTGTTACCTGAGTAGAGAAACTTCTTGAAATTATCATATTATTTGGAAACTTTGAGCCGAACCGTAACTTCAGCTTTTCATGCTCATGCCTGCATATTGTAGCTACCTGACTTATGGTTAAGAAAGTATTCAGTAAAGAATCAAAGTTTGATCTCGAATTGATTTAGGGCATTAGCTCCTGTAAGAGTAGGCAAGGCCGGCCCTTGGGGTGTGTAAGGTATGCGACGGCACAGGACCCAAGAAAAAAAATTGCTTCAGCCCAAAAAAAAAAAAAATTTATACAAAGTCCAAGTGCCCAACCCAGTTTCTATTTGGGAATGGGGCCAGCTAAAAACTAGCCCAACAGCCCCAACTACTAGACTACTAGGCTTTCCTAAGTTTCCTTCTCACACACTCTCTCTCATTTTCTTTCCAATCACTCTCTGTTTCTGTCTCTCTTGTTTTTAGAAGAAAAAAAAATTCCTTCATCTCTCTTCTCTCTATACTCGGCAATAACGGCTAATTTCTTGGTTAATTGGTTTAATGGTTTTGTTTACTCAATAATCAATTGCTCTCTCTCTCTCGGCTTGGAGGTCTCCGATTGTGCACTTCTAAGTTCCAGCTTCCAAAATCAAGGGTTCAACTTTATTGTTTTTAAAATTTGAGAGTTTTTCAAGAATTCAATCAAGACTAAAGTCAAGAGACAAGCATTATACTTTGCTCTCCTAACTACCCTTAGCCCTCAATCCATAATTGCTCTCTCTAGAGATCTCTATCTATTATTATTTGCTAATTTTCTATTCTATTAATCTATTTACTTGATTAAGTATTTAATTTCTAGATTTTACCATAAAATGCCTCCTAAACAATTAAGCGGAAATGATAAGAAAAAAAGAAAGAGAATAAACGCTAAATTCATGCAAAGTCAACGTGGAGCGATGGAAAAAAATTATAAAGCCCCGGACAATGTAGAAAACTTAGGTCATGAAAATGTAGGATTGAATGATAATATAAATGTTGTTTTGGATTGTAATGAAAGTGAAAATGTTGATATCAGTTTGAATGACAATGTAAATGTTGGTTTGAATTGTAATTAAAGCGAAAATGTTGATATTAGATTGAATAATAATGTAAATGTTGGTTTAAATAATAATAAATAACTAAATACTATAGACATTTATGACCCAAGGAA
The DNA here is from genome assembly GCA_014058105.1 of Kingdonia uniflora. NCBI lineage: Eukaryota > Viridiplantae > Streptophyta > Magnoliopsida > Ranunculales > Circaeasteraceae > Kingdonia > Kingdonia uniflora. The sequence goes on from JACGCM010001221.1 coordinate 1,239,654, forward strand.
TTGGGATAATCTTACCCAAAACTCTATAGATGAATTAGTAATAAATATATATCCACGAGATACAACATTTGAAAAAGGCCATAAAGATGGAATTGGAAGACGTTTCTCTTCAACGCATTATACTCGTTATCTACCAAACGGCAAAAAACATGATAGAAAGTGGCGTGTTTATTCACAAGATAGGAATAGAGTTTATTTATTTTTTTGTAAGTTATATGCTAAAGGACTACGAGTAGGTAATTTCGTAAATGAAAGATTTAAAGATTTGATACATCTTATTGTTAGGCTTAAAGAACATGAGTTGAGTAATGAACATATCATGTGTATGACTTATTGGATTGAATTAAGAACGAGATTGGAATCAAATCAAACAATTGATAAAGATCTTCATAATCAAATCAAAAAGAAAAAGAACATTGTAAGGCGGTAATGTGTAGAATAATTTATGAAATAAAATATCCTGGTAAGCAAAACTTGGCATTTCGTGGAAAAAGTGAGAAAATTTATGAAGAAAATAATGGAAATTTTTTAAGCTTAATAGAAATGATTGGAGAATGGGATCCAGTAATGAAGGAACATATTCATCGTTTTCAAACAAGTAAGAATCCGCATAACAAATCTATAAAAACAATTCATAATTATTATTTAAATCATAAAATTCAAAATGAATTGATTATTATTTTTTCATCCAAAATGAAGAGTGTGATCATTCAAACTTTTAAGTAAAGCAAAATATTTTTAGTAATTCTATATTGTACTCCGGATTCTAGCCATAAAGAACAAATGTCTTTAATATTACGATGCGTAGACGTGTCGACGAGTCCCGTAAGAATAGTAGAGTATTTCTTAGAATTTTTACAAGTACATGATACATCGGAAAAATGACTTTTTGAAGAGTTAGAAGATGTACTAAAGATGTTTTAACTTATTATATATGATGTTAGAGGGCAAGGGTATGATAATGGTTCTAATATGAAATAAAAACACCAAGGTGTTCAAAAACGATTACTAAACATAAATCTTAGAGCTTTATTTGTTCCATGCAGTTAACATAGTCTAAACATGTCACTTTGTGATATTGCAAATTGTTCTAGTAAAGCAAGAGAATTTTTGGAGTGGTACAACGTATTTATACCATATTTTCTTCTTCGACAAAGCGATAAAACATTTTGAAAAATAATATCGGATCCGGTTTAACTCTCAAATCTCATTCGGCTACACGTTGGGAAAGTCGCATAGCTAGCGTAAAAGTAATACGTTATCAAACTCATGAAATTAGAGATACTTTACTTGATTACACTATACCAATTTTACTAAATTACCACGGATAAAGTCTGTGGCAATAGTCATTTTTCCAAGGATAAAGTCTGCAGTAGAGGTCTGTAGTAAAAGGTGCGTGGCAATGCTTTTGCCAAGGAGTTTATCTGTGGTTATCTAATTTATATTACTATAAAGTAAATCTGTAGAAAATTTTTTGCCACAGAGTTTGTCTGTGGTTATCAAATTTATATTGATACGGAGTAATCCTTGGCAATTTTTTTGTCATGGAGTTTGTCTGGAGTTATCTAATTTATATTGATACGGAGTAAATCTGTGACAATTTTTTTACCACGAATAATATCTGTAGTATAATTAGGATATTTACCATTGCTTTAGTCTGTGGTAATTTAATTTTTATTTGTTTTTTTAAAAAATCAATAAAATAGCCACAAATCCTACACAATTCAGAAAAACAAATTGCACCTGTTGTATATACATATATAAATAAAAACACACAATTCAATAACTTGTTTCATTTATAAATATTGGCCCAAAAAATCATGGAGATACACTGGTTACAATCTATATACATGTTCCCTATAATAAATCCAAAAAAACCATGGATTGAGAAACAAAAAAGCAAGCGCAGTGGCTTTAAAAGCAAAGGATTAATATAGCGGTGTTCAAACCATTACCTTAAAAGTAGTAACGGATCCATCATGGCGATTAATCTGACGCAAGACTTGTGGCCACCTCTGACATGGCACTACTAGTGTGGATGATAGGTGCTACATCAGCAGCACTGCTCCCTATTCTCCCAAACTTCACATGAAGAAAGTAAGACTTTCATTAGCAAAGTAAACAGATAATCATTGGTAATTGTACCAATTAATCTGAATCATTCTTCATGTACTTCTACATAATTAAACACTTAGAAATTTTTAAGAGAGAATCTTACCAGACATTGGATGGATCCCATTTTCGTAAATCATTATTATCAATGTTTTATACATAAAGTATGTGTGGGGGCTTCCATTTATAGTTTGGCTTTGTTCCTTATTTATTTTTTTGAAGAGGAAGCTGGGTTTGGGGTTGTGGCAAACCCCCACCAAGAATTTATTGACTGTACAAAGATTATAATTTCTAATTAAAAAGTCATTTTTCATTGAATAGTTTTTTTAGTGTTCTAAATAACAAAATTCTAGTTTTTATTTTTCTTACTCTTAATTTGATTTAATGATATATATTTTTGTTTTCCAGTCTTTTGAATCACCCGAGGTTTATCGACTTAAATATTTTTATTGTTATGTCTCTCAGGTAGCTAGGTAGTTGGACGTGAATATTGATATATATAACCTCTTACAATTGGCGATTAAATTTAGTGGTGTTAGCCTGTCAAAATAAGTTTGGATTTCTCTTTCTCTCCAAAAGCATGTGTTTTCATTGTGAATAACAAACGCACCTCACTGCGTGAGTTATACTTATCTTTATCATTCATGCACTTAAATATGGCAGGCATTGAGTTACAAGTAAAAGGTATATCTAGACTCCCTAAGGAACTATTTACTTCAAACGACGAAGCTCCGTCAATAAGAGTTGATTGAAAGCATTGGGCCTAGATTACCTTTCACCACATCACCGGTTTGAACTTAATCTCAATATATATGATCTATTTTTCAAGTTTTCATGATCTATATTCCTTGGTTAAATTTATATCTTTACTTTCAATATGTAAAATGTGACTTTGCTTATGGGCTTTGTGTGAAATATCAATTGATTTATGTTTCTTATTAACCTAGATATCATAAATCTTTTCTCTAATTTTGGCATAATTGTGAAATAATGAATTTGTTGCGATTAGGAGTCACGATGATGGGATGATTTTTGGCTTCTATTCGTTTTTAGTTTATTTGGGGCATCTGGGTATGCTTCAAAACTTTTACATTTTGGTTCTATGGTCTTGTCCAAACTTCTGCGATCATGATATCTTAATGACATTAGGTTTTAAGCAAACAAATCGTAGTGCAAATGGTTTGACTCAAACCATTGGATTTCTTCAAAAATAAAGCATTTCTAGCAAGTCCTACATTTTACGTGCTCACATTTAAGTCTAGAATGAAGATCAATTTTACCCATTGTGAATCCATCACTATTTTTGGGAAACCCAGGGCTTATGTTATAAGCATATAATTAACTAAAGAAATTTTTTCATTGATTGGTGGTATAATATTTTTAGTTATGCTTACTAGAAATATGAAGCAGTAAGAAGAATAGACTCTATGACAATGTTTCCTTAGAGCATGACATTTTGATCTCTGCTACAATCGTATTGGTCTTGTGAAATCATAAGGGGCCATATGGGGATCTATACGTTATGACATGATTGATATGTTTATGGGTTTACTCTTGATATACCTGTTAAGTGCTCATAATAGGTCATGATATATATTCAAGGAATGTTTCTACCCTTTACTGTGTCTAGGGAATATGAGAGGAGCGTTAAAGCTCCTGGGCAACATTCATTAGGTTGTCACATTTTATTTATTAAGTAAGAGCATTGTCTTGGTAACTTTCTTGTTTGCACAAAAGTTTGCTTCCTGCAGATGTTTGCTTTTTTGCTTTTAAGTGATAATTTTCTAGAACATTGTAGGTCACTTGTCGAATTTTCACGAATTCCCATAGTAGTAACCAACCAAGTGAGACCTTAAAATTGTGATGAAGCCGTTGAATATTTTTTCCAAGGTGAGATCGGCCACATAATTTACATAAGCTCTTACCTCGAATTGTGATGGCAGTAGGTTCTGTTTCAGCAGAAAAGCTAAGTAAGAACCTGACTATCTGATTATATAAAATATCAATTATATCTCTTTTCATTAATATAAAGCTTATTTACTCAAGTACATAAATTTTGTTGGTGCAGAAACGTTTAAAACACAAAAAACCAAGGCTTGTTGTAAGTTCTAACTACTTATCTTGTTATGATGCTATCTTTTTTATTTAAGAATCGATAACCAATTTATAGAGAACTATAATTTGTAGGAAAAAATTGAGTTGCAAGAATTCTCCCTCGGTTCATGTCCTCCTTACGTGGGGTTGCATGGGACACGTTGGTTAACTATCGGTGACCAGGTGCGTCTTCTGACCATACTGTTGTATTAACAGTTTAATACCATGGTTTTATTTATAGAAAGTTTGCTTCCCGTTATAGTTAGCTTTCTTAGGAAAGGATGACATAGCACTATGAATTTCATTAGTTGTATATATGCCACGCACACACAAGTATTCATAACATAAACCCGCAGTATTTATAGGCAGACTATAACGGCCTCACCGTGGCTCACTAGCTGTAACTAATAGCCAAGGCCATACGCACACTATTATGCACACCTATCATTGACACCCTTCATGGGGGCATGAAGATCAGTTCTATCTGTGAGATCAATAATCTATTTTCACATACATTGAATCTTGTTGTTCTATCTAGTATTTGCCATTGTTGGCTCCATTTGCTCCCAACAAATAATCACCAAATACCATATATATTTTTCGTATATAAGGGTAATGTTGTTTACGATGAGTATGTTCGCCCTATGGAGCGTGTTGTTGACTTCCGAACTGAAATTAGTGGAATTAGACCCCGTGACCTGAGGAAAGGTTGATCTTACTGTCTCCATTTATTATTTTGATTTTGGTGTATTCATATACGTGGGCACTTTATTGATATAATCATAAACTGCAGCGAAGGACTTTCGGGTTGCTCAGAAGGAAGTTGCCGATATGATAAAGGGAAGGCTTCTTGTGGGCCATGCTTTGCGGAATGATCTTAGGGTGAGTGTATCTTGTTAACCATTTGAGCTATTTGTACATCTATTGAAACGTGAAGCCAAAAATGCCTTTTGGTGATGGTTGTAGTCATTGGGACAACATTGCAAATCTCAATTTAGTATATCAAGGGCAAGGGACGATAGGAAGCATTGCGTCTCTAGATACAATACATTTTTTTATTCGTTTTTCATTTGTGTGTGTGATGTTGTACAGGCTTTGCTGTTAAGTCATCCAAAGTATGACGTGCGGGATAATGCGGAATATCGCCTCTTTTTGAAGTAATACTTCTTTTCTTTGCAGCTAGAGCTACTCTTTTTTATTTGCTACTACAGTAACTGTGATAGTTAAATTCTGTACCCGGCATCTCATCTCTTGAGTAATAATGCAGGGGAGGGCGTAGAAGATCACTTCGAGGTCTTGCATCTGAGTTTCTTGGTGTTAAAATCCAACATGGAGAACATTGCCCTGTAAGATTGAGCACACTCCATTAATTATAATAACAATAAAAATGAAGAATAAAGTCGACATAGAAGTATGGGTTATGCGTTAAACAACACTTTACTTGCATCTGTATATACGAGTTACCTACTCCACTATTCTGAGAATTCACTTTTATACAAAAATTCATCAATAAAGGAAAATCAAGACCTTCAGCGTATTCAGTAGCTGAAACATTCTTTTCCTGATTCATTGTTGAGAATTCCCGATTAGCTTATGATTTACTTTTGTTTTGTTTTTCCGTTTTCACAGATTGAAGATGCTCGAGCTGCAATGTTGCTCTATCAAAGACACAAAAAGGAATGGGAGAAGGGAATTGACGGTCAGGTGAGAATAAAACAGAGGAAGCAAAAGAAGAAATCGAGAGACAGAGAAGCTGCAAATATGGAGAAGTCCTAGTAATCTCTCTTGACAATGTTTTTTTTTGTTTTTGTGCAAGGCCTCTTGATAATGTTTGCTTCGCAGTTGTTATGCGGAGACATTATTCTAAGAGGTAATCACGAATTTCACTACTCCGTGGAATACAATGGGAAGCTTCTATGCATATCAAAGGAAGGAGGATAGTGAAAGGTTGTTGTGGAAGTCCTATGAACTGGATAAACTACAAAATTCATCTCTGTCAATCAATTTTGAAAACTGTGAGTTAAAATGTTGTACACTATTACTATCGGCAAATCTAATCGTATTTACGAAAGAGTGCGAGTCACTTCGTGGGGCGTCCTTATTTTCATCTTTTGAAAATTTACTTTGTTTTAAGGTTTTTCATTTGTTGTGTGAAGTTGTAACCTTGCGTTGTTGTTATTTCATCCAAGTATACATGTGGGGTACCTAGAAGTATCGGTTTTGTTATGAATGCTACTTTCTTGGCAGCAAGAGAAAACCTTTATTTTTTTATAATTTTTTATGCTATTATGGTACAATCTCTGTGGAAGTTGAATTTTACAGACCATGTATCACACTTCATGGTGATAACACAAGGAAAGGTGTGGGTATTGAAAAAACACTTCATCTTGCGTCTGAGCTATTAAATGTTTTTTTGAGGATAGAAAGCTGGGGTTGGGCAGACCCTCACCAGAGTGTTCTTCATATCATATATGAAATTTTATCATCTTTTAGTTTGAAGGGTAGCTAGTTTTTAGGGAGGATGCAACAGTTTAGTCTATGCAGACTTCAATATAAAGTAGGTTCAATTTAAAAGCAAGGTTCAGTTCTTAACACAGCAGCTAAGCACATATCTTCTTGAGTAATCTGAACGGTCCTCTCCAAATCTTAGGTGGCCGATTTGATATTTTTTTGAAAAAAAAACAATTGGGCGCCCGAATCTTAGGCGCACGATTAGAAAACAAATAGATGCCCAACACTTGGGCGCCGGATAGAGACGTAAAAAAATAAGGTTGCACCTTAGAAAACAAGGTTCAACCTTGTTTTTTGAGGAAAAAAAATCAAGTGGTGAGGTGTTGGAGGACGAAAATCCTACGTGGCACCTTGGAAAGCAAGTGAGTGTCCATTGGTAATCTGAACAGTCCTCTCCATATCTTTTATCCATATATTCAGTATCCAAAATCAACCAATACTTGATGTTTTAGGCTACTTCAATCTTGGATAAGTGCCCCAGTCAAAAGCAAACAACAGTCCTCTATATAACATCGAGCAGTTGACGTAGCAGTAGTGAAACATGGGTTACATAGAAAATCAAAATTTCACCGGCGTTTGCCTACTCGGGTCCAACTAAATCGTGTTTTAGTTTACTTTTGACAATTAGAATTCAGTTGTTATAGAAGATTCTCTGGCTCAAATATGATGTTTTCTTATTATCAGTTCCAGATTGCAGATGCCTGAGATTGAATGGAAGAGAACAATCGAGGTCACGTTAGGATAAAGAAGAATATGAAGAAGAAGAGAGAAAACTAGGGGTGGAGTGACTGCAAATTTGGGAAAGCTTAGCACTCTGCAGTTTCTCTTATCCAAGGACTGCGGGTGAAACTCGCCTATAAGTATACTACAAGAGATTTATAGAAGTGAAGATGTTTCAATAATATTTAGGCCAAAATGTGAAAATCAGCGGCCTTACACACATCTCACGAGAAATTTTTACAGACTCCAATTTATCTTACAAAGTATACAACTCAAGTTCTCAACTGTTTAAAAAAGAAAACTCAAGTTCTCGGAAAAAAAATATCATCTGTTGTATTAGAACATAACCAATCAGACACAACAAAACAATTTCAAACCAAGCTAATGTTTAGACAAAATGGATCTTTCACATTCACTATCATGAAACAAAATGAATGTTACAGCGAAAAATGTGGATGACACGAATGATTAACAGCTCAATGAACGTGAAATATTGCCATATCACATCAACACATAAACCACTTCAATAGGATTTCTTTTACAGTAACACTTTATATTTCTAATTCATTCAACCGTCATCAGCCGTTAGAAAAGGGTGATACAATAGCATATCAGCAAACCACCTAAAGTTGCCATATCGCACAAAACATTCAACCGTCATCAGCAGTTAGAAAAGGGTGATACAATAGCATATCAGCAGACCACCTAAAGTTGCTATATCGCACAAAACATTTCTTCAAGAAATCCTATCCCTCTTTTGATATCTCCCATGGAATGTGAGGTGATTTTGTTCCCGATCTAATCCTATAAAGTAGTTCATGGATAATTAAAGTACGAAGTTGGCTTGGTCTGCCAAACACACCATATTTTTGATAAACTTTATACGTACATCAGCAGTTCACGAATGTAGTTCACGATCTACCACTTCACACTTTAAAAAAAAAACCAAAATAACATGGCCTAAGTTGATTTGTTACATTATAAGAGGACATTTCTGGAGTAACCACACATATGACATAACTATAGACAAACCAAAACCTGTCATCAAGAAACTATTTTAACTTGATAAATGCGCAAAAGGGTGGAAAATGAAGTTATTTCTTCTGATTTATACTAAGCACAAGAAAATTGGTTTTATGTGGTTTTTGTTATTGTTTTCTTCATTTTCTTTGACAAATACAGCCTAGATATAACAATTAACGAAGTTTTTAATGATTTCTAGTACATATTAGTCCCACCTATCTTCTTTTGGTGATGCCAAAATCAAATACATAAGGATACTTACTTCTATTAAAGATGTTTCTTTTAGCAGGGCGAGATATTGCAATTATGTTGCAAACTGACCAGCAAGAAATTTGAGATTTTCAGGAGAGTTTCTAGTTGGGGCATAATACTAGTTTCCGAGTTGTGATCCTCTAGATAAGAAAACAAAGATGAAACTATGAGAAATCGGGTTACATGCAAGTATTGGATGAGCTAATAATATGAGGCTAACGGTTAAACTAAGAAGTTCATCAAATATGCTTTTGCATCAAACTAAGCTGCTAGTAATACTCTCTTCCTCCTCTCCAAATTAGACTATAGAAAAAAGAATGCGCTTCAGCAAAATATTGTAAATTGCATCAGAATGTTAACCAGAGACAAGATTAGCCACAACAAATCAAGTCACATACCAAGTTAATACTAGACATCATGGATCTTTAACATTTATTATCAGGAAACAACATGAATGTTACAGCGAAAAAAGTGAATGAACAGCTCAATGAACATGGAATATAGACATATTAAATCAACACATAAACTACTTCAATACCGTAAAACATTATGTTTCCAGTCCATGTAACTGTCATCTGCCATTAGAAAAGGGTGACGCAATAGCATATCCGCCGAGCACCTAAAGTTGCCATATCTTACAAAACTTTTCTTCAAGAAATCCTTTCCATCTTTAGATATCTCCGTTGGAATATGAGGTGATTTTTTTCCCGATATAATCCTATAAAGTAGTTCATGGATATCCCACTTCTCCGATTCACAGCTCCATGCCTGCTTCCCACTTATCATCTCCAATACGACACAACCAAGGGCCCATATATCCATGGGTGTATCTTGATTACATTGGGACACACTTTCAGGGGACATATATGCATGGGAGTTCCCACAATAAAAATTGACCGATCCCCGTTGTTTTCAATCTGTTTTGCACACCGGAAATCAGAAATCTTCACATCAGAATCATAAATCGTACACTCGTTCAAAGAGTCGCACAAAGGTGGAAACAGCAGAATGTTATCAGGCTTGATGTCCCCATGGACGTAACCGCTTTTATGAATATGACTTAGTCCTATAAGAATAGATCTCGCATATCGTTTAATTACCGATATCGGTAACCCAACCCTTTTTGAGATCTTTATCAGACCGGCTAATGTTCCTCCACGGGCATACTCAAACAGGACGTTGTAGATCGTCTCACAGTTATCATCATATGTAAAATCTTCTCTAAACTAACGAATAATAAAAGGGCTTTCTTGAATATCAGAGAGTCCGTGTACCTCATTATGAAGTACCCTTGCTGCGGCCATCACAGAAGGGAATGTGTTTTTTTTTTAATCTTGGGTACCCGAGAGAGGCCGTACTATGGGTTTCTTCAGCAATTCTCTCTCCTCTCTTCCACATAGTACCACCAGGTTGCTTTTGACTCATTGGATTCATATTTCGCTTCGTAGAAAATAAACAATCAAAATCGGGATTTAGGGGTTTTTTTTTCTCCGCCGAAGATTAGAATTGGGTTCTTGGGGTTTCTTGTCTTACAGGAAGGTGGATTTTAGGGTTTATTGCGCTAAAGAATATATTTAGGGTTAGAGTTTGAATGAAAAAGATAGGAATTATGTTTTGTTACTGAAATCAAATTGGGAACTGGTTTTTGTGATTTATTAATAGATAAAAATAAGAGTCCCAATTGGAGACAGACACTTGCCGAGCAAGTAATCAACCGAACTAAAATTAGCTTTTACTTTAGCGGGAAAAGGAAGTCTCACTTGTTTTATCTACCGTGATCCAACTGAAACAATTTCAAAACGCCAACGGTAAAATTGAAGAAAACTACACAACTAACATGTTATTCTTTTTCCTTTCCCATCTGTTCACGACATTGTAAGCACGGTCGCCTTATTTGTTCCGGTTTCTCCCCGGAGCAGTGAGTCTAATGAGTCCCGTGTTAGAAATTTTATGATATTAATGTTTGCCGCTTCGAATTATGTTTGCCTCAAACCGTGGTAGAGCTGTCTTGTCAGCTCACGGGAGTAACACCCCCGAAAGCCAAACAAAAATGTGCAATTGAGTTGTGATCGTTCGAAGAGATTGAAATTGGGTTGTTGTAATGACGTGTTTTCCGGAAGGTAAACTTCGCCAATACTTCAGTAAGGAAGTTGCAACTGTAAACTTAAACACTCAAGATTTTACGTGAAAACTCAGTAAAACCTGAGAAAAACCACGACCTTGAGAAGGATTTAGGTATAAAATCCACTAGTTGCTATTTGTTACAATTGCAGAACAGTAATGACGTGAGAATGCATGAGAATGATAGAGTTGCGGGCCGGATAAACATATTCTCTGCCTGTATTTATAGTAGATATATGCAGTTACAAAAATAAACAATTTCCTATTTTGGTAGACAGTGGGCGAACTTCGCGGGTCTCCCTGCAATGGCCCTATTTGACCAAGTATAACAGCTACTTTTAGTGGGTCAAGCTCTGTACTCGCAGATGTGACATCTTCTCGAAGGACAGATATCTTCGACTAAGTTCTGCTAGCGTCTCCTTGTCGAATCTGGGAAATATGCTACTACAATCACCCTATTCTCAACACAATTGCTTATTGTTGCGTCGAGAAGACAATCAAAATCTTAAAGGGTTATCGAACTTTGTATGAAAACTGTGTTTTGTCATTTCCAAGGTTGAAAGTCAAATAAACCTGGTCATTGCATGGTCCCGATGTACATTAAATGGTAGAATATTTGACTGTGGTAAACGGATGTTGAGAGTGACACTATAAATATCATGGGAGAAAGATGGGAAGGTATTCCTCAGCAAATAGTGAAGGTGGAGGTATTTGAAAATGGTGATGACAAGATTTCAGACGTTGCATAATGAGTTCGTGGGGCATGTGGACGCCAAGTATGGGGAGCTGAAAGAGTTATATTTCGGTCGATTGTCATTATCGTCATTTTATCCGAAACTTGTGGATCCGATATACGAAGGAATGGCAGAATTGGAGGCGGAGTGTGTTAAAGCAAAGTTCTTCTTCCGGTGCCAATATCATTGCGTGCTGCTGATGGCTGCGGAACGTATTAACAGTCTTCACGAATTAGCCCTAGTTTATGAGGAAGATGAAGATGTTTTGGCGGGCAGGGCTAGCTGTGGGGGATTCTCGGGACGTTGTGAACTGTGTAATCCCCTCGGTTTGCGAGGTGGTAGGGGTTATAGAGGAGGAGGCTATTTTTCCTGTGTGGAGTGGTTGTGTTTCCTTCGTGAAGTGGCTATTTTTCTTTCGTGAAGTAACATGAGGTGTACCTAATGTAAAGTAACTTGTAGGTTAATTTGTAATGATCACGAAGTAATGAGTGGTGAACGCGAAATATAACTTGTATTGGTACTTTTGCAAAAATAAATAATTTTCATTCTTCTAATTTTGTATCGACGTATTTTTTATAGATATGAATTGTATAAATCTGTCTTCTCGAATGGAATAAAAAAGTAGTATCTCAAAGAAAAATGTCGAGCTATGTTGTTGTGAATTGCAATAGGATTTCAAAGTGGTATGTGTTGACTGTGTAAGGCCCGTAACCGGTTCCCTAGGAGTTTGGTTGACTGGGTTGTCAGAGTTCCAATGGATATTGATTGCTGTCTTTGACTCTTGGGAGTTGTGACACCTTGTGTTTTTTTTATATAAGTACCCTTTGTATGCTTAAGGAAGTAATTTTCAATCTGTTGAGATGGTGAGGACGAGGGCGCAGGTTCGGTAGGATGTTTTCTACAACCGTGTGCACGACAAGTATTGGGAGTTGCTGAACCGGTATTTGGGTAAACTCTGTGTAAATGGGCGGACGTTAGTACCGGTGGAGTCCAACAATGAGGGGATGAACGAGGTGGAGGCAAAGGTGGTTGAAGATGATTACTTGTATCATTGCCAACTGCATTCTCTGAGTTTTCCAGAGCGTGTGGTAGTCTAAGGATTCCCATCTAGCCGACCTCTGGAGACTGTGTTCACCAAGCTTAGGCACTACAGAATACGACCCAGTCCTAAGAAATGTATTTTAAGAGTTTCATTGGGAAAGTTCCTAGGGCACTTGGTAATTCAACGAGGGATAGAAGCGGGCTCCGAAAAAATACAAGCCCTAGCCTATATGCCATCAACTCAGGCACTAAAGCAAGTCCAAAAACTAGTAGGTAAAATTGTAGCACTCGATCGTTTCATTTATAAAGCCTCGTACAAATGTCGACCACTGTTTGAATGTATTAAGGAGAATAAGAAAGGCCAATTGAATGGGGGAAGCAAGGCAACTTTCAAGGATATGTTAAAATACTTGGCCAAACCCCCAATCCTCAGCGCACCAAAGGAATATGAGCTCCTGGGATTGTACTTAGGCAACACGAAGGAATCAATCCGTGCAGTCCTCGTTCGATCAGATATTATAACTGAGAAACTAGTATACTTCGTCAGTAAGAACCTCTTGGGGGTAGAGTTGTTGTATTCTACCATAAAAAAAAGGGCTTGCCCTGGTATACATATACTTCCAAACCTACAAAATCAAAGTTATCATGACTCAATCATTAAGGGAGTTATTTGTGAAAATGGATAAAGTCCGCCGAATAACAAACTAGGCAATTACATTGGGAGAGTTTTACATTCGATTCGAGCCACGGGTAGCCATTAAGGGCCAGGTCATAGCAGACCTTCTGGCCGATCTCCATATTAGCGACAATCACTAGATAAACGAGGTAGATAAAGACCAATTGGCCCTTCCTGATAACACCGATGCACCATTTACGAAGGGTGGCGGTTATACACAGACGAATCAATTAATACTGGTGTCTCAGGCCTAGGGCTCGTGTTAGTCACTCCAACTAACAAAAAGATAGAGAAAGTAATCCGAGTCAACTTTTTGTAAAGTAACAACGAAGCAGAGTACGAAGCCCTTCTGTGTGTGATAGATGCAACATTAACACTGGGCTAGAAGAAATTTTCATCTTTACTGACTCGCAGCTAGTTGCTAACCAGCACAGCAGGATGTTTCAGGGCAATGGGAAAATGGTAGAATACATAGAGATCTTGAAGCAAAGGATCAGAAAGTTAAAAAAAGTTAACCTCAAACATATCCACCCGGGCGAGAATAGGCATTCAGACGCCCTCGCCTACTTGGCTGGCATCATCAGTAATTGATTAAGAGTAATCCAAATCGAGGTACTCGACCAGCCGAGCACCCGGCCACATACGATAGAAGTAGTGCATATTGAAAGTGGAGCTCCAAATGAGCAACTCGACAGGAGAAAGCCGCTTATTGATTTCTTGCATAAAATCCACATCCTCCCTGCAGAGAGGTCGACCGCTGAAAGTATTCGGGTAAACTCCAAGTGAGCAGCCCAACTGGAGAAAACCACTTACTGGTTTCTTGGGTGAACTTCACATCCTCGCCGTAGACAGGTTGGCCACTAAAAGTATCTGAAAACATGGCACCAAAATATGCGGTGATAAATAACGAGCTCTTCTGGACAAGCCTGTATGCCCCATATCTAATCTTTAATGTAGGAAAGCAAGTGATGGCGGTCATCGAAGAAATCCACAAGGGGGTATGCGAAACGCATACTACAGGTAGGTTTATGGCCAAATAAGCACGAACACAGGGACTTTATTGGCCAACAATGAGAAACGATTTCATCGAATATGCAAATAAGTACAATAAATGATAGTTCCATGGTCATCTTATACACACCCCCACCGTAGACCTCCACACAGTCTCATGCCCGAGGTCATTCGCAAAGTGGGGACTAGACATAGTTGGGGCGCTCCCAATGGAAAGTAGGAGGCGTAAATGGTTGTTGGTCGCCACATACTACTTTACCAAGTGGGTGGAAGCCATCCCACTCGCTCGTATAAGAGAAGAAGAGGTAATCAATTTTTTGTGGAAATACATTATCACAAGGTTCAGTTCCCGTGTTCCTCAAGACAGACATCGGTACTCAATTCGTGGGTAGTTAGGTCACCGATTTTGTACAACCCTACAATATTAAATACTGTCATCAAGCCCAAGGTACCCACAAGGAAATAGATAGGTTAAGGCAACCAACAAAATAATAATCAATGGTATCAGCAAGAGGTTTGATGCCGCCAAGGGCCGATAGATAGACGAACTGCCCCACGGGCTATGGTCTAATCGAACAACATTGACAGGCTTTACTCCATTCAGGCTTACCTATAGGTCTGAGGTGGAATTGCCTACGGAGGTCATAACCCATACAACAAGATTCCTGGTCATCTGCAGTAAAATAATGAGAGACTCCTCTAATAAAATCTCGACTTTATTGACGAAATAAGAAAGGAGGCCTCATCTCAGATGCTAAGAAACCAAGAGATACTAAAACAAAATTTTAACAAACCAGTCCACCCAAGAGAATTACAAGAGGGGGAATACGTGATGAAGAAGGTCTTCCCCACAACACAGAACCACAATAAAGGAAAACTCCAACCAAACTAGGAGGGATCGTACGTTATCTTAAGGGTTGCAGATGGGAATGCCCTACTACTTGATGAACATCGATGATGAAGAATTAAAAATCTCCTTGGAACGCAATGAATCTCAGTAAGTGGAACCACTAAAATGCCCCGCTTTGTACAAAATTTGTAGCAAAATTTTAATGATCATTTTTATTGATATAAACATTGTTGAACATTGGAGGCATTTTTAACGTAAAATGCCTTCCCTAATTATAGAAGTCATTTCTTCAAGTAAAAACGAGCTCCCAAATAATGTGAGTGTTTTCAAAGTAAAGCATATTTCCCATCTACTGGAGTTGTATTTTGAAGTAAAAGCAAACTCCCAAATATTGTGGGCATTTCTACAATAGTGATACTCCTCGTAAAGCGCCAGCTCTGTGAATGCCATCATTTTTAGTTCAAAGATGTGGTCACAAGAGTATGGCATAACATCACGAAATAAAACATACAAGTTCCACCATTCCTGTGCCTCCCGATCATGTTCATGGAAGGAGTCTAAAATGGGTAATTGGCAGAGTGATGGAACATAATCCAGGCCCCCAGTTATAAAGAGGAAAGTGGCAGCGTAGCAGCATCCTCCACAACAACCTCTGCCTCTTCCTCGACCGTGATGTCCTTTGCCCAACAAACATGAATAGGACCCTATTGACCGGAGTATCTAAGGTGACGCAGCTCGAGCACATCTTGGTTTATGTGGAAAGAATGCAAAGATGGAGTAAACGTTACAGCCCACCTGTAGGTGGACGAACGAAACTCCTTCACCAAACATTTCAAACTGACCATGAGCTCCCCCACGTAGCCCTACAAATTTGTTGCCACCACCTTTTCACAGTTAAGCTGCCCACGGAGCTTCTGCTCAATGGCCTCCTTCTTCAGACCCAAACTCCTCATATGACCATTGGCGGCCTCCAAGTCCCGCTGGAGTGTTAACTTCCCCTCCTTGAGAATTTTGGCCTCCTCCGCCAGTATTTGCATTTGGTAGACAACATAATTGGCCAGCTCACGCTGCACCGTCCCTTTGATAAGCTTTGTCTGGTGGGCCTGCATATCATCGAGGCGCTACTCCAGGTCGTTATTGCGACTAACAAGATTTTTGCCACGTTAAAGGGCTGCCTCTGAGAGTTAACGTATACTGCAAATGACAAACAAAAAAATTAAATAAAGAACGTGTCACATACATACAAGATAAATGTAGATAAAGGCCTACATATCTAAGATTCCTACCCGAACTGTAGCAACGACCGCAGCACGCCGAATGCGGTGGTCTGTGAGAGCCTCGGTTAAGTGAGCCTTTTCTTTGTCCATGTAGGGCGTGCTCTAGAGCTTTCCCTATGGTAAGCCGTTTGAGAACTTCTTACCACTACCTATTGTCGACTCTTCTACGAAGGATTGAGAAAAGAACTGTCTTTCCTTCCCCCCTTAATTTTTTAACTCCTCGTCAATGAGGCCCTGAAGCACAGACTTTTGGCGCTTGACACTTGGGGCATCCTTCTCAAAGTGAATGTTAACACCCCTCAGCCCAGCGCTCAGGCCAAGAACAAGAGGGAGCAATTGCGAGGCAATTACAGAGGCCCTCCCCTTCGCAGTAAGAAAATAAGCCTTCATGTCAACAATCTCTGAAGACTTGTAAGAATAGGTACTTTGAACTGATATAGTATTTCTTACGGCTCATTGATTTGGCTCGATGTACTTCTCTGGCAA
Source organism: Kingdonia uniflora (assembly GCA_014058105.1). Lineage (NCBI taxonomy): Eukaryota > Viridiplantae > Streptophyta > Magnoliopsida > Ranunculales > Circaeasteraceae > Kingdonia > Kingdonia uniflora. Next base: position 1,256,562 of record JACGCM010001221.1, read on the forward strand.
CCAATACCTATCTGGCATAAAATTCCTGCTAAAAATCTAGGTGCTCACGTGATACTCTCAATTTTGTAGGCCTAACCAACGAAGCCTGGAGCTATTTTAAGTGATCCATGCAAGAGTAACGCATGCGAGGAATAGATAAGGCATCAGATCACATATCAATGATGAAAGAATACGAAAATAAGGCAAGATAGAACATGTATTTAGTATTAAAAACATTGTGATGGAGACAGCAATTAGGACCGTCGTCAAAATGAAAAGCACTGATCACAAGATTAGGGTGTCGATACCAGAAATTATCCCCAGTGGGCAAGTTAATTCTTTTTGGCTCGCTTACCTTACGAGTAATATAATAACAGTGCTTCTACTCGGGAGCACAAGAATGCATAACCCTATGAACTTTAGGTTTAACCTTCCTCTTCTTACCAGGAGATCTCTTTGTTTTACTTTTTGCCCCGACCTTCACCGACGTACGAGTTTGGCATCCCTCGGGGCACGTTTTAAAGCGAGCACGAGTCACACGAGGTGACAGTATGGGCTCGCCTGAAACACCTGCTCCCTCACTCTCGTTTATAGGTGCCACGTGGAGCGTATCTCATTACTGGGGATAACACCCAATCTTATACGCCACCATGACGTCTGCATAGCCCAACGTTATAATGTGGATGCATATACTGGTTAATTAAAGAGTAGGTTCCATAATGAAATTGGTGAAAACTATCCTAGATTATCTTCTCCATTGACTGTCTAATTTTTTTGAGTTTCATATAGAAGATGAAGTTGTTGAATTATACTGACATGCAAGTCTCCTTGTTTGTATGAACTTGTTTTCGACTGAACGTTAACTTTATTGGCTATAATTTGTAATTGCAACATTTAATTAGCAATCTAAATTGTGGTACTCACTGCCCAAGCTACTGAAAAGCACGTTGAAGATATAGAGCAAAGGTGAATATGGTGCTGAAGAGAGAGAAGAGGGCAGCTGTAGGGACCTGTCCCTCGAGCTTGGGTAACAATGAACTAGTACAATGCTAGACTCACACAAAATATACACCCTGCCAACATTGATACTTGGACCACGAGTTGAGAAGGAACGTGACTCAAGCATTTCAAATAAAATAGAATGATTCAAGGACACCCGTCTCCCATGAACTAGCAGTTATAGAAATAACCTCCACTCTACCCCCATTTCAGGTGAACGTGCTAACCCACGAAGATGAACTGATAATAAAGTCTATAAAAAGGATAAGATACATAGGAGAAATGACCAAGTTTTTCTAGCTCAAGATATCGCAAATTGTAGTCAAAATCCATCAATCTCAAGAAATTAAGTTATTTTTACTAAATCCTCGAACTGTGGTCATGGTTTTTAGCTATTCAGAGGTTACTAAGCTAAAAACTATGTTAATTTAGATTCTATGTTATTATATTTGTGTCATAGGTACATTTAGCGTATGAGGTCAATTGAACTACAAAATTAAGCTCTTACATTTGGTGTGGCCAGTAGGAAATAAGACATTCCACAAAATCCTATGGTCGACAGTTATTAAACGATTAACATTCTATCATTGTGAATCCTAAATGACCAGCTTCGGTGATTCAACATGAACATTCCATAAGACCCGATCAGCTAGCAGAATTAATGGCGAACCTCAACGCCAAAATTGAGAAGTGAAACAAACTCGAACGCTAGTTGGTGTACGACCGAGAGCTTCGGGAATAGAAACTCATAGAGAAACGTAGAGCTCGACAAATGGAGTTCAAACGACATGAAGATCATATGATAACATTGTAGACTTCTTTTAAAGCTTTGTAAAATAATCAACATGATCAAGCTCCCAGGGAATGAGAGGTCATACCCACAAATTCTAGGATTTCAGTACAAGACAGATTGGGACCTCAATGCGCTGCTAGCAATAGAGCTTCTTTGCACCACCGCAATAATCATTAGGTACCGAAGGCCCCAATTTATCTGGGACGAGAAGGTCAGTATGAAATTAGCAGGGGACGCGCACACTCAAAATGGAAAGACGAAGAGCCGCGACCTCCATCCAGGGTGCTAGTTCATGAACGCTTGAGTGTGGGAAGCGATAATTATAATCTACCAACTACACATCAAATAGTTCTAGAACCCCGCCAATACGTTATAGAGGAGCACATGGATCTGCGAATCAAAAAATTAATAGAAGCTCAACCTCTTTGCTGTAAGGAGGATTTGGTCAAGCTGCAAGGTAGTCTGATTGCTAAAGAGTTGTTCGATATGGAAATTCTAATAGGATTTCACACTCTGAAAATGCACAAGTATAGATATAACCTCCACTCATTTGAAGGACCTGTTGATCTGCTTAAAGGTAAAGGATGTTTGATAACTGACTTTGATGTTGTGAGTTTTATTTTGAGTTGTACAATTACTTGACCCAGACGTTTCATTTAACATTTTTGCGTGTTTGAATGATTCGTGTACTATTGTTCGCGTTAGATCGGTATCGCGGGCGTGGCGACAATTCATTATTTCAAATGGATTTTACAATAAGCTTTGCTTAAGACTATATCCAATATTGTTGACCGCTATGCAAGGCATTGACGTACATGATTTAATTAGGCTTATGCGATTTGGATCTCACAACTCAAATGAGTTGGAAATTTTGGAGAGGAACCATAGAGTGTTTGCATTTCTAAATTAAGGTCTCTCGTCTACTCTTAGTTCAGTCTGTTTGGAGGTTGTTAGTGCATCCAGCACTGATAATTATCCTGAAGAAACTATCCTGAACACATTAGAATGAAGTGATGTAGAACTAAGGGCTTTTTACTGGTCAAGAAAAGGAGAAAGTGATCCTGCGGTACCTGAAATGTTAACCTATAAATTAATTCCGAAACTATGTATTGTTACCGAAATCAACATATAACCATTCCAAGCTTATTTCTAGTATGGATTTCCTATATATTCTGCCAAGGCCATGCATTACTCTTCAGGTTCATGAGCACACACGTAAATGGGTCGTATAGGTGTTATTGGCTGTGCCTAATTGTTACATCAAGTTAAGGTAGGTGGGACCTAGTGCTACTCTTTATTATGGTTTGAGGGTATAATGGGAAGACTGCTCTAACCATATCAGGTTAAATAGAGAGGAAGTCCTTCTTGGAAGCTATAACACAGATAACCATTCCATTAAGGTCTGTAGCCAATCCAAGGGAAGACTCCACTCAAGAACAGGTGATTTTTAGAGAGCGGGAGGAGAGGTTAGTATAATCAGTTTTCCATATCCTATTATTGATCATAGTTAATTGTATGAATTTCCTACAATTAGTATCAGTCCCTGGAATGCAAATTTTCTATGATTAATTTATTAACTTGAGAAAGAAACAACAAATTATTGTCAGAAGTTGCTTTCCTATACTTTAATGGTTTTGTTTGAGTACTTTATTGTTGTCTCCTATTCAATGCTCATGATTATTGTAAATTCGATTGTGTTTATTGTTTGATATGTGAAATTGAGTTGTTAGCGTAGTGATCACTAGTGGGAGTTTATGTTGCTTATTAGTAAACCTTGGGATGGTGATCTCCCTCTATATTAAATGATTTGTGATTATCTCGAAACCTATTTATTCCTTGTTAAAATCTGATGCAATTACCTTTCAATAGACTACATTGCATTATATATCTTTTGAACGAGGTGCTTGTTTTTTAGGTTGGAAACTTGGATTGGTTAAAGTCGTTCGAACGAGATGCTTGTTTCTAGGGCTAGAAACTTGGTTCCATCAAATTCGTTCAAACGAGATGAAAGTCATTCTAACAAAAACTGTATTGGCTGGTTTAATAAGTTTGTTGGGACGTTAACTTTTTCTCGGGATCTATTCTACTTTTTTAAGTCTCCCAAGTATATAAGGGAGACTTAGGTTATTTGTTAATTATTTTTTGATTGTAATCTCTAGGAGTTTAATTCTAGAGAACTAGGGTTTGAGAAACTCCATTAGAAAGTTTGAGGAAGCTGCAGAGATTTCTTGTAACCTATTTGATCATAGAGGATTGTTCTCGGGAAGTTGTTTTTTATCCATAAGGATTTTCCACTTCTCCCCTCCGGGTAAATCGTTGTATTTCAATTTCGTTTAATTTCTCAATTGCAGTTTCCATTTATCGTTCTTGGGCTAGGGATTGGGATTAGCTACCTTAATTCCTAATAACTGCTATCAGAGCAAAAGTTAGGGCTTGTATGATTCGAGCGATGGCCGATATAGGAAAATTTGAAATTGATTAATTTAATGGATTGAACTTTAGGATTTGGAAGATGCAAGTAGAGGATTTTCTATATGCGGAGGATTGTGATTTTCTTCTAGGAGGGATTTTGATGAAACTGACCGATATGGATCATTTGGAATGGGAGCTTCTAGATTAAGATGTTCTAGGTAAAGTTTGTTCAACATTCTCAAGTTCTATTTCTTCTAAATTGCCTAAAGTGAGTACCATGTTAGAGATGATGGACACTATCAAAGATGTTTGAATTAACTTCGAGTGATTTAAATTCTCAGAAGTGTGCTTCGAGTGTTTCAAATTCTTGCAAGCAGGTTACTTTTAGCGACGTAGCAAAAATCTATGGTAAAGATTCTCGTATAATACATTTTAGATTTTTATTGTTAACATCGGGTGATTACTCAGATGTTGAAGTTAAAGGAAAGAGAGTTTCACATATTGAGAATAGAAGCAAAAGGTGCATAAAGGTATGGAATTGCAATTAACAAGATATTTGTTAGAATAGCAGTAATGTTGGTCATAAGAAGGAAGATTATAGATCGACGAAGAAGAGAAAATCTATAAAGAGTCATTTGGTGACTTTCTCTAGGGAAGGTAAAAAAATTTATAGTGTCTCCAATCTTATTTCTAATGATTTGTGTGATATGACTTGTAATATTCAGTATAAACAATGTAATGTGATTCATGGTACTCGGGATAACTCATATTGGTTATCTTATGGTGTTTGTAAAAGGTCAAGGTTGGACTTGGATGCTCCACAGGATATTACGTCAGGTAAAAGCAACTTATCTAGCTATGATGAATGTTATCACATAGTTGATAATGGAGATGTTCAGATTGCATTAACGAATGATAATTCGTTAAGTTCAGATACGGTGCAAAATGTGTCTAGTACAGCTAGAAATATGTTTTTGAGCCAACTATCAGGCTTGGGTCTTTTAGCTACCTTCAGTGATGATGCTTTTGAGATCATGAAGGATGTTATTATTTTAGCTTGGTACAAAAGACAAGATGTGTACTTAGGAACGTGTACCACTAATGATGAGATTATTGGTGTTGTTACTTTGATATTAGACTCTAGAGCATGGCATGAGAAACTTGGTCACGTGAGCATTTGGATGAAAACATTATTCTCGAGGAGATTACTTGATAAGTTAAAATTGAAAGATTTGTTCTTTTGTGAAGACGTTGTCTTGGTAAAGCAAAATAAAGTTGGGTTTTCTTTAAATTGAAGAAAATAGAACATGGGATCAAACCACTAATACGATGATATATGGAAACCGTCTAGTCTTAGTTCCAGCGGGGAATTTTAAAGTTTTATTGCTTTTATTGGTGATTCCATACGAGAGTTTGGTATTATACATTTCTTAAATAATGAAACAGTTTGGTTTAAGGTCTTCGCTAGATGGACAGCTTGAATTGAGATTAAGACGGGTTCAATGTTGAAGCGTCTTGGGTCTAACGGTGATGGTGATCAATTTTGTTGTGATGAGTTTGTTATAGATAAAGCATTTATTGGGATTGAAAGCTTTGCAAAGATCCCAATAATACTACAAAAGTTTGGTATGGTTGAAAGTATAGTTCGTGAGATTACTGAAAGGTCACAAAGTGTGAAATGTTTCATCGAGTTGTCAAAGCAGTTTTGGGCAGATTCGATAGTTTCGACATTTGATATAGAGTCTTGGTATGCATTGGATCTTGGACTATTAGATGAGATCACTTGGATGAAAAATGAGGTAATAATTTATACTTCTTTTATCTATTCTAGTAGTAGATCATTACTAGATTATATGTCTAGTTTGTGCATATTCATTGGAAATGTTTGTGATGATTTTGATGACCGATTTGATGATACGAAGAATTGGAAATTATCCAACTTATTGATATAATATCCAATGATGATGTCTTTTGCGAAGACATGGATAAGTGGACTAGAAAAGTATATTTATCAGGGTCATGTGAATATGTAAAAATCTTTGCAGAGATAGTATGGGAACCATTGGTTGAAAAGGTTCAACGAGAGCCATATACTCCTCCGATTGTAATGAAAACAAGAACCAAGGTTTCGAAACCTGTGGCCCGTTATCATTATTCTCAACATTGTTTGTGGCTAGCCAATATTGGTGATGACTACAAGGTGGCTTTAAAAGGTGAGGTCATGGGCAAGTGAAAGCTTGTCATAGATGATGATAAGATGGGATCTCAATCGTTATATCGGGTATAGGATATAATCCTATTACCAATGGTAAAACTCTTTACATCATAAGTTGGCTTACAAGTTAAACGAGAACATGTTTGTTTAAGCGGTTCAAAGTGAAACTTGTGGTAAAGTGCTTTCAAGAAGAAATAGGTGTTTGTGTTAAGATGTTTTGGTTTACTGGTTGTGAAGCTAGTTGTATTGTGGTGGCTTTATCTTTCCAAATTGAGTGATTCTTGATATGGAATGAAAAATTCTTTATGATTAATTTATTGAAGATGGGCATATAAGTCAGCTACATGGATACATAGTTTCCGGATGAAGTTGCATTATGGTGTTTCATACTTGAGAGCTTCATATGCGTATTCGAGATATACACCAAAACGATGGGGCTCGATGTTAGATATGTTTATATTATTGGTGCATTTATGAAATACCACAAAGACCATTGTTAATGTTATGAGTTTTTTTAGAACTCGTGTATCATCCATTCTTAGAGTATGGATAATATGCTAGTTGCGTATGCAAGTTCTAGCATGGGTGAGATTGAAGAGTCGTGGGAATGGTTATCTCAATAAAGGGTTAGACCGATGGATTGGCTAATATTTGGCATATGGTTTAGTACAACAGGATGAACGTAAAGCAGAAGTTGTTATTGACATAGTACATTAAGATTGATTGGAGTGTTATTTGGTAGCGCACCATTTATCATTACTTCAGGCTTGAAACACGTATTTGTTTGGCTATGGAATGTGATATGAGTTTAGATCGAGGTATGTCTAACTCATTGATGAATTATTTTCTAATGTATGTCATTGTTTACATGAGACCAGAGTTTTCCCATGAAGTAAGAGTTATGAGACATTGATAATGAATATTATGTATTCGAAGAAAACTCGATTGTAGCTCATAACTATAGAGTGATTCTTGTTCGGCTTGCAGGGTTGTGTTTACTTGTGATGTTAAAGTACACAGTTTTGCGGTGTTATACCGAAGCTACTTGGGTATCGAGATGGTAATGGATAATTGCATCATTGATTGCAAAGGCATAAGTACGGTGCGGCTTTGAAAGTTTGCAAGGGGATGTTCTTGATTTTTTTTTTGGGTTCAAAAATATTCAAAAACATTATCACAGGGTTTTGTGTGGATTGATAGGCTTTGGCGTAAAGAGTTTGGTTTGACACAGTTATAAATGTAGTTACTCTAAAGATGGGTGAAGTTACAGGAGCCACACATTTTAAATTTTAAGTGGGAGATTGGTTGAAGATTGTAAAAAAAATTTACGGGTCCTCATGATTGAAGGTCTAGGTAGTACGAGAAATTCATTTGGAGATCTGGAGATAGGTTACGGTAGATTCAATTTCAAGTGGGAGATTATTAGGGGCAAACTCGAATTGATGGTCGTTCGAACAGACTATAAGTCATTTGAACGAAATGCTTGTTTTTTAGGTTTGAAACATGATTCCGTTAAAGTCGTTTGAACCAGACTAGAAGTCATTCGAACAAGATGCTTGTTTCTAGGGCTAAAAACTTGGCCCCGTCAAAGTCGTTAGAACGATATGAAAGTCGTTTGAACGTAAACCGCGTTGTCTGGTTTAGTAAGTTTGTTTGGGACGTTGAGTTTCCTCGAGATCTATTCTGCTTGTTATAAGTTTCCCAAGTATATAAGGGAGAGTTAGGTTATTTGTTAATTATCTTTTCTCTAGGAGTTTAATTCTAGAGAACTAGGGTTTGAGAGACTCTATTAGAAAGCATGAGGAAGCTGGAGAGATTCTTTGTAACCTATTTGATTGTAGTGGATTGTTCTTGGGAAGTGGTTTTTTATGCGTAAGGGTTTTCCATTTCCTTCATCTGGTTAAATCGTTGTGTTTTGATTTTGTTTAATTTCTTAATTGGCATTTCCGTTTATCGCTCTTGGGTGAGGGATTGAGATTAGCTACCCTAAATCCTAACATGACTTAGGGTCTCGTTTGAGCGACTGTCGGGAAAAACTATTTTCAGTATTTAAATAAAAAGTATTTTGTTTTTTCCCCCACCCTTTTTTTCACCAAGTTTTATTTTGGGTTTTTGATCCATTATTAGAGAGACTAATTGAGATCAAAGAAAAAGCTTGAAACATTAATTTTGATATTAAATTAATCAATTCTACTTCCCTCATAATTTGCTAGAGTGATTCAAAGAAGGTAATCCTTGTTGTGAGATCAAAGAGCATCGTTATGAGAATGAAGGATATAGGGCATAAAGCTTGGATCATAAGAGATAATCACGAGATGAGGTTATCATATTTGTAAGTATATTTTAGATTGCAACTTATTTTTTTAGTAGATTTTTGGACCTGTGGTTTTTTTTTTCTGAGTAAGGACTTTTCATAGGATTAAAAATTGTTTGTCTTTTATTTCCTTGTTATAACTATTTATTGATTCAGTTTATTTTTAGATCGTTGATTAATAGGAATAGTTATGACCAAATTTCTCAAAATATATTGAATGCAAGCACATTCAATTTCTAATTGGTACCAGAGCAGAATCACTTCAAGGCTTTATATCCTGAGCAGTGATCCTATCTTAAGTGCTTGCTTAAATTTAAAAGATTCCAAAAAATTTGGAGGTCCTTTAAATCGTTCACTATACTATGATGGCATAAACATTCCCCGCTGGAAGGTTTGAATGATTGCCGTCATGCAATCCATGGGAGAAGATGTCTGGATTGCCATTGAGGATGAATGGGTGTACCCGACTGTAATACAGGGTAAGCCAGCAATGGCTGTAGAAGTTCCTGAACTTAGAAATTAATGGACTAAGGAGGAAAATGAAACGTCTAGTTATAATTCTAAAGGAGTTAATACTATTTTTAATGCGTTAAGACAAAGTAAGTATAGGCATATCTTTACGTGTACCACTTCAGAAGAAGCTTGGGACATCTTAATGCACACTCACGAAGGTGATGATATGGTTAATGAGAGTAAACTATAAATGTTTACCTCTTAATTTGAAAATATCTGAATGAGTGAGGATAAGCCATTCAATGTGTTTCATGTTAGACTGAGTGACATTGTCAACAACAGTGCCTTTTTAGGAGTTGGATACACTGATGTTCAAATAGTTCATAAAATGTTAAGATCTCCTCCTAACAGTTTTAGATCCAGGCATAATACCATAGGGGAAGCTCAAAATTCTAAAACCATGAAACCTGACACACTTGCTGGAAAATTCTGAGCATTTGAAATTGAGATGGAAATGGAAAACCCTAAGAAGAATAAGAATATGGCTTTTAAGTATTCCTCCAACTCTTCGTCTTCTCTGGAAATCAGAGAAGTTGACAACTTAAGTGTCTCTAACGATAATGAGGAATTAGACTTTGATTCACAGATTGCTATTATAAGCCAACAGTTTAGAAAACTCTTGAAAAAATGGCAATTTGAGAAACAATGGCAAAAAGTGATTTATAAGCCACTTCTTCATGATCGTGTTAAGTCTTATAGAAAATAGACCAATCTTGAACAAGACTTAAATAAAGTTGAATGCCATAGGTGTCACAAGTATGGTCACTATGCTCACAATTGTCCCACTAAAAGTTTTAATAGTAACCACAAGGCCATAAATATTAAGGTTACTTGGGATGATAATAAGTATGAATTTGATGCTAATAATAATCATCCCCAAGAATATGAAAATGGACACTATTTTGCACTTCCTATTATAGCAAACTCTAGTAATGATTATTCTGACCCTTTTGCGCTAGAAAACTCTACTGAGATCAGAATGATTATGAAATTGATAATTATGAAGAACCCAATTTTGAAGAGTTGTATTCTCAACTTGTTTCTCAGCTTGAGAAACTTAAGAATGAGAAGCAATCTCTTATTGTTAAACTTGATACTAGTGAAAGAAAAAATATACTGCTGTGGAGAATGTAAAATTGGTTAAAACTGAAAGTGAAAAACTTAAACTTGACTTGGCTTTTACCCAGCAGAAACTTGAAGTCTTCTATCATGTTGGAAAGAATATTGATAAAATACTAAGTATGGACAAAAATGATACTGGCAAAAGAGGGTTAGGATTTGATGAGCAAAATATTAAGTCAACCACACCTCAAGTCACTAAGTTTGTCAAAGCTACTTCAGTGCCATATTGCCCAAACCTAGTATTATTAATACTCCTCATAGGCAAACAAAGAAGCCTTATGTCTTTCGTGTGTTTTATTGTCAGGCTTGTGGTCAAAAGGGTCATCTTGCTCCCTATTATAGATATTTTCCTAAATTCTATGATATGAATGAATTTCCAAGATAAAGAGGGAAACCCTATTTTAGATATGCTCTTGAATTCTATGATAAAAATGAATTTCCAAGGGAAAGAGGGAAACCCCATCGGCCATATGCCCAATTAGTTTCTAATCCCTCTTTTGTCCAAAAGTCTTTGAATGTTTTAAGGAATTAAACTCAAGCACCAGAAGTACGAAAGAAAATGAAACCCATTTGGGATCAAAAAAAGGATCTTCTACCACAATTACGGTACAATTTTGCAGTAATTTCTCAAAATGATTTTAACTCTACTCAGTGGCATGGAGTTAGTAATATTCAAGCATAAACTCTGTCAATCTCTTCTACTGTGGTTCAAGATATCGTGCTGCCCCACTGAAACTCTTACAGATTTAGCACCTAATGTTATCATCTATACTAATCCTCCTCTTAATTATGGCGCTCTTGGATGCCTTGATGATTATGAATGTCCTACTTTTCATGAGTCTACAAGGTGCGTGGGTTATCATTGTTCTACGCTATATAAGATGATGAAGAGTATGTGTTATGGGTAGATGATTGAATCAACCAACGTGAAAGATGTTTTATCTGATGAATCCTGGATTAACACTATTGGTGTCTGCTCCATTGACAAAATCTCTCTGGTCATCCTAACTGTTTGCATCATTCTTCTACTGACAGCTTCAGGTATGTGTCTTTTATTTATGTTTTTAATGATATTTCTCCTTATTTTTGCATTAAAGTTTATCTTCGCTAAGCATATGCATGTTTGATCGGGATTTATGCATTCGGGATATATTCATCTAATGCTTGAGTTACTTGGTATAACTTTCTCTTTACTAGAGCCAACAATCCCTGGATCGAGTCGTAAGTAGAAACCTTAAGGATAAATGTGGAGACTTCATTATCTAACATTATGTGAGGATCAAACCTTTTGTGTAATCTTCGTGTATTATTAAATACATTATTTCTAGTAAAATCTCTCTTTGTTAATGATCTCATAATTTTATACATTAATCAATTATTGGTGGTGGCATCTAATTAAAGTTAAAATACTAGAACATTTTCTTTATTTGATTTGAGGTGAAACAAGAGATTGTATGAGGCTTAGGAAATGATTTTAGGAATTGTTATTGTACTCGTTGGGGTATGATTTTGGTTTATCTCATTTCGTGTATGCTGAGTCCCGTAGTTATCTTAGTCGAAGACGGCAACAAAATTTAGACCGATAAGTCATCTACAACCAATGGCCGAGAAGGTAAGTTAGTAAGTGGAAATCTGATAAAGGAAAAGCCAAATTGTTTTAACTTACAAAAATTCTTTTACAAAACTAGTAGAATCAAACATTTTAATTGTTCTATTTTTTAGGCTTATTTTACATTCAAGTTTGAACGAGTTATGGTCCCGTTCGAACGACTTCAGGGAAAAGACAACTTTTCAAACAATTTTTAACTACCTTTGTTGTTAGGCTTATTTTGATTTCTCGTTCGAACAACCTTGAGTCTCGTTCAAATGAGTATCAGGAAAAACTATTTTCAGTATTTAAACAAAAGGTATTTTATTTTTCCCCCAACATTTTTTTTACCAATTTTTATTTAAGGCTTTTTATCCTTTATCAGAGGGACTAATTAAGATCAAAGAAAAAGTTTGAAACCTTAATTTTGATATTCAATTAGTTAATTCTACTTCCCTTATAATTTGCTAGGGTGATTCGAGAAAGGTAACCCTTATTGTAAGATCAAGGAGTGTCATTGCGAGAACGAATGAGACTGGGCGTGAAACTTGGATCAGAAGAGAGATAATCACGAGATGAGGTTATTAAGTTTGTAAGTGTATTTCAGATTGTAACTCTTTTGATTAGTCAATTTTTGGTTATCGATTTCATCGACAATGACCTGTGGTTTTTCTCCCGTGTAAGGAGTTTCTACAGGGTTAAAAATTGTTTGTGTCTTTTATTTCCTTGATATAACTACTGATTGGTTATGTTTATTCCTAGACCGTGGAATGATAGGAATAGTTCTGACCTAATTTCTCAAAATACATTAAATACGAGCACATAGAATTGTCAAATGACACCGATTTGGATGAAGAAGAAGAAGAGATGCTTTTATGATCATTATATCAATTATATCAATAGTAAGAGCTTGTCATTTGTTCTTAGACTTGTTATCTATTGTATGCAGTGCTAAGCACCAATCTGTCTAACGTGAAATGTATTTTGATAGTTTTGTCGGGGATCATGGTTTGGCATGATTTGTGTTTCTTTCTGAAAATAAAAAAATAAAAAATAAAAAAAAATCCTTGACTTATTCTATTTTATTTAGAGTGCTCGAGCCACGTTCCTTCTCAGCTCATGGTTCAGGTGTCAATGTTAACATGGTGAATATTTTGCATAAGTCTAGCATTGTACTAGCTCATTATTACCTTAGCTCGAGGGACAAGTCTCTACAATATCCCCCTTTCAGCTGAAAGTACTAGTATCTTGAGTTGAGAAGTTTTATCGAGCATGTATCTTGGAAATTGAAATGTTTTTTTAACGAGTGAAATGATGGATTGCTAATGTGGATGTTTTGGTTGTTGGGATGGGAATGTATTGTTGGAGATTGAATTGATATATATTAAGTTTGACTATTGTATTTGGCTGTTAGAGTTCCCAAAAAATGTTTCTTTTAATGATAACTATATTGGAATTCATTCTCGGCATTAATGTAATTCCTGCTATAAGTTTCTGCCTTTGTCGTCTGATGGTTATTCCCCTGTAAGCACTCTCCTTTTGTTAAAGTTTTTTGTAAGTATTCTCTCCTTCGTAACATCTCTGCAACTGACAATGGTGGCTGCCAAGTATCAATCTCATGAAGCCAGATTTCTTGGCAAAGTATAGGAGCTACAATTTTGTTATTTTGGAACCTAGTCCCTCGATATTCCTACACTCATTCCTGTGTGTCCTATGTACCAAGGTATGACGTATGAGGAGGTAGAGGAAACTACTGACAACTACTACCAGATGGTCCATTTATATTATATGGTGATTATGGGGCAATAGCGCAGGGACAGGTCTATGTATTTTGGAGGAGCATACTATTTTGAAGGAGAACAAAGCTGCTGGCGTTTGTCTCAAGAGGTCCCGCAGCTATCATGTCTGTGATTCAGTGTAAAAAATAATTTGTGTACTCTATTTTTAATCTTTTTATTTTGAGATAATAAAAAGAATTTTCTTGAATTGACAGTGTGGCTCTTTGAACAATATTGTGTGGTTGCATCATGTGTGAACAAATTTTGTATCGAATTGTGGAAAACTTAGGAATTATTGTAAAATATTAGTATGGTTTTGTTTTCGAGTTGGAGGTTGACTGTTGCTAATGTGGTATGATTGTGGATAACTGTGACAACTGTTAGGGTATCATTGAGTATCCCTAGTATAAAAGATGTGATTTGGTTTTATCATACTCATAATAAAAATAGAGGGGGTTATACCAAAATATAAAATTAGTAATCATGGTGTGGACTCAATCTCAGAGGGATCGTCACGCAAGTGAGGGGCATTTGGCGATAAAGGTAGCAGAAGTTTGTGAATAAATGTTCGAGTGGCTCATATACGATGCCAAGCTTCTTGTATCTAATTTGTAGCTCGAAGAATTGACTACAAGAGATAGAGATATAGAGGTAGACCGACATTTCTGGTGTGATATGTTTTGTGACATAATTGTCGACCCTGAACCTCGAAAGATTGATGTAAGAGAGATTGCTTTGGATGAAATAGCAAGTGAAGATCAAATGTTTGCTGGTGGCGAGGTGATTAGATGTGGTATTGCAGGTCATTTGTTTTAGGTGTAATTATTTTTAAGAGTTCGTTAGTCTGTCTGGTCAAATGAATGTAAAAAGGGTTTATTAGGAAATAATATATGTTGTTTAACTTTGCGTATGTGACTCCTATATTTGTGCAAATTCTATTTGAAATTTTGAATTTTGAATGCTTGTTAGCATTGGTAGTATCGTCGGTATGATTATAAATATTTTGGATCGGTACATTATAATTCTAAAATCAGGAGTACGAGGTAAAAGGTCAAAATTGTGTGGTCGAGTTGGCTATGTAGTGAATATTGTTGGCATGTCTCTGAAGAGGTTTAAGAGAGGAATGAGTAGAAGAGATATAGATACATTAAATGATTGGCATAGTGGTAATGATGATAGAGTATTTTTTCCCCAAAAGGCGTGAGTAAACTGACAGAAGCAGTAAAATAGAAGCCTCAGTTGGAAACCTGAGGGAATCTTACATAAGTTCCCATAACTATTAGCAGTTAGAGAAAAATTCTATAAATACTATTTCCCTCTCTTATAAACTTTATTTATAAACCAGAGAGACGAAAATCTCGAGAGAGAAAAACAAACATGATTGCAGAGTTTTATTTGAAAAAAACCCATAGATTAGTCAATACTTTCATAAGGAAGAGGAAGTTTTTATCTTTAAGGAGGACAAAAATCTTCTGTCGTTGAGTCCTATTGTGAGGGAAGAAGCGTTTGTTGTACCAAATTCATCTTCTGCTATTGAAAGTTAGTGGTATTTGCTTAATTTCTTACTTTTGTTTGGAAATTGATTGTTGTTATGAGTTTTTGATGATTTCCCTCACTTTGGATTTGAATTTTGAATGTTGTCTATATTGGGAAATTGTTGTCATGTATTATATTAAGGGAAAAATGGGATTTGATTTTTTTTTGTCTAATCTGTTATAATAATAAAAACTGTATAAATATAATTGTTTTTTTTTTATTTGAATCCAAAAAAATTAGGGTATGATATAGAAATTAATCGAAATACCTGGCCCATTATGTAGGTGTAGATGTGTGCGAAAGAATTAATTAGTAGACTTCCTTATGTTTTGAGCTCTTTATTCGAAATGGATGATTCCACCTCAGGTCATTCAATTGCTAAGAAGAATGTAGAGTTTAAGGGTATAACCTCTATTGAGGGTGAGCTTAGAAAGACAAGATCTAATGACACTATTGTTTTGTTTGTTGAGGAGGATGAAGTTAATTCGGAGAGGAGTGAAGGTGAGGAGCAAGTCAAGTTTCCTAATTTCCCTGGTATATAGTATCCTTAAGGTTCAGATACTTGGAGGGAGTTCTGTAAATTGAAGAGTTGTGTAGGGGGAAGTGTGATGGAGTATGGTAGCAGGTCATTTAGGGAGTATTTTGATGAGAATGAAGATAGCTCTAATTTATTGTTGCCTGACTGTGACTGGGAGAAAACTCCTAGGGGTATTCCTAAGTCCGTTGTCCTTAAGTATTTAAATAGAGGTGGGTCAGAGGACCTTGAGTATGGCATTCTGTGATATCTTTCCCCGTTCGAATACAGGTTAACTATTCCTTAGAGCAATATCGGAAAGGGTATTATGAATGGGGTTAAGGTCTATCCTGCTCCGTTGAGTAGTAGAGGTAATTTATGTGTGTGAAGCGTTGAATAAAAAGTGGTCTAGTGAGGGGAAAGAGAAAAGGATAATTGCATTAGACGTGTTGAAGTATTATAATGTGAAGTTTTTCCATAACACAGGGGGTGCTTACTTCTCTTTTATCTATCCTCGGCCTCTTTTCTTTTACCTAGATTTTGTGTAAAAGGTGTCGAATAATAATTTTTATGGGTGAGAGGCGAGTGCTTATTTCTCTCATATAACTCGCTTAAGGAAAGTAAGCAGATATACTAATTGCAAATACTTAATATATAATTAGTGTTCTGCATTTGATAATATACTATTTGGTATGCAAATCCTCGGTGTACTATGAGGAAAGAAGAATCCTTGGTTGATATAGTAGCTCGGAAGGGGGTTGTACTCTATACTGTATTGGACGGGTTGGAGATAAGTAGGAATAATAGAGTCAACAACAACTCTCAGAAAGTTCAAAAAGCTTAATTAAAGAGGAAAAGGGTTTATACCAACTCTTCATTTGGGGTTCTTCCCACTGGGGTGAATGCATCAGAGGATACTGGGATTGCAATAACTCGAGGAAGTATGATCCATTGCCAGTTCATCCTACTACCAGGAATGGACCCTCCCAGTTCTCTGCTAATTTCCCAGTATGTAGCTCCTTTATGTTTTAAGGAATTTCTCGAAGGACTAAGTCTTTAATTTTGAACTCTCGATTTTGAACCCTCCTATTGTATGAATTGGCTAGTATATGATGATATCGACCCAAGATTGCAATAACTCAAGCTCGTGTTTCATCAATCCAGTTCGTATTCTATGCTAAGTCGAACTCATTGTGTTCCTCAGTGAGCTCATGATCTTTGATGGGATGGTGATATTTAGCTGGGATTACAACCTCGGTTTCATAAGCAAGTAAAAATAGGGAACATCCCGTTGACTATCTTGGTGTAGTGCGGTATGCCCATAAGACATGTGATTGTTCTCTTATCCAATTACCCTTCTTTTCTGACTTGAGTCTCTTCTCGAATCTATCCACTATGGTTTTTTTTATAATCTCGGCCTGCCCATTACCGTTTGGGTAGTATGGATTTGAGGGTGAATGAATGATGTTGTATTAGTTTAGGAATGCCATTACTTTCTCTCCAATGAACTAAGGTCCGTTATTGATCCAAATTAGGTGGGGGCAGCCAAATCTTGTGATGATATGTTCCTAGATAAACGACATAACATTTTTTTTCTTGAGTTTGACAGAGGGGGACTGCTTCCACCCTCTTCGTAAAATCATTTGTTACTACGAGTAAGAATTTGAAGTTACCCAATGCGTTTGGGAATTCTCCCACGAAATCAAGCACCCATCGCTTGAAATGCCCAAATACTTTACTAGCATAAAGTTCAAGTGCATGAACTCGTATTCTGCTGCCATATTGCTAGCATTCATCTTATTTGCGTGAGTATTCCTCTGCCAATTTTCTCATTCATGGCCAGAAAACTCCTTGTATAATTGCCTTGTTAACGAGTGATCGTCCTGCGGTATAGGAAACCATATATCCCTTCATGTAAATCTTTTAGTATTCCTTCAGCATCTTGATATTATAGGTATTTTAGATATGGGATGGTCACTGATCTTTGATATAGATTACCTTTTTGTATTGTGTATTGCCTGGAGTTTTCAATTAATTATCTTCACTCTTTTGGATCCTCTGGAAGGTCCATCACATTCATTCTTCGAGTTAATATATGTGATGAAAGGCTTCCTCCAATCGTCTTCCTCCTCCTTATCACCACCCGATATTGATTGTGCATATTAAAGTACGATCGATGTTGGGGTTGATATTACTTTGATTTGCAAGTATCTTGCCTCTATACCTAACACCCTAGCTAAGTAAGCTAAGGAATCAACATGGTAATTTCCTTCATATGGAAAGTAATCGAGCGTAGCTTTATCAAATCTACTCATTCTATCAATATCAAGTACTGCATAGTTGATCATTCTTCTTGTATTATTCTTAGTAATGATGTGCTATCAGCAGCGAGTTAGTATATACTGATAGTTCAAGAACTCCGATTTTCAATGCCATATCCAGGCCATGAATTAATGTTTCATACTCTGTAACATTGCTCGAGGCTTTATAATTTAACCGTCTTGACTTCTTGATTATGTCATTATAGGGTGTTATTAGTACGATTCCTATCTTTGACCCAACGAGTCCTACTAATCCATTTGTAATAAGCCATCACCCTTTTAGTGTGACGAATTCGGCTAGTTCTTTGAAAATTTTGGAAGGTGGATCGACATCTACCACTTCTGTTAAATATGGATCCTATTCTTTCCAATCTGGATCTTTTATTGGGAAGTCTATAAAAAAGTAAGGCACTGCTTACCCATTTTCAGAGGTTCCCTATTCTAATTTTCTCTCGTGCTTCCCCAAATTGACTAACCATTATTACATACTTCATGATTTTTTCTTTTTAGATGGCACTTCTTGATGGGGATAGTTGACCATCACTTTGACTGAATGAGCTTGAAAATAGTGCTTGAGCTTTTGGAAAGTGTAAATGAGTACTAGGAGGAGTCGTTATATTTTAGAATATCTTGTTTCTACCGGCGTAAGGGTCTTGCTGATAAAATATATTTGTTTCTCAATTATCCCTTTGAGCCATTTGAGGACCGAGCTTTGAGAGTTTTCTATAACTGCGAGGTAGAATATCAATTTCTTATTATCAATCAGAGTTTTCATTACTGGAAACTTCCCAAGATACCGTATAAGTTCCTAAAAAGCTTCTTCACATTCTTTTGTCTAGTCAATCTCCTTATTTTGTCATCATTTGCCTCTTCTAGTAGATCCACGAAGCAACATGAATAACCATCAACATCGATATGATAACTTGAAGACGAATCTATTGATAGCTATAATCTTGCATGCGAGCTTCTGTACATCCTTCTTTGTATTTGGATATGGCATGGAGATTATAGCTTGAATCTGATCTGGATCAGCTTCGATCCCTTTCTTAATGATGAGGTATCCCCAAAATAAACCAGAGTGTACCCTGAATTGATATTTACCTAGATTGAGTTTCATTCTGTATGACCGTAATATGTTGAAAACTGTATCGAGATGTGCAATATGATTATCTTTCTTTAGGCTTTTGCAAATTATATCATCAAAGTGTACTTCGATGGTTTTTCCCAAGTATTCCATGAACATGCTTGTTACTAGCCTTTGATAGGTTACTCCAAAAAAAATTAGGCCAAATGGCATGACTTTGTAGCAATAGAGTCCCCTTTCGGTGATGAAGGTGGTCTTCTCTTCGTCTTTATCTAAGAGAAGTATTTGGTCATATCCTAAAACAGTGTCCATCATAGATAGTGGTTCATATCCTACTGTAGAATCTAGAATTTTGTAGATTATGGGAAGAGGGAAACTGTCTTTCAGGGTATATTTACTTAAATCCGTAAAATCTTTACAAACTCTGACTTTTCTATTCCTCTTTGGAACTACCACTATGTTTGAAATTCAATCTGGGTATTTGGCCTCTTGAATGAAATTAACTTTAATTAATTTATCAATATCCTTATTGACCTCATCTCTGAGACGAGATGAGAGCGTCCTTTACTTTAGTTTGACTGATGTAGCTTTATCTCTGATACTTAATTTGCGACAGGCCTTTGCTGGGTCAACTCCTGGCATTTCTCTAAAAGTTGAAGTGAACACATCCTTGTTAGATTGATGGAAATTTAAAAGGGCTTCTTTCTCCTATTGGACAAGCCTGGTTCCGATATACGTGCCCCTGCTATGCCCATCAATCTAAATGTTCTTTGTAGGCTCGACTGTTGAAGGTTGATCTTTGGCATGACCAGCGATCTGTAATTTGCTATGAAGCAAATCTCTTAGACATATCGAGGATTGTAAATACTATATTTTTGAAAGCTTGAATGAACTTTTGACTTCCTTTAATCTCATAGATGCCCTCATTGTACAAAAAATGAAATGCCTGATGGTATGTAGAAGGGATGGCTTGCATGTTGTGTAACCAACAACGCCCCATTATAACCAAGAATTGAGACTTAATATTGATAACATAAAATTTGATGTCGAGTATTATGGGTCCAACTATGATTGGTAGGATACCTTTTCTTACTCCCTCTTCTTTAGATCCGTTAAAGCCACTGATATCTATGTCACTTGGTATAACTTCATCTGTTAGCCCCATTTGCTCGATTGTACTCTGGAAAAGGATTTCGATATCGTTACCCGTATTTATCATCATAGTATGCATGACGAAGTTCTTTATTTTAAGCATAATGGCTAGTGCGTCATGATATGAGAACTTGATATGACCTATGTCGTAATCTTCGAATGAAATTTTAGTTTCCCAGAGACTTGATTTGAGTAGGAGTTTAGCTTTTTTCTTCTAAACCGCGTGGTCACAGAACTTTGTTAACCGTGTTCTCTTAAATCTGGTTAAATTTTTGATCTAATAAATTTAGATCATGTGGTTAAGGTAGAGGTGGTATAAGTGATTTTCCCCTGATTATTGTTTGACCTGAATGACTTTGACATGCTTCTAGAAGCTTCAATTTTTATATCCCTCCAGATCAATAAAATATTCGTATATTCTACGATCCTTAAAAATGTACACTAGTAATCTTTTTATGGTATAGCACCGGTCGGTTTTGTGATGCGTTACCTTGTGGGGCATGCAGTATGGTTTGCCTTCGATTGGCTCTAGTGGTTGAGCCACACGGAAGAATTTTTCTTTCTTTAGTATTAGGAGATTGTTGATATCTTGACATTCAACTTTTGAAGGAAGGGTTTTGGTAACAAGTTTCCTTTCCATTATTTTCCCGTATTTATTTTAGCTCATTCTTATCACCTTGGTTGTCATTGTTGCGTTTACTGTTTCTATCTCTAGGTGGAACTTTCGTGGCTAGGACGTTTATAGTAGATTTATGCTTTTTGGATAGCATCCTTTCCAGATTGATAAACACATTTACCTTCTCAATCATATCTTCCAAAGTTGAGGATTTGTTCAAGAAAATATGTTTTTTTACTTTACAATCGATCTGTAGTGCATTAGTAAATGTTGATACGGCTATTTTCTAATCAAGATTATCAACTTCCTAGCAAGATTTGAGACTGACAAGAGTATACAAGTTCTCTTCTTTATCTTTGTTATGAACATAAGTCCTGACGAATATTTTCTGCAAATGGTCGAATGTAAGGATGGAATTCTCAGGCAGAGAATGGAACCAGTGGAGTGGCTCCCCATGGATGCTTGTAGCGAATAACCGACATAAAATGTGGTTTAAGTTTAAATACAAACCCAACGAATCTCAAAACTATCATACGTGTTCACTAGGATCGGTACCTTTGTACTTGTGCATTTTCAGAGTGTGAAATCCTATTAGAATTTCCATATCGAACAACTCTTTAGCAATCAGACTACCTTGCAGCTTGACCAAATCCTCCTTACAGCAAAGAGGTTGAGCTTCTATTAATTTTTTGATTCGCAGATCCATGTGCTCCTCTATAACGTATTGGCGGGGTTCTAGAACTATTTGATGTGTAGTTGGTAGATTATAATTATCGCTTCCCACACTCAAGCGTTCATGAACTAGCACCCTGGATGGAGGTCGCGGCTCTTCGTCTTTCCATTTTGAGTGTGCGCGTCCCCTGCTAATTTCATACTGACCTTCTCGTCCCAGATAAATTGGGGCCTTCGGTACCTAATGATTATTGCGGTGGTGCAAAGAAGCTCTATTGCTAGCAGCGCATTGAGGTCCCAATCTGTCTTGTACTGAAATCCTAGAATTTGTGGGTATGACCTCTCATTCCCTGGGAGCTTGATCATGTTGATTATTTTACAAAGCTTTAAAAGAAGTCTACAATGTTATCATATGATCTTCATGTCGTTTGAACTCCATTTGTCGAGCTCTACGTTTCTCTATGAGTTTCTATTCCCGAAGCTCTCGGTCGTACACCAACTAGCGTTCGAGTTTGTTTCACTTCTCAATTTTGGCGTTGAGGTTCGCCATTAATTCTGCTAGCTGATCGGGTCTTATGGAATGTTCATGTTGAATCACCGAAGCTGGTCATTTAGGATTCACAATGATAGAATGTTAATCGTTTAATAACTGTCGACCATAGGATTTTGTGGAATGTCTTATTTCCTACTGGCCACACCAAATGTAAGAGCTTAATTTTGTAGTTCAATTGACCTCATACGCTAAATGTACCTATGACACAAATATAATAACATAGAATCTAAATTAACATAGTTTTTAGCTTAGTAACCTCTGAATAGCTAAAAACCATGACCACAGTTCGAGGATTTAGTAAAAATAACTTAATTTCTTGAGATTGATGGATTTTGACTACAATTTGCGATATCTTGAGCTAGAAAAACTTGGTCATTTCTCCTATGTATCTTATCCTTTTTATAGACTTTATTATCAGTTCATCTTCGTGGGTTAGCACGTTCACCTGAAATGGGGGTAGAGTGGAGGTTATTTCTATAACTGCTAGTTCATGGGAGACGGGTGTCCTTGAATCATTCTATTTTATTTGAAATGCTTGAGTCACGTTCCTTCTCAACTCGTGGTCCAAGTATCAATGTTGGCAGGGTGTATATTTTGTGTGAGTCTAGCATTGTACTAGTTCATTGTTACCCAAGCTCGAGGGACAGGTCCCTACAGCTGCCCTCTTCTCTCTCTTCAGCACCATATTCACCTTTTGCTCTATATCTTCAACGTGCTTTTCAGTAGCTTGGGCAGTGAGTACCACAATTTAGATTGCTAATTAAATGTTGCAATTACAAATTATAGCCAATAAAGTTAACGTTCAGTCGAAAACAAGTTCATACAAACAAGGAGACTTGCATGTCAGTATAATTCAACAACTTCATCTTCTATATGAAACTCAAAAAAATTAGACAGTCAATGGAGAAGATAATCTAGGATAGTTTTCACCAATTTCATTATGGAACCTACTCTTTAATTAACCAGTATATGCATCCACATTATAACGTTGGGCTATGCAGACGTCATGGTGGCGTATAAGATTGGGTGTTATCCCCAGTAATGAGATACGCTCCACGTGGCACCTATAAACGAGAGTGAGGGAGCAGGTGTTTCAGGCGAGCCCATACTGTCACCTCGTGTGACTCGTGCTCGCTTTAAAACGTGCCCCGAGGGATGCCAAACTCGTACGTCGGTGAAGGTCGGGGCAAAAAGTATAACAAAGAGATCTCCTGGTAAGAAGAGGAAGGTTAAACATAAAGTTCATAGGGTTATGCATTCTTGTGCTCCCGAGTAGAAGCACTGTTATTATATTACTCGTAAGGTAAGCGAGCCAAAAAGAATTAACTTGCCCACTGGGGATAATTTCTGGTATCGACACCCTAATCTTGTGATCAGTGCTTTTCATTTTGACGACGGTCCTAATTGCTGTCTCCATCACAATATTTTTAATACTAAATACATGTTCTATCTTGCCTTATTTTCGTATTCTTTCATCATTGATATGTGATCTGATGCCTTATCTATTCCTCGCATGCGTTACTCTTGCATGGATCACTTAAAATAGCTCCAGGCTTCGTTGGTTAGGCCTACAAAATTGAGAGTATCACGTGAGCACCTAGATTTTTAGCAGGAATTTTATGCCAGATAGGTATTGGTTGCCAGAGAAGTACATCGAGCCAAATCAATGAGCCGTAAGAAATACTATATCAGTTCAAAGTACCTATTCTTACAAGTCTTCAGAGATTGTTGACATGAAGGCTTATTTTCTTACTGCGAAGGGGAGGGCCTCTGTCATTGCCTCGCAATTGCTCCCTCTTGTTCCTGGCCTGAGCGCTGGGCTGAGGGGTGTTAACATTCACTTTGAGAAGGATGCCCCAAGTGTCAAGCGCCAAAAGTCTGTGCTTCAGGGCCTCATTGACGAGGAGTTAAAAAATTAAGGGGGGAAGGAAAGACAGTTCTTTTCTCAATCCTTCGTAGAAGAGTCGACAATAGGTAGTGGTAAGAAGTTCTCAAACGGCTTACCATAGGGAAAGCTCTAGAGCACGCCCTACATGGACAAAGAAAAGGCTCACTTAACCGAGGCTCTCACAGACCACCGCATTCGGCGTGCTGCGGTCGTTGCTACAGTTCGGGTAGGAATCTTAGATATGTAGGCCTTTATCTACATTTATCTTGTATGTATGTGACACGTTCTTTATTTAATTTTTTTGTTTGTCATTTGCAGTGTACGTTAACTCTCAGAGGCAGCCCTTTAACGTGGCAAAAATCTTGTTAGTCGCAATAACGACCTGGAGTAGCGCCTCGATGATATGCAGGCCCACCAGACAAAGCTTATCAAAGGGACGGTGCAGCGTGAGCTGGCCAATTATGTTGTCTACCAAATGCAAATACTGGCGGAGGAGGCCAAAGTTCTCAAGGAGGAGAAGTTAACACTCCAGCGGGACTTGGAGGCCGCCAATGGTCATATGAGGAGTTTGGGTCTGAAGAAGGAGGCCATTGAGCAGAAGCTCCGTGGGCAGCTTAACTGTGAAAAGGTGGTGGCAACAAATTTGTAGGGCTACGTGGGGGAGCTCATGGTCAGTTTGAAATGTTTGGTGAAGGAGTTTCGTTCGTCCACCTACAGGTGGGCTGTAACGTTTACTCCATCTTTGCATTCTTTCCACATAAACCAAGATGTGCTCGAGCTGCGTCACCTTAGATACTCCGGTCAATAGGGTCCTATTCATGTTTGTTGGGCAAAGGACATCACGGTCGAGGAAGAGGCAGAGGTTGTTGTGGAGGATGCTGCTACGCTGCCACTTTCCTCTTTATAACTGGGGGCCTGGATTATGTTCCATCACTCTGCCAATTACCCATTTTAGACTCCTTCCATGAACATGATCGGGAGGCACAGGAATGGTGGAACTTGTATGTTTTATTTCGTGATGTTATGCCATACTCTTGTGACCACATCTTTGAACTAAAAATGATGGCATTCACAGAGATGGCGCTTTACGAGGAGTATCACTATTGTAGAAATGCCCACAATATTTGGGAGTTTGCTTTTACTTCAAAATACAACTCCAGTAGATGGGAAATATGCTTTACTTTGAAAACACTCACATTATTTGGGAGCTCGTTTTTACTTGAAGAAATGACTTCTATAATTAGGGAAGGCATTTTACGTTAAAAATGCCTCCAATGTTCAACAATGTTTATATCAATAAAAATGATCATTAAAATTTTGCTACAAATTTTGTACAAAGCGGGGCATTTTAGTGGTTCCACTTACTGAGATTCATTGCGTTCCAAGGAGATTTTTAATTCTTCATCATCGATGTTCATCAAGTAGTAGGGCATTCCCATCTGCAACCCTTAAGATAACGTACGATCCCTCCTAGTTTGGTTGGAGTTTTCCTTTATTGTGGTTCTGTGTTGTGGGGAAGACCTTCTTCATCACGTATTCCCCCTCTTGTAATTCTCTTGGGTGGACTGGTTTGTTAAAATTTTGTTTTAGTATCTCTTGGTTTCTTAGCATCTGAGATGAGGCCTCCTTTCTTATTTCGTCAATAAAGTCGAGATTTTATTAGAGGAGTCTCTCATTATTTTACTGCAGATGACCAGGAATCTTGTTGTATGGGTTATGACCTCCGTAGGCAATTCCACCTCAGACCTATAGGTAAGCCTGAATGGAGTAAAGCCTGTCAATGTTGTTCGATTAGACCATAGCCCGTGGGGCAGTTCGTCTATCTATCGGCCCTTGGCGGCATCAAACCTCTTGCTGATACCATTGATTATTATTTTGTTGGTTGCCTTAACCTATCTATTTCCTTGTGGGTACCTTGGGCTTGATGACAGTATTTAATATTGTAGGGTTGTACAAAATCGGTGACCTAACTACCCACGAATTGAGTACCGATGTCTGTCTTGAGGAACACGGGAACTGAACCTTGTGATAATGTATTTCCACAAAAAATTGATTACCTCTTCTTCTCTTATACGAGCGAGTGGGATGGCTTCCACCCACTTGGTAAAGTAGTATGTGGCGACCAACAACCATTTACGCCTCCTACTTTCCATTGGGAGCGCCCCAACTATGTCTAGTCCCCACTTTGCGAATGACCTCGGGCATGAGACTGTGTGGAGGTCTACGGTGGGGGTGTGTATAAGATGACCATGGAACTATCATTTATTGTACTTATTTGCATATTCGATGAAATCGTTTCTCATTGTTGGCCAATAAAGTCCCTGTGTTCGTGCTTATTTGGCCATAAACCTACCTGTAGTATGCGTTTCGCATACCCCCTTGTGGATTTCTTCGATGACCGCCATCACTTGCTTTCCTACATTAAAGATTAGATATGGGGCATACAGGCTTGTCCAGAAGAGCTCGTTATTTATCACCGCATATTTTGGTGCCATGTTTTCAGATACTTTTAGTGGCCAACCTGTCTACGGCGAGGATGTGAAGTTCACCCAAGAAACCAGTAAGTGGTTTTCTCCAGTTGGGCTGCTCACTTGGAGTTTACCCGAATACTTTCAGCGGTCGACCTCTCTGCAGGGAGGATGTGGATTTTATGCAAGAAATCAATAAGCGGCTTTCTCCTGTCGAGTTGCTCATTTGGAGCTCCACTTTCAATATGCACTACTTCTATCGTATGTGGCCGGGTGCTCGGCTGGTCGAGTACCTCGATTTGGATTACTCTTAATCAATTACTGATGATGCCAGCCAAGTAGGCGAGGGCGTCTGAATGCCTATTCTCGCCCGGGTGGATATGTTTGAGGTTAACTTTTTTTAACTTTCTGATCCTTTGCTTCAAGATCTCTATGTATTCTACCATTTTCCCATTGCCCTGAAACATCCTGCTGTGCTGGTTAGCAACTAGCTGCGAGTCAGTAAAGATGAAAATTTCTTCTAGCCCAGTGTTAATGTTGCATCTATCACACACAGAAGGGCTTCGTACTCTGCTTCGTTGTTACTTTACAAAAAGTTGACTCGGATTACTTTCTCTATCTTTTTGTTAGTTGGAGTGACTAACACGAGCCCTAGGCCTGAGACACCAGTATTAATTGATTCGTCTGTGTATAACCGCCACCCTTCGTAAATGGTGCATCGGTGTTATCAGGAAGGGCCAATTGGTCTTTATCTACCTCGTTTATCTAGTGATTGTCGCTAATATGGAGATCGGCCAGAAGGTCTGCTATGACCTGGCCCTTAATGGCTACCCGTGGCTCGAATCGAATGTAAAACTCTCCCAAAGTAATTGCCTAGTTTGTTATTCGGCGGACTTTATCCATTTTCACAAATAACTCCCTTAATGATTGAGTCATGATAACTTTGATTTTGTAGGTTTGGAAGTATATGTATACCAGGGCAAGCCCTTTTTTTTATGGTAGAATACAACAACTCTACCCCCAAGAGGTTCTTACTGACGAAGTATACTAGTCTCTCAGTTATAATATCTGATCGAACGAGGACTGCACGGATTGATTCCTTCGTGTTGCCTAAGTACAATCCCAGGAGCTCATATTCCTTTGGTGCGCTGAGGATTGGGGGTTTGGCCAAGTATTTTAACATATCCTTGAAAGTTGCCTTGCTTCCCCCATTCAATTGGCCTTTCTTATTCTCCTTAATACATTCAAACAGTGGTCGACATTTGTACGAGGCTTTATAAATGAAACGATCGAGTGCTACAATTTTACCTACTAGTTTTTGGACTTGCTTTAGTGCCTGAGTTGATGGCATATAGGCTAGGGCTTGTATTTTTTCGGAGCCCGATTCTATCCCTCGTTGAATTACCAAGTGCCCTAGGAACTTTCCCAATGAAACTCTTAAAATACATTTCTTAGGACTGGGTCGTATTCTGTAGTGCCTAAGCTTGGTGAACACAGTCTCCAGGTCGGCTAGATGGGAATCCTTAGACTACCACACGCTCTGGAAAACTCAGAGAATGCAGTTGGCAATGATACAAGTAATCATCTTCAACCACCTTTGCCTCCACCTCGTTCATCCCCTCATTGTTGGACTCCACCGGTACTAACGTCCGCCCATTTACACAGAGTTTACCCAAATACCGGTTCAGCAACTCCCAATACTTGTCGTGCACACGGTTGTAGAAAACATCCTACCGAACCTGCGCCCTCGTCCTCACCATCTCAACAGATTGAAAATTACTTCCTTAAGCATACAAAGGGTACTTATATAAAAAAAACACAAGGTGTCACAACTCCCAAGAGTCAAAGACAGCAATCAATATCCATTGGAACTCTGACAACCCAGTCAACCAAACTCCTAGGGAACCGGTTACGGGCCTTACACAGTCAACACATACCACTTTGAAATCCTATTGCAATTCACAACAACATAGCTCGACATTTTTCTTTGAGATACTACTTTTTTATTCCATTCGAGAAGACAGATTTATACAATTCATATCTATAAAAAATACGTCGATACAAAATTAGAAGAATGAAAATTATTTATTTTTGCAAAAGTACCAATACAAGTTATATTTCGCGTTCACCACTCATTACTTCGTGATCATTACAAATTAACCTACAAGTTACTTTACATTAGGTACACCTCATGTTACTTCACGAAAGAAAAATAGCCACTTCACGAAGGAAACACAACCACTCCACACAGGAAAAATAGCCTCCTCCTCTATAACCCCTACCACCTCGCAAACCGAGGGGATTACACAGTTCACAACGTCCCGAGAATCCCCCACAGCTAGCCCTGCCCGCCAAAACATCTTCATCTTCCTCATAAACTAGGGTTAATTCGTGAAGACTGTTAATACGTTCCGCAGCCATCAGCAGCACGCAATGATATTGGCACCGGAAGAAGAACTTTGCTTTAACACACTCCGCCTCCAATTCTGCCATTCCTTCGTATATCGGATCCACAAGTTTCGGATAAAATGACGATAATGACAATCGACCGAAATATAACTCTTTCAGCTCCCCATACTTGGCGTCCACATGCCCCACGAACTCATTATGCAACGTCTGAAATCTTGTCATCACCATTTTCAAATACCTCCACCTTCACTATTTGCTGAGGAATACCTTCCCATCTTTCTCCCATGATATTTATAGTGTCACTCTCAACATCCGTTTACCACAGTCAAATATTCTACCATTTAATGTACATCGGGACCATGCAATGACCAGGTTTATTTGACTTTCCACCTTGGAAATGACAAAACACAGTTTTCATACAAAGTTCGATAACCCTTTAAGATTTTGATTGTCTTCTCGACGCAACAATAATCAATTGTGTTGAGAATAGGGTGATTGTAGTAGCATATTTCCCAGATTCGACAAGGAGACGCTAGCAGAACTTAGTCGAAGATATCTGTCCTTCGAGAAGATGTCACATCTGCGAGTACAGAGCTTGACCCACTAAAAGTAACCGTTATACTTGGTCAAATAGGGCCATTGCAGGGAGACCCGCGAAGTTCGCCCACTGTCTACCAAAATAGGAAATTGTTTATTTTTGTAACTGCATATATCTACTATAAATACAGGCAGAGAATATGTTTATCCGGCCCGCAACTCTATCATTCTCATGCATTCTCACGTCATTACTGTTCTGCAATTGTAACAAATAGCAACTAGTGGATTTTATACCTAAATCCTTCTCAAGGTCGTGGTTTTTCTCAGGTTTTACTGAGTTTTCACGTAAAATCTTGAGTGTTTAAGTTTACAGT
Source organism: Kingdonia uniflora (assembly GCA_014058105.1). Lineage (NCBI taxonomy): Eukaryota > Viridiplantae > Streptophyta > Magnoliopsida > Ranunculales > Circaeasteraceae > Kingdonia > Kingdonia uniflora. The sequence goes on from JACGCM010001221.1 coordinate 1,286,399, forward strand.
TGCAACTTCCTTACTGAAGTATTGGCGAAGTTTACCTTCCGGAAAACACGTCATTACAACAACCCAATTTCAATCTCTTCGAACGATCACAACTCAATTGCACATTTTTGTTTGGCTTTCGGGGGTGTTACTCCCGTGAGCTGACAAGACAGCTCTACCACGGTTTGAGGCAAACATAATTCGAAGCGGCAAACATTAATATCATAAAATTTCTAACACGGGACTCATTAGACTCACTGCTCCGGGGAGAAACCGGAACAAATAAGGCGACCGTGCTTACAATGTGTGAACAGATGGGAAAGGAAAAAGAATAACATGTTAGTTGTGTAGTTTTCTTCAATTTTACCGTTGGCGTTTTGAAATTGTTTCAGTTGGATCACGGTAGATAAAACAAGTGAGACTTCCTTTTCCCGCTAAAGTAAAAGCTAATTTTAGTTCGGTTGATTACTTGCTCGGCAAGTGTCTGTCTCCAATTGGGACTCTTATTTTTATCTATTAATAAATCACAAAAACCAGTTCCCAATTTGATTTCAGTAACAAAACATAATTCCTATCTTTTTCATTCAAACTCTAACCCTAAATATATTCTTTAGCGCAATAAACCCTAAAATCCACCTTCCTGTAAGACAAGAAACCCCAAGAACCCAATTCTAATCTTCGGCGGAGAAAAAAAAACCCCTAAATCCCGATTTTGATTGTTTATTTTCTACGAAGCGAAATATGAATCCAATGAGTCAAAAGCAACCTGGTGGTACTATGTGGAAGAGAGGAGAGAGAATTGCTGAAGAAACCCATAGTACGGCCTCTCTCGGGTACCCAAGATTAAAAAAAAAACACATTCCCTTCTGTGATGGCCGCAGCAAGGGTACTTCATAATGAGGTACACGGACTCTCTGATATTCAAGAAAGCCCTTTTATTATTCGTTAGTTTAGAGAAGATTTTACATATGATGATAACTGTGAGACGATCTACAACGTCCTGTTTGAGTATGCCCGTGGAGGAACATTAGCCGGTCTGATAAAGATCTCAAAAAGGGTTGGGCTACCGATATCCATGGGGACATCAAGCCTGATAACATTCTGCTGTTTCCACCTTTGTGCGACTCTTTGAACGAGTGTACGATTTATGATTCTGATGTGAAGATTTCTGATTTCCGGTGTGCAAAACAGATTGAAAACAACGGGGATCGGTCAATTTTTATTGTGGGAACTCCCATGCATATATGTCCCCTGAAAGTGTGTCCCAATGTAATCAAGATACACCCATGGATATATGGGCCCTTGGTTGTGTCGTATTGGAGATGATAAGTGGGAAGCAGGCATGGAGCTGTGAATCGGAGAAGTGGGATATCCATGAACTACTTTATAGGATTATATCGGGAAAAAAATCACCTCATATTCCAACGGAGATATCTAAAGATGGAAAGGATTTCTTGAAGAAAAGTTTTGTAAGATATGGCAACTTTAGGTGCTCGGCGGATATGCTATTGCGTCACCCTTTTCTAATGGCAGATGACAGTTACATGGACTGGAAACATAATGTTTTACGGTATTGAAGTAGTTTATGTGTTGATTTAATATGTCTATATTCCATGTTCATTGAGCTGCTCGTTCATTCACTTTTTTCGCTGTAACATTCATGTTGTTTCCTGATAATAAATGTTAAAGATCCATGATGTCTAGTATTAACTTGGTATGTGACTTGATTTGTTGTGGCTAATCTTGTCTCTGGTTAACATTCTGATGCAATTTACAATATTTTGCTGAAGCGCATTCTTTTTTCTATAGTCTAATTTGGAGAGGAGGAAGAGAGTATTACTAGCAGCTTAGTTTGATGCAAAAGCATATTTGATGAACTTCTTAGTTTAACCGTTAGCCTCATATTATTAGCTCATCCAATACTTGCATGTAACCCGATTTCTCATAGTTTCATCTTTGTTTTCTTATCTAGAGGATCACAACTCGGAAACTAGTATTATGCCCCAACTAGAAACTCTCCTGAAAATCTCAAATTTCTTGCTGGTCAGTTTGCAACATAATTGCAATATCTCGCCCTGCTAAAAGAAACATCTTTAATAGAAGTAAGTATCCTTATGTATTTGATTTTGGCATCACCAAAAGAAGATAGGTGGGACTAATATGTACTAGAAATCATTAAAAACTTCGTTAATTGTTATATCTAGGCTGTATTTGTCAAAGAAAATGAAGAAAACAATAACAAAAACCACATAAAACCAATTTTCTTGTGCTTAGTATAAATCAGAAGAAATAACTTCATTTTCCACCCTTTTGCGCATTTATCAAGTTAAAATAGTTTCTTGATGACAGGTTTTGGTTTGTCTATAGTTATGTCATATGTGTGGTTACTCCAGAAATGTCCTCTTATAATGTAACAAATCAACTTAGGCCATGTTATTTTGGTTTTTTTTTAAAGTGTGAAGTGGTAGATCGTGAACTACATTCGTGAACTGCTGATGTACGTATAAAGTTTATCAAAAATATGGTGTGTTTGGCAGACCAAGCCAACTTCGTACTTTAATTATCCATGAACTACTTTATAGGATTAGATCGGGAACAAAATCACCTCACATTCCATGGGAGATATCAAAAGAGGGATAGGATTTCTTGAAGAAATGTTTTGTGCGATATAGCAACTTTAGGTGGTCTGCTGATATGCTATTGTATCACCCTTTTCTAACTGCTGATGACGGTTGAATGTTTTGTGCGATATGGCAACTTTAGGTGGTTTGCTGATATGCTATTGTATCACCCTTTTCTAACGGCTGATGACGGTTGAATGAATTAGAAATATAAAGTGTTACTGTAAAAGAAATCCTATTGAAGTGGTTTATGTGTTGATGTGATATGGCAATATTTCACGTTCATTGAGCTGTTAATCATTCGTGTCATCCACATTTTTCGCTGTAACATTCATTTTGTTTCATGATAGTGAATGTGAAAGATCCATTTTGTCTAAACATTAGCTTGGTTTGAAATTGTTTTGTTGTGTCTGATTGGTTATGTTCTAATACAACAGATGATATTTTTTTTCCGAGAACTTGAGTTTTCTTTTTTAAACAGTTGAGAACTTGAGTTGTATACTTTGTAAGATAAATTGGAGTCTGTAAAAATTTCTCGTGAGATGTGTGTAAGGCCGCTGATTTTCACATTTTGGCCTAAATATTATTGAAACATCTTCACTTCTATAAATCTCTTGTAGTATACTTATAGGCGAGTTTCACCCGCAGTCCTTGGATAAGAGAAACTGCAGAGTGCTAAGCTTTCCCAAATTTGCAGTCACTCCACCCCTAGTTTTCTCTCTTCTTCTTCTTATTCTTCTTTATCCTAACGTGACCTCGATTGTTCTCTTCCATTCAATCTCAGGCATCTGCAATCTGGAACTGATAATAAGAAAACATCATATTTGAGCCAGAGAATCTTCTATAACAACTGAATTCTAATTATCAAAAGTAAACTAAAACACGATTTAGTTGGACCCGAGTAGGCAAACGCCGGTGAAATTTTGATTTTCTATGTAACCCATGTTTCACTACTGCTACGTCAACTGCTCGATGTTATATAGAGGACTGTTGTTTGCCTTTGACTGGGGCACTTATCCAAGATTGAAGTAGCCTAAAACATCAAGTATTGGTTGATTTTGGATACTGAATATATGGATAAAAGATATGGAGAGGACTGTTCAGATTACCAATGGACACTCACTTGCTTTCCAAGGTGCCACGTAGGATTTTCGTCCTCCAACACCTCACCACTTGATTTTTTTTCCTCAAAAAACAAGGTTGAACCTTGTTTTCTAAGGTGCAACCTTATTTTTTTACGTCTCTATCCGGCGCCCAAGTGTTGGGCATCTATTTGTTTTCTAATCGTGCGCCTAAGATTCGGGCGCCCAATTGTTTTTTTTTCAAAAAAATATCAAATCGGCCACCTAAGATTTGGAGAGGACCGTTCAGATTACTCAAGAAGATATGTGCTTAGCTGCTGTGTTAAGAACTGAACCTTGCTTTTAAATTGAACCTACTTTATATTGAAGTCTGCATAGACTAAACTGTTGCATCCTCCCTAAAAACTAGCTACCCTTCAAACTAAAAGATGATAAAATTTCATATATGATATGAAGAACACTCTGGTGAGGGTCTGCCCAACCCAGCTTTCTATCCTCAAAAAAACATTTAATAGCTCAGACGCAAGATGAAGTGTTTTTTCAATACCCACACCTTTCCTTGTGTTATCACCATGAAGTGTGATACATGGTCTGTAAAATTCAACTTCCACAGAGATTGTACCATAATAGCATAAAAAATTATAAAAAAATAAAGGTTTTCTCTTGCTGCCAAGAAAGTAGCATTCATAACAAAACCGATACTTCTAGGTACCCCACATGTATACTTGGATGAAATAACAACAACGCAAGGTTACAACTTCACACAACAAATGAAAAACCTTAAAACAAAGTAAATTTTCAAAAGATGAAAATAAGGACGCCCCACGAAGTGACTCGCACTCTTTCGTAAATACGATTAGATTTGCCGATAGTAATAGTGTACAACATTTTAACTCACAGTTTTCAAAATTGATTGACAGAGATGAATTTTGTAGTTTATCCAGTTCATAGGACTTCCACAACAACCTTTCACTATCCTCCTTCCTTTGATATGCATAGAAGCTTCCCATTGTATTCCACGGAGTAGTGAAATTCGTGATTACCTCTTAGAATAATGTCTCCGCATAACAACTGCGAAGCAAACATTATCAAGAGGCCTTGCACAAAAACAAAAAAAAACATTGTCAAGAGAGATTACTAGGACTTCTCCATATTTGCAGCTTCTCTGTCTCTCGATTTCTTCTTTTGCTTCCTCTGTTTTATTCTCACCTGACCGTCAATTCCCTTCTCCCATTCCTTTTTGTGTCTTTGATAGAGCAACATTGCAGCTCGAGCATCTTCAATCTGTGAAAAAAGAAAAACAAAACAAAAGTAAATCATAAGCTAATCGGGAATTCTCAACAATGAATCAGGAAAAGAATGTTTCAGCTACTGAATACGCTGAAGGTCTTGATTTTCCTTTATTGATGAATTTTTGTATAAAAGTGAATTCTCAGAATAGTGGAGTAGGTAACTCGTATATACAGATGCAAGTAAAGTGTTGTTTAACGCATAACCCATACTTCTATGTCGACTTTATTCTTCATTTTTATTGTTATTATAATTAATGGAGTGTGCTCAATCTTACAGGGCAATGTTCTCCATGTTGGATTTTAACACCAAGAAACTCAGATGCAAGACCTCGAAGTGATCTTCTACGCCCTCCCCTGCATTATTACTCAAGAGATGAGATGCCGGGTACAGAATTTAACTATCACAGTTACTGTAGTAGCAAATAAAAAAGAGTAGCTCTAGCTGCAAAGAAAAGAAGTATTACTTCAAAAAGAGGCGATATTCCGCAGTATCCCGCACGTCATACTTTGGATGACTTAACAGCAAAGCCTGTACAACATCACACACAAATGAAAAACGAATAAAAAAATGTATTGTATCTAGAGACACAATGCTTCCTATCGTCCCTTGCCCTTGATATACTAAATTGAGATTTGCTATGTTGTCCCAATGACTACAACCATCACCAAAAGGCATTTTTGGCTTCACGTCTCAATAGATGTACAAATAGCTCAAATGGTTAACAAGATACACTTACCCTAAGATCATTCCGCAAAGCATGGCCCACAAGAAGCCTTCCCTTTATCATATCGGCAACTTCCTTCTGAGCAACCCGAAAGTCCTTCGCTGCAGTTTATGATTATATCAATAAAGTGCCCACGTATATGAATACACCAAAATCAAAATAATAAATGGAGACAGTAAGATCAACCTTTCCTCAGGTCACGGGGTCTAATTCCACTAATTTCAGTTCGGAAGTCAACAACACGCTCTATAGGGCGAACATACTCATCGTAAACAACATTACCCCATGCATTCACCTGCAATGAGTTATACTATAATTGCTTACCTAGATAAGATTTATAAGCAGACAATATAAAAAAGAAAGCAGTTTGATATATGTGATCTGAAGGTTTTTCTAATAGAAGTGAGGAAGATCTTTTCAGTACTTAAATCATTAAATTTTCATTTTATTGCCATACAATTTCTAAGTCTACTGTGATTAATTCCAAAAACTTTTGAAGTTGCTCGAGCCAAAACAATGGGCATATGGACAGGATTTTCATGATGGATGAGAACAAAAATAAGATATGATTTTATTAGTGTGCTACCAACCTAACCTTTCAAGGTACTACAATGGAAGATCTTACTGCATATCCCCTAATCTCATGTCATAATGTAGTCTTTTCTGAACTGCCTCTTTGTCTCTCCCATTTCACGAGTAGTATTGTCTTAACTCCTAATCAGGGAAAATACTGTAGTCTACTGCAATTAATATGTTTTTACTTATTGCAGAAGAAAATATAAAGAAAACACAAACGAATTTAAGGTGTATGTCCCTCGAGGTGTGATAAACTCGAACTGATTGAATACCAGACTCACGCAATATACACGTGACATACACCATTAGCAATGACACCTAGACCACGAACTAATGAAGAACGTGGCTCGAGTACTACATATGAAATAGAACAAGTCAAAGATACATGTCTCCCACGAACTAGCAGTTACAAGTCCAACTACCACTTGCCCCCATTTTCAGGAGAACATGTTTTATACACGATAACGAACTGAGAGTGAGGTCTATAAAAAAGATGAGTTCCAGAGAAGAAAAGACCAAGTTTTTATAGCTCAAGAGATCGTAACTTGTAATCAATATATCAGCCTCAAGCAATAAAGTTACAGTTACTATACTAAATCCTCAAGCCGGGGTCGTGGTTTATACCTATTCAAAGGTTTCCACGCTAATCACCTGTGTCATTTTTATATTGGATTATACTAATTCTTGTCACAAGTACATTTGGTATAAAAACTATTTCGAGCTATTTCAAGCTACTACGAAGTTAGGCCTTACATTTGGCGCGCGTCTTTAAGAAAGAAGACATTTCCACGAAATCCTTAGGCATACAGTTACTCAACAATCAATTTTCGATCATGGTGACTTCCAAGCGACAAGAGTTCAGCATGAAATTTCCATCGAACCTGATCAGGTTGTAGAATTAAGGGCAAATCTCCACACTAAAACAGAGAAGCGGAAAGATCTCAAGCGTCGGTTGTTACACGACCGAGAGCTTCGCGAAAAAGAGCTCGAAGATGAACGTAGAGCTCGACAAACAGAGTTAAAAAGACAGGAAAAACAGATGACCACGTTTTAGACCGCCTTAAAAGCACTGCAAGACAATCAACAAGTTCAGGCTCCCAGGGAGTGTGATGCCATTCCAGCGACTTCCAGGATTTCAACACGGGATAGGTTGGGACCTTGAGGTACAACTAGCAGAGGAGCTTACAAGCATCAGCGCAACGATCCATAGGTACCAGAAGCCTCAATTCATCAAGGGTGAGAAGATCAATCAAAAATTAGCAGAGGATGCAGGCCTCCAAGCGTCAAGAAGAGGAGCCACGACCTCCATCCAGGGTGCTAGTTCAAGAACGTTTGAGTGAAGGAGGACTCACAGCCCACGACCTGCACGCCAAACCGTTTCAGCACCACGTTAGTACGTCGCACAAGAACACATCGATAAGCGCATCAAGGAAATAATAGAGGCCCAAGCTCTCAGTAATAAGGACGATTTGACCAAATTGCAAGGTAGTCCGATCACCAAAGAGTTGTTTAATATGAAAGTATTCACAGGTTTCCATACTCCAAAGATACGAAGTACAAAGGCACTAACCTAAAGAACACATCCAGCAATTCCGAGAATCATTGGGGTTGTATTCAAATCTGAACCACATTCTGTGTCGACTGTTCGCAACAAGCCTACAGGGGGAACCGCTCCGATGGTTCCATTCTCTACCTGAAAATCCAATTATCACATTCAACTACCTACAGAAGATCTTCGTCAAAACGTACGCTCATAATAAAAACAAAGAAGATAATTTATACTCTTATTAGTCTCAAGGAGTCTCAGGGGGAGAAGCTCGAGGTCTTTGCAAAGAAATTTCTGGAACTCACTCGGAAGGTTGATAATCTCGATTAGAAAACAGTTGTTTCAGCGTTTATCAATGCACTACAAATCGATTGCAAAGCGAAAGAGCATCTCTTCTAAAACAAACCCTTGACTTTAGAAGACATGATACCAAGGTCAATAGGTATGTCGACCTAGAAATGATGATGACCGAAAGGCATATAAATCTACTAAAAATGTCCTAACCACGAAGGCAAAACAGATAGAGACAGTGAACAGAAGGATGGCCAAAGTGATAAAAAGCGAGCAAAAGCAAACACAGACAAATCTCGAAAAGGTAATTTATTACCCAAACCGGTCCTTCCAAAGATGAATGTTACGATCTTAGCGATCTATCTATCCCTTACTGGAGAAAAACAAGTTCTATCGTGTATCTCAGCCTCTGGAACCAATCAAAGGCAAATTGTATTGCACCACAAGATAACTAATCATGAAACTGACAACTGTTACGCTTTACAGAGATTGTTGGAGTACATTTTTAAGGACGGGAGAATGCATGATGAGTACATTATTGATCTGGAGGGATATAAGAATGGAAGCTACAAGAAAAGCGTCAAGATAGTTCAGATCGAAGATCAATCAGAGGAGAAACACTTATACCACATCTACCACAACAACATGATCGAGATCCATCAAATCAACAGTTCAACCAGGTTCAAAATAAGAAGATTAACGGAGTGTTGTGACCTCATCGTTCAGGATAAAGTAGCTAAACTCCTTGAATCTCGTAACCGACGAATTGGAATTTCATTTGAAGATTATGACATCGGTCATGTCAAGTTACCACATTTAGACGGACTGGTTATTATATGCTTAAGATGAAGAAATTCGTCATGCATACCATGATAATAGATACAGGCAGCGGTATTGAGATACTCTTTTTAGAGCACAATCGAACAAATGAGATTAGCGGATCAAGTTGTACTAAGCGACATCGATATCAGTGGTTTTAACGGATCTAAAGAAGAACGAGTAGGAAAGATCATTCTTCCTATCACTGATGGACCCACCACTATCGACGTAATTTTCTACATCATTACTGCTGGTCACACAACATGGAAGCAATCGCCTCCACATACCATCAAGTACTCCGTTTCAAGTACAACGACAACATCTATAAGATTAAAGGCAGTCAAAAGCTCTCACGAGCTTACGAAAATACCATATCTGCTATCCTAGACACATCCAAGAAATTTGCTGCATAGCAATTACAGAAAGCTGATCACACCGATGTTCAGCCTTCCACAATAGAACCTACAAAGTACATTGAGATCGATGGACTTAGCAGGGGTACTTATATTGGTACTAGACTGGTTCAACAGGAGAAAAAAACTCTCGTTCATTTTTTACAGATAAACCGAGACGTTTTCGCTTAGACTTTCCAAGAAATATCTGGAGTTGACCTAACCAAGGTGTGTCACAAATTGAGCATCAACGACAAAGCTACAACAGTCAAACAGAAACGGAGAAGGCTGTCACCTCGTCTCAAAGATGAGGTCAACAATGAAATCGATAAGTTGATCGAGGTCGGATTATTCGAGAAGCAAAGTACCCGGATTGGATCTCAAACATTGTCGCAGATCCAAAGAAGAATGGGAAAGTTTGAGTTTGCATAGATTTCACAGATCTAAACAAACACAAGCCAAAAGATAGTTTTCCTCTTCTCATCATTCATAAAATTCTTGATTTTACAGCAGGTCACAAGCTGCTATCTATAATGGATGCTGCTTCGGGCTACAACCAGATACCCCTCTCAGACGAAGATCAAGAAAAGACCACTTTCATCACTGAAAGGGAGACTCTACTGTTACAAAGACATGCCTTTCGGACTGAAGAACGCCAGAGCAACTTATCAAAGGTTAATGACAACTATGTTCAAAGAACACTTCGGGAAAACTGTTGAAGTATATATCGAGATCTACTCTACAAAAGCTTACAGAAGAAGGACCATATCACACATCTCGATACAGTCTTCAGCATATTACGATCATACCGGATGAAGCTCAATCCCGACAAATGTCAATTCGGAGTACACTCTGGCAGGTTCCTGGAAATTGAAGTTGATCCAGATCAGATTCGAACTCTAATCAACATGTCGTCTCCACAAACAAACAAAGATGTATAAAAGCTCGTTGGTAAGATTGCAGCTATTAATAGATTCGTCTTCAAGTCTTCAGATCGATGTCGATGGTTTTTCTTGTTGCTCCGAGTCTATCTTGGTAAATCTCCTGTAATGAGTACCCAGTAGACAATGAGGAATTGATCATCTACCTTATAGTTACAGAGAATTCCCTCAGCTCGGTTCTCATTCGCCTTGACGGAAAGATTGAGAAGCCAGTGTACTTTATAAACAAAACTCTCACACCGGGGGAAACAAGATATTCTAAGATCGAACGACTCCTCCTAACCCTCGTTTACACTTAGCAGAAGCTCAAGCACTACTTTCAAGCTCATTCAGTCAAAGTCATGACAAACTACCCACTTCGGGAAGTTTTATCTAAAAAGGAGAAATCAAAAAGAGTGCAATAGTGGTTAGTAAGTTTGGGGGAGTATGATATCAAATTCGAACAGAGAACTTCAGAGAAAGGTCAAGTAGTGACTGATTTTCTAGCAAACTTCCCAATAGAAGATCTAGATTAGGAAGAGCACGATCTTGATCTAACAGACAAAATCGAAGAAGATCCACAAGCAAAGCCTTTTTGAAGAACGAGTTGAATGGGTTACACAAAAGGGATGGAGACTACTTACAGATGGATCAGCAGGACCTGCAGGGTCAGGGATCGGAATCGTACTGATTACTCTCTCGAATGACAGAATTGAGAAATCAATACGCCTCAATTTTAAAGCCTCCAACAACGTTACAGAGTACGAAGCATTAATCTATGGCCTCGACATGGCATTAGAAATCGGCGTTCCTAAACTCTCAGTCTATATAGACTGACTTATTGCTGATAGTCCATCACTAGTCAGAGCAATACAAGAAGAATGGCTAAATGATCAACTATGCGGCCCTAGTCACTGACAGAATGAGCAAATTCCATAACGCTACACTTGATTATTAACCTTGTGGAGATAATCGACAGGCTAATTCTTTGGCTTATATAGCTGAGATATTAGGTACAAAAGTTGGATACCTCTAAATCAAAGTGATTTCAACCCCCAGCGTTGATCTCCCAGCGGTATGTATGATCATCATTGGGGGTGATGAAGAGGAGGAAGACAATTGGAGGAAGCCTTTTATAGCATATCTCGGACCGGAGAACAAATGTGATGGGCCCTTCCAAAAGATCCAAAAGAATGCAGATAGTTGATCAAAAATTCCAAGCGTTATACAGTTCAAAAAGGCAGCAACATAGGAGATCAATCACTGGGCTTTATCTCAAGTGTCTCTCAAAACAACAAGCAGATGGAATGCTCAAGGATTTATATGAAGGGACTTGTGGCTCCTATGCTGTAGGACGATCTCTTACAAACAGAGCAATCACACAAGGGGTATTCTGGCCGGGAATGAAAAAACAAGCGAAAGAGTACTCACGCAAGTGCGACACATGCCAAAGGCACGACCACCAAATACAAGCACCTGCACTCAAGCTCCATGCTAGCAAAGTATTCTGGCCTTTTAAAAGGTGAGCACTCGATCTAGTAGGAGAATTCCCAAACACACTGGGTAACCGTAAGTTCTTACTCATAGCAACAGATTACTTTACGAAGTGGGTAGAAGCAGTTCCCTTTGTCAAACTCGGGAACAATAAGTCATCTCATTTATCTGGGAACATATCATCACACGATTTGGTTGCCCCCACCTGATTCGGATCGATAACGGACCACAATTCGTTGGAGAAAACGTAGTGGCATTCCTCTATAAACATAACATCATTTATTCACCATTTAATCCATTAGGGCCGGATTTAGGGGGGGCAGGGGGTGCCCGGCACCCCCACTTTATTTTCAAATTTCCTTCTTAAAAAAAATAATAATAAATAGTAATAGCCACTCCCAACTCCATCCAAGCCCAATTGAGTTGAAGCCCAGCTCCACTCCAGCACTGCTTCACAAAGTAATGCCTCTTTATCAAGTCCAACTATTTGGCTTTCTCCTTTCTCCTTTCTCCTCTCTCTTATTCAAATAAACACCTCCTGTCTCGTGATAACCCTCATCACTCACTTCATCAAAACCAAACATTTGACCCTTTTCAAAAGTTATTTCATCTCAGCTGAAGAAGAAACGATTTATTCAACCTTTGATAGCTCCCAGATGTCCCCTTTTCAGAACATCGTCATGGACGACTACGACGCAACCAACAATAGAAGGTAAACTACTCCAAATTTGATCTTATAGTGTTGTCATTTGCCAAAATAGTTGATTTATGATGTTAATTGCAAGCGTAGCATTCAAAATTTCATGAATTTGAGGGTTACATTTTATTCATGAATTTCGAAATACCCCTTAAATTTTTTTTTCCGGGGGCTCCGCACCTGCAATCCAAATTACCCCCAAGATAATGGGTAAGCCGAAATCACGAACAAGACTATCGTTGATAGAATCAAGAAGATATTCAAATCAAATAAGGGAAATTGGATACGGGAATTGCCACATTTCTTGTGGGCTTACTGCAGCATACCGAGACAGTTCACAAGATGTTCCCTATTCCTACTAGCTTATGGAACAGAGGTCGTCATCCCAACAGTATATCATCATCCCGTCAAAGATCACGAGCTCACTGATGAAGAAAATGAGTTCAAGCTGCCTGTAATATGAACTGGATAGATGAAACACGAGCTATTGGAACCTTGGGTCACTATCATCAGATGCTAGCCAGCTCATACAACAAAAGAGTTCGCAGTCGTGATTTTTAAATTGACGACCTAGTCTTCCGCAAAATCCCTAAAAGCAAAAAAGAGTTGAATGCTGGGAAACTCGTAGAGAATTGGGAAGGTCCATTTCTAGTGGTGGGACAAACTGACCTTGGATCTTACAACCTCATGACACAGGACAAAGTCATAATACCAAGCCCTTGGAACATTAGGAGATTGAAGCAATACTACCATTAAATCACTAATGTTCCAAGCACATGATACTTCTGCGATCATTCTTTATATTCCAAAAGTGAGATTACAATCTCCAACAGTATGTACATTTTTTTCTAGTCAATAAAAACTTTTAAGTTTTTTCCCACATTACTCTTTACAGTCATATATGTAGTTATCTACTAAATCTCAAAGATTAGAGCAAAAGTAATACTAGTTTTCAATCGATACACATCTATCATCTACTAAATCTTAAAGATTAAAGCAAAGATTATACTAGCTTTCAATCGATACACATCTACTATTTCGATACTCAAAAGATAAAGCAAAGGTAAAACTAGTTTTCGTCTATCTAACATCTACTATACAGACGGCAAAAATAGGATACTTCTTTATACAGGTCCTTTTTAAAATAATCAGATGAACCTTCCCTGAGATTCGGAGCTCTAAAAGACGCAAATTTTTGTGTTCTAACAACAACCAGCTCTCGACCTAATTCTACCTGTTCCCCCGTAATATGACCAATGCCGGTTTCCATAAGATTCATATAATTACGACAATCTACTTCAGCCTTATAGATACAACCCTTCAAAACCAGGCAGTCATGCAACGTGTGCCTTTCGAACTTGAGTTTCTTCACTTCCTCCACAAAATAGGCGATTACATCCATTATTTCCCTCGAATGTACCTCGTCCATGGAAAGTCTATTTCGATTCAGTACAGCCAGATTAACAAAATTAATACGTATTTTTGAAAAATTTTATCCAACCTTGCGTAGCGAGTCTTGGCTCTTTCCAAGCTTCACTCCAAATCTATTACGTGATCGTTCAAAACCCTCAACGTTTCCAAGGATTTACCCTGTTCGATCTGACTTTTCTCTTTCTGCTCGGTTAACTCCTGAACTTCACTTTGCAATGCCAACAATTCCTCCTTTTTTTGTAAAACCTCATTTTCGTTACTTTTACTGAAACAAGAATTCTTCAACATTTCATCCTTTTTCCTTATAGCTTCCTCCAAATCCCGATGCAAATCAGACTCCCTATTCCTACAATCAACCAGCTCGGCCTCCTTATTTCTTATTTTTTTCGTTCGAATTCATTACAACAGCTCGAACATATTTTAGTTCGGCCTCCAGCACCGTTATTTTTTTCAGATAAGTTTTCACTTTGAGATCTTTCTTCCCCATTTGTTCCTTAAGGCCATCCATCTCACTTTGTTTCCCCTTCAATCTCTCTATCACGTCCATCTTACTACCATGACTGCTTTATATGTCAGCCTTCATTTTCTCCAACCGTTCAGAGATATTGTCACAATAACTCTGCGTACTCTGGCTACTATCATCTTTTCTCTTTACAGTGTCACTCAACTTCTCAACCTCACTCGCCATCTCAGCTCGTATACTAACCACTTCGCCCTCCATCCTCAATTGCTCCCTCAAGTTACTGAGATCCCTTTTAACTCCATCACTTCCGCCTCTAACGATCTAATATGATATTGAGTGATATCCGCATCTTTGCACTTCCCCTTCAAGCACTCTACCGTGCTCTTCAACTTTTCAACCTCACTTTGAGAACTTACTAGCTCACCTTGAACTCTACCCAAATCAGCTTCCTTATTATAAATCTGTTCGCTCAGCTCGCTAACTGTCTTTTCTGACTTAGTCAGCCTAAGCTCCACTTTTACGTACTGATTTGCTCTCACTTCAAATATCTGATGGATCCTATCAAATTCGAGTTTAAACTCGTAATTACATTTTATAGTATCTTCTTTACGTGATTGTGCGGCTTCTAGATCCGCCTGCACAACAAATCGATTTCACGTTCAACACATTGAAAACAATCTATATTTCTCATATAAAGAGTTCGAACATACACCAGTTTACATACAGTCAGTTATCAATCATAAACCCACCACAACGAACTAATACTTGGCCTTCAAGCTATGAAGATTTCTCGCTTTGGTGGCCATACGTTCTCTACAATCTCAAGATCAGGTTAATACTACAATCTTATAATATTCTAAGGTACACCTCTTTTAACCCTTTCTTGATTATCTCAACTTCTAAAAGTAGGTTGAATTTGTATGTCCCTATACCTATCTTTTCGTTTAAATCTATATATTCTCACCTGGACCTCCGCACGTGCAATTATGAGCGTTGGACCTCCGCACGTGCAATTATGAGCGCTGCTACATATCCAACATTTTTCTCCCTAGCGAGCTCACTATATAACGCCTCATTGGTGACGTGCAGCTCGTTTAGCTCCTACACAACAATTTTCCTATTAAACAGTATACCAACATCCATATTTTATGCTTAAACAATCAATACAAATGTTTTCCCTCCTCCAATCAATATTTGATAAAGCCATTACATGCATATTACTCTACCTTTTCAGGATCCTCCTCTACTCCTTGATTATCTAACTCAGTACAGAGACCATATTTAAACCTTTTACAGTCTCCTGGGGAGTACTGCCAACCTCCGGGTCCTCTATGTCCACAAATCGCCCTTCCATTATAGCGACCACATCGGCTTCAGAGTATCCATCCTTGAAAAGCCTCTGATCGAGCTTGTCTCGAGCAGCAATCGTTTCTTCTACATTCTTTTTAGCCTCCGGTTCAAGCTGGTCCATGGCTACCCGAAATGAATTCTTTAAGTTCTCCACCTCCAAGCTCGACCACGCTTTCTCTTCTACCAACTCTTTCTCTAGCTCAGCGGTTCACTTCAATGTCGTCCTCCCCTCCGCGACACTGAGGTCGATCCCTTTCAGCACCCAAGTTACCTATACAAAACAAAACGTAACACAATGCTACTTGTCAAAAAAAATCACAATGAGTATGATTAATTCTCGACTTACCCTACTGTAGTAACATATTTCCCAGATTCGATAAGAAAAAGCCAGAAGAATTTAGTCGAAGACACTTCATCATTCGAGAAGATGTCACATCTGCCACTACAGAACTCGACCCACTAAAGTAGTCGTTATGCTTGGCCAAATAGAGCCGTTGTAGGGAGATCCGCGAAGTTCGCCCACTACCCGCCAAAGTAGGAAACTGTTTTATTTTTGTAATTGCCTGTATCTACTATAAATACATGTATCTACTATAAATACAATAAATACAGACAAAGAATGTGTTAATCCGATCCGCAACTCAACATTTCATACATTCTTACGTCCTTGCTACATACCGCAATTGTAATAATTAGCAAACTATTGGATTTTGTACCTAAACCCTCCTCAAGGTTGTGGTTTTTCTCAGGCTTTACTGAGTTTCCACGTAAAATCCTGTGTGCTTTAGTTTATAGTTGCATAATCCTTACAAAAGTATTGGCGAAGTTATCCTCCCGAAAAATACGCCACTACTCCTACAAAGCTCCACACAAACTAATAATCTGAATTCCTCGTCGTCCTCTAGAACAACGGCTTTAAACTTCTCTTCAAGAGCAACCATATCCACCTCCAATTCGTTTTTTCCACCTGCACCTCCTGTGCCTCGCTATCTACCACCGGCGAGGGATTGTCCACCTTTTTTTTTATACCATCTCGACCTCCTGTGCCTCGTTACATGGACAGACGTCTACTTCTAAGTTCTTTGTCACGAATCTACACCTGCATAAAGGTCCATGTATTTCCAATCATTTTTTGTATATCTCTTTTATTATAGTTTTCTATTGTAGTTTTCTGTACAACTCCATATACAATATATTACTTTCATCTCTCTACATAACTTCTCACTCAAAAAAGGAAAACAGATTTCACAAAAAACCAATTTTTCCTCGCATCCGTACAAAAGCAAACTTCAAAATTCAAATACACAAAAATAGAGGAAAAAAATCATTCAAACAACCATTCACAACATTCATATCAAACACAATTCAGACACGAAGAACACTAACCTTCAACGTCGAAAAAGGAATCAGGCACCGTGAACGTTTCCTCCTTCACAACATAACTCCGTAACAGTATTTTTTTTCTCCATCCAACAATGGCAACTTCCTCTGTCCTCCGAAAAAGATGCTTACTCTCTAGGTTTTTCTTTCCAAGATCTCTAGAATCCAACTTTATCTCTCTCTAGATTTTTGCATTTTTGTTTTATATAAATGTTTAAAAGAAGAAAGAGAAGGACTATTTATACTTTCTCTCTAACCGCTTCCAATTTTTGGAACTTACGCATGCTGCCCTCGGTTTTCAACCGATACGTATTTTCCACTATACCTTTCAGACGACTCATACCTTTTGGGTTCACACATCTTTTCATGATTACCCGAAACCCAATAATTAAATACGTTTTTCTCTCTCCTGCCCACCCCTCTCACACCTTCCCACATTCATGATGACAAAATCAACTTACACGTAATCGAACTACACCTCCAACATCATTTTCATACTCTTAATTTCTATTCTCCTACTCACGATCCTTACATATAACAATTACAACGTCATTCCCAATGCCCAAACATTCAAAATTCAAATATCCTTAACAACATTCGCATAAAACGAGAAGAATCAGAAGATAATATTATTCACTTATATACCATCACATTATTTCGACCTACACAAATAATCGACCACTCAGAGATGGTTACATCTAAAACAACCAAGATGCCCTACAGTGCGTCAGCACGCACTACATCTGATCAGTACATCAGCAACAATCCTCCCATTTTCAACCGCTATCTCATCCAGTACAATCAACCTCATTCTCCTGCGCCTTTAAACTCAACATATCCAACTGTAGTACAGATTCAAGCAAATTGGCATCGTAATAGAGCTGCCCAAATATCCTTTTACGAACTTCAACAACCTTTATCACTAATCGCCCTTCCTCAGCATATCACTCTCTAAGAGCGAGTCCTCACCATCTTTACTTCTTTCACGTCTTCATCTACCCCTTATTTATAAAAACAAACTATATCATCAAATCCCATTTTGTACGCCTCTCAGATACTACTTGATAAACATCACAGCTGTCATAGTTATCCACTCTAACAAACAAATACTTGTCTCTCCGACCTAGAACGAAAAATACACACTACTTGGTAAAAATTGTGTTCATTTATTTTTCGACACAACCTTTTTTATTAGCTCAAAGCTACAGATTACAGTAAG
The DNA here is from genome assembly GCA_014058105.1 of Kingdonia uniflora. NCBI lineage: Eukaryota > Viridiplantae > Streptophyta > Magnoliopsida > Ranunculales > Circaeasteraceae > Kingdonia > Kingdonia uniflora. The sequence goes on from JACGCM010001221.1 coordinate 1,304,676, forward strand.
TTACAAATACTTCCTACAGATTGTTCTCTAGGTTGCTATCAAATCTCAACAAGATCTTCAAGTACGAATACAAACAGCTTCATCCACCTCTGAGACTACCACTTCTACAAGAAAACAAAGATGGTTGTAACAGAAGCATACTTCTGCCATCTCTTAAACCACCACCACCTCCGCAAGAAAGTAAAAATGGTTATAACAGATATCTTCGATATCTTCTACTACTGCCTCCGCCTACAGCACCCAATCACTCACAAGATAACGACGAGACTTCCTGACAAGGACGCCAACATCCTCATCCTCTGCAGTAACAGCATTCTCCGCAAGAAAGCGAAGATACTCCCTACGGTGCTGCCCCAATGTATTCATACAGTAGAAGCGGTCCATATGGAAATACTCCTCATCAGCGCTGCCTCATAAATAGTCATACCTTGTAAGATAGCGCTAACAGGGATAGGAGTGGGAAGATCGAGGGACTGGTTCCCAAAATAACAAAACTGTAGTTCTTGCACTTTGGCAACCACTCCAACCTCCCTTACTTGACTTCTGGTGGTCACCATTGTTTACATTTATAGCAAGTCTACATTAATATCGCACATTCCCAGCTTGGACAAAACATTTAATAATAATCTGCTGCTAACGACCTTCGTGAGAAAATCTGCAAGCTGTTGCGAAGTAGAAACATAAAGAGTCTGAATCTGTCCAGATTTAAGCTTCTCATGCAGAAAGTACCAATCAATGTGCCTGGTACGATCATGCTGCACTGGATTAGCCAAAATGCTAATAACAGGATTAGCCAAAATGCTAATAACAGATTTGTTGTCACAATAGAACATCATAGGAAGAGAGACCGATATCTGAAGCTCTTGTAAAAGACGCTTAAGCCATATTAACTCACAAACACTTTGAGTCATGGCCCAATGGACCTGGAAACAACATCTTGTTTCTTACTCCGCCATGTAACCAAATTACCACCAATAGTGGTACAATACCCTGAAGTAGAGCGACGATCCGATAATGAACCTGCATAGCCGGCATCAGTCCAAGCCTCAACTCGAGAATGACCATGATCCCAAAATAAAACGCACCGAAGAACACGAATAGTTGCCTGGAGATGGGGATGACGCGGCTTGTGCATAAACTGACTAAGAACTCCAACCGCATATGCAATATCAGAACGGGCAAGAGAAAAATAGAGGAGCTTCCCAAGAAGCCGCTGATACTACCCAATGTCCCCCAATAACTTCCCATCAAAGTTGGTCAGGCGATGATTCAGTTTTAGAGGTGTATCAGCAGGACGACACGCAAGCTGTCCTGAAGCAGAGAGAAGATCAAAAATGTACTTTCTCTGAGAAATAAAAATACTGGAACTAGAACGAACAACTTCAATCCTAAGGAAATAACGCAAAGAACCGAGATCTTTCACCTAAAAGTGGGTACAGAGATAAGATTTTAGGTCACTGAATATCATCTCATGTAATAATAATATCGCCAACATAGACAAGCAATGCAACAGTCTTCCTACCAGAATGTCGAAGAAACAAAATATGGTCAGCACTACTCGGAACATAACCAAAATCAATCATAGCAGTACTAAATGTATCAGCCCAAATACGAAGAGACTGTTTAAGCCCATAGATGGACTTTTTTAGCTTACATACCAAGCCAGAAGCAGAAGCGGGACGAAAACCTGGAGGTGGAGACATATCGACCTCTTCTTGCAATATTATATTCCATTCAGAAATGCATTATTCACATCCATCTGGAAAAGGGGCCAAGATTTCGACGCAACAATAGAAAAGATGACTCGAATAGTATTCATCTTGGCCACAGGAACAAATGTCTCCTGATAATCAATACCATGTATTTGTGCATACCCGTTGGCAACTAACCAAGCCTTGTACCCGCTTACCGTTCCATTTGGATTTTCTTTAACCGTAAACACCCATTTGCATCCGACTGATGTACGTCCAGGCGGGAGAGAAACCAATGACCAGGTATTATTGATCTCAAATGCATGTTATTCTTCCAATATCGCAGCCTTCTAATGAGGTTTGGCTAACGCATCTGCCACTATACGTGGTATATCAACCAAAGAAAGAAAAGCTAGAAAAGCTCTATAAGTAAGAGATAAACGATGATCTGAAGTATAATCAACGATAAAATAAACTGTTGTATCTAAATATCTATCAGGCTTCCCTACATTACGCTTCTCTTTCTGAATAGCAATCGGTTTATCGTTTTCAGTATAACTGGTATAGAAGCGATAGGAGAAGGCTCAATACCTAATAAAGGTGAATTGATGGCAGGTGGCAGACCTGGAGCTACAGAGGATGTTTGGCAGTATGGTGTAGGAGGCTAGCGTCCTGGATGTCGTCGAGTATAAACCTGTAAAGGACATGAAACTGAAGGTGAAACTAAAGGTGGGATTGCAGACTCACACGGAACACTCAACGGAAGTGAATCTGAAGGAAAAGATAAATTTTCTAAAGGAAGACGACAAACTGGAAAACACTCCCCCTGAGAGAGAACACCGCCCGTAAATAACGGAGCATGTTTAAAGAAAGTAATGACCATAGAGGTGAAATAACGACGGGATGAGGGATAGAAGCACCTATAACCCTTCTGAGCATGAGAGTAACCCAGAAATACACATTTCAAGGCACGAGGATCTAGTTTAGAGGTTGACCCAGTGACTTGGACAAAACATACACACCCAAAAACACGAGTTGTAATCAAAAAAATGGAACGATCACGATAAAGAATAGAATATGGGGTGCAAATACCAAAAACTCAAGACGGAAACCGGTTGATAAGAAACACCGCCATAAGAACAGCGTCAGACCAAAAATGAGCCCAAAAATGCGAGGGGACATTCATGCCAATTAACATAGCACAAGCAAAATCAAGAATATAATAATTTTTTCTTTCCGATTTACCATTTTACTGTGGAGTTTTCGTATTAGAGATTTGATGCTTAATGCCATTGGCATTGCAAAATTTGCGAAGACCTTAGGACATAAATTCCCCACCTTGATCGGAACGAAAAACTTTAATAGTTTTCCCAAACTGAGTACGAACCATTGCGGTGAATGTCTGAAAAATATAAGAGACCTTATCTTTGAATTTCAACAAATAAACCCAAGTACACCTCAAAAAATTGTCAATCCTAAACTAGAGGTAACTGGGGCAGGACCCCAAACATCCGAATACACAATATCAAAACAAGAAGTTTTATTAATACTCAACGGATACGTGCTACAACGATGTTTAGCTAGTTCACACGTCTCACAAGACAAGTCAGATATGGATACTTTAGAAAAGAAAGACGGAAACAAATAACGTAGATACTCAAAGGAAATATGACCTAAGCGGTGATGCCAACGTAGCACCCACTTTATATTTTCACTACTAGACATAGACTTTAACTGGAGAGCTTGAGGAGAAATAGAAGAGACATGTTCATCCAGGAAATAAAGATCACCCTCTTCACGTCTACTGCCAATCATCTTCCGTGACACCAGATCCTGAAAAATAACATAATCAGGACAGAAGGTTATACTGCAATTTTTATTTCTTATAATTTTACTAACAGCAAGAAGATTAGTATCCAACTGAGGAACATGAAGGACATCAGGTAAAGAAAGGAAATATGCAATCAGGATACAACTTTTCCCTACAATAAGAGTTTCAGTTCCATTAGCAAAACGAACAGTCCGTCGCCATGAACAAGAAGCATAAGACCGGAAAAGAGAAGACATACCAGTCATATTATCGGTTGCACCCGAGTCAACAATCCAAGGTGAAGTCGAAGATGCAGAAACACTATTTGCAGATGCGAAGTTACCTGCATGAGAAGCTGACGGTGTGGAAGACATAGAGAGAAGTTGTCGGAACCTGTTGATTTCATCTTGAGAAAGAGCACTAAAGGCCGAAGAATCTGGCGCACTAGAGTCGGCAAATAAGTGTGTTGAGGACTGAGATGGGCGGGGTTGATAACTAGTAAGATGGTCGTGCAAAGCATGACAAGTTGTCTTTAGATGTCCTCACTTATCATAATAATCACACTTCTTTCTCGGGGGCGAGAGTTATCAGAAGCTGCTGGTAACGAAGAAATGCTAGGTGATGATGTATGTGAAGTTTGTGAAGGAACTGACGGCGGTGCCGGATAAGCATAATGGACAGCCATAACAAAAGTCTCTTAAGGGATCCCGGAGATAAGAGGCATAGGTGATCGACGACTCTGATCGGAGAGACAATATGCGTGTGCCTCTTCAAGAGTTGGGAAATGAGTCATGTCAAGTAGATGAACTCATGCATACACAAAGTCGGGATTGAGCTCTGCAAGAAACTGAAACACCAGAGTCTTCTCCACAATCTTTACATATATCTCTGTTGCCGTAGGTGGAATAGGAACCTTTTCACTTGGTGCACTAGCTGGCCACTCGATGAAGCTATCATAATGAGATAATTCTTCCCAACTCGATCGAAGTCTCGCATAATACATACCCAAAGTCTGAGTACCCTATTTAAAATTCTCAATCTCATTGGAAAGTTGAAAGATCCTAGCATTATTCTCTCGCTGAGAATATACCTTACGAAGTAATTCCTAAATCAGATGCGCATTGTTTGTGAATAAGTACCCAGCGGAGATCGTCGGCTGCATAAAATTAATCAACCAAGTTCTCACCATTGAATCATCCGAGAACCACTTTGTATACTTCGGATCTAATTCTGCAGGTTCTTTTTCTATGCCAAGAAGAAACCCTATCTTTCCACGGCCACCAACAAATAATTTAACGGAATGTGCCCATCGAACATAATTCAAGCCATCGAATAGTTGTGAGGTAATCTTCAGATTCGGATTATCATGTTGAAGGACTTGACATCTTCACTCGTTCCAATCAAAGAAACGGTCGAACTCGAACTCGACTCGTCACCGATAGCCATCGCGATCGATTACCTCAAATAAACCGAACATATCTGAAATTCAGATCAGCATCTATTGCATCTCGCGACCGGATCAAAAAACTAAAAAAAAATTGCGAAAGCTTAGGTCGCGGTCAAAACAACGTTACCAGAGAGACAGTGATAATCGTTGTTCTTCAAAACAAAGGAGAGAGAGAGTGGCGGCGTGAATCAACGAGGATGTAGAACGAGGGTAACTCGCTCCGATACCATGTAGAAATAGATTAGAGAAGAGGAAAATATTATTATTGAATTGATTATTTAGGTTACATCATACTGTCTATATATAGGAGAAAGATGGTAAACTACTTCTATGAATAATCAATGTGGGACTAAAATAATATAAAATAGCCTTGCTAATAGAGACAACCCCCACCCCAACCTAAGAGCACAATGGAGGGGGGAGGGAGCCTAACACCAGAAGCAAAAAGAAAAATAAGGGAACTAAAAAGCAAACTAAGGCAATCAAATATACATCACACCCCTTGCATCCTCTTCAATGATCAAATCTAACTCTGCACAAAAGTCTCTAGGCTCAATCTCCTCATAGCCAATACTAGTAAGGAGATCTGCAACCCTATTTGTCTCTCTAAACTAAGAAACACTTAAAGACAAAACAAATGAAACCGCTCCTTCTAGCAAAGACGCATTGATTCATCTGTAATAGACGAGGTTTCCTCCAAAAAGCAATTAAATCCTTGGAAAGTGCTCTTAAAGGTGAGTGCAGACAATCCATCTGCTCTAAACTAAATAATAATCTAACCAAATACAACATCTCAAGAATGCTTTAGCATTCAGTTCACTACCCCTTATCTTGGAAACATCTTCTATGTGTACCTCGCTAAGAAGCATACAAAATTGCCCCCTACTCCAAAATGTTTATCCAAAAAATAACGCTTATGTTGAACATATATACAGTGCCTGTTTATGTATGTGAAAGAGGGAAAGTAGTAGTAATAAGTACCAGTGTTACATGCCCAAGAGCACTTTTATTTCCTAAAGAACTGACACCAACCATTTCACAATCCATTGCTAATGCATCCGTTAAGCTGTTGAAAACAAAACCAAATTTGCAAGTTAAACCTCAATGCCCAACTTAAATCAATGGGGCAATATATACTAAAATATAACAACAATCCCAAACCTGCACTTGTCGTTGATTGGAATAAGAACTGATGATCGCGCGTCTTTGGTCTCGTCTTCTGATCTCTCTTTACGTTTTCCTGCAACAAAAAGATCCAATTTTTAAAACAAAACAGAACAAATTGAGAACTATAACTACAACCCTTTGTGTTAATGTTACCTAATGAACTCTTACGGGTCTCTTTTTCTAGATTGAGTGAAGGGTTTGATGATTTGGAACTCTGGGTTTGGAGTTTCTGCAAGAGAAAGAGAGAAAGATATAAACAGAAGGAGAGAGAGAGAGAGAGGGGGGGGGGGGGGGGGGGGGGGGGGAGTCACTTGTTGTAGTTGAGCCCAGTTGGGATTGAGGAGTAATTGCTTCCCCATCTCTCTTCCTTCACTTCAACTTCTCTCGTTGGTGCAACTTCAACAGCACGAGTCTGCAAATAAAATTCGGAGAAGAAAGTTCTGTGTAGTTCAGGCAGCTGAGGTCCGAAGACAATCTCCCCTCGCCGGGCGCCCCCACTAAAATTAGAAGAGGCACATAGCAGTTGTGCGTCAATCCTTTCAGTTTTAGTGATTTTTTCATCACAGTGTTTATTTTTAGAGGGTGGTTTCCAAAGCGGTTTTCCTATCTTTATTTATCTAGTCCTACCTCTTTGATCTTGAGGTTATACAAACATTGGTGAAGTATTTATGTTGGTGTCGATGTCGGTGTCTCTCATCGAAAGGCTGGAGGGATAGGCAGTGGTGGAGACGCTTTATAATTAACAAGTACCGGTTGAGTCCGCACACATACCTTGATTGGCTTTGCCTTTGCCGTGACGTTCTACATGCCCAAGATTATTATTTGCTCTTGTAGGTAAACTTGATCAAACAGTTTTTGACTGTACATCTTTTTTACAGGCATAAAATGAGGGCTCCACAATTTTATGACATTGAAACTTATACTGGAAGATTAATCAAGCGGTTAACATCAAACAATGGGCAGAGCGGAAGAAATCATATCTTCTTTCAATTTTGTTGGTACAAATTCCGCCTGAGTTTTTCTTCTTATCGAATATGACTTACCTATAAGATACATTTATTAACATAATTTTTGTAGAAAAACAGCCTTGACACTTGCAGCCAAACCAGGATTAAATGCTGATACCCTTTATTCACAATTCATGGCATCAAGCAACTGAGAATATAGTAGTTGCTAGAACCTGTAAGGTAAGGGACAACTGATAAAACAGCTATTGAGAAACTGAAGACCACGAATTGGCAGCAATCCAGTCGAAAGCTATGGGGCTGAGGAAAGCGTCAGGTATTCCAAAAGATTTAACTGCAGAAAGCGCATGGGGTCGCAATTCACTGCATAGCTTTGTCACCTCCTTGCGTATGACAGCAGCATTCTCAGGTGATAAGTATCCGTATCGGAGGAACGCTGCGTCTTCTTCTAGACTGATTAAGGCGTACATGGACCTCAAAAGTCCCAATACATTCTGTAAAAAACACACATAATCTTAACAGTTGAGTTTTTGCTTGGAAACTTCCAAATATTTCATGATTCAAATAATAGGACGCGGTGATGTCAATATACACAAGCCAAGTCACCTTCGTCATCGTTTCTGATAACATATTGACATCTGAAGAGAACTAATAAACTTGTATTTTTTATAGGATAAACGTTTTTGTGTCATTGGAGTTTATGATCCACTAGAAAGTGAGGGAAAGAATTTTAGGTCTTATATCCATAAGTGAAAAAGAGTATGATGAATGATTTTGTTTCTGTGTCATTCTTTCCCCCAAAACTTTTCATTTTTCCTTGGACATAGTACTCTTCAGCTTACCACTTAAAAACGTACCCTTAATCTGATAACTTCTCTTAGAAACACTACTTCTACGATCTACCCTTAGATATTACTTCCAAAATAGTTCTATAGCATACCTTAAGTGAACTCGGCTTCTAAAATGGTTTGTAGTATTGCTTTCTCTGTGAAAGCTCTACCCAAGTCCTCCGCAAGTTGGTAGCTCTGTATGACGAAGCAAATAAAGATTAAACATTGCACAAAGTTGAGAGAGGGAGAAAAAGCGAGGAAATTGGGGAGAGAAGGGAAAGGGGCCAATTACCAAGATGAGTGCATTCTCTTTGCTTTCTCCCTGCGACTGATACTGTGATACTTCGGTGGCAAAGCGGCTAAGCAGATCTCGTTCTCTCAAGCAGAATATAGCACTCTGAGGCAAAAGATGATGAAACATAATTCAGTGACTGGAAAGATTTGGTGGATAGTCCAAGTCGAGAAAGGCAAAAATCAAGTGAAATTCAGGTACATTCATATCATATAACCTAAATGCAGTTTAGAGTAAGGCACTTTAAATAAGCATATCTTGGTATTTTAAGAACCAAGAGGAAACATAAACATTTTCCAAAAAGATGGGATAAATTTGGCCCACGTCACTTGCGTACTTCAATGACTTCTGCAAATTGTCCTCCGTTTGCAAATAATCAAATCACTTACAAAAATACTCCCTAGAATCTTGTGACATTTATTTTTGTCTATAATCATTTACTCAAACCTTCATTACCTGAAATTGGCTACTCCTAACTGTAGAGACTGTGAGCTGAGACGGGATAACTGAGCGAGGATCATTCATGTGCTCTAATGCCAATCCTTTGAATGGTTTCTTCCTCTTTTGTGCTGCTATATATTCTCCAATGAGTGCCTTGCTAATCTGGCCTCATGCGTTCAAATCACGAATACTACTATTAGAGATTGATTCAGAACAGTATCAAATGTAGGAAACATAGTTTCACGTCCCTAGAGATGTGAAACTCACAATGTCTCGCGCCTGTTGATCATCGATTATCATAAGAAAATCACTCAGGGTATCCTCGAGAATAACGGATTTCAGCATAAGACATGCGTGATTCCACATTTCTACAGACTTTAAACTCTTTATCAGTATATAGCACAATTTAACTGCGTCTTTGGACTGATGTGGTCTATATAAAAATTTTAAATTCAGTGTTTGACCTGTTGCATCAGAACGTTGTTGTCCCCCTCAAATGCGGACTGCACATCATGTTCACCTTTAAGGTGTCCCACCCTATTTTCAGTCTTCAGACCCTGCCCCCCACAAGCTTCACGGCATTCCTGATACATTTGTTTCTAAAGGGATTAAGAAAAAGGGCTTCTAAGAGTACTGAACTATGTACCTATGCTCACGACTATTTACCTGAAGGGTTTTCATATTATGCCAGGAGAATGCAGCCTTGAATGCACTGGAAACAACATGAATGGTTTTGTTTGCTTCTGGGGTTCTCCTCACGTATATCCTTTTCAGGTAGTTTGCTCCAAAACTCATGGCGCATCTGTAAAATAAAAGTAAACAATCAGAAAATTAATTCTTTCATTTTATCCACAATATTTTAACATTGAACGGAATAGCACTACATCAAGACCATGTACATGTTAAAAAGTTTTAAGCAAGATTCCTGTTATTTAATCTCTTTTCCCGCTACTTCATATCTTCTTGAATGTTCAACACCCACCTTCCTAACACATTGGTAGTCCTTGATGTACAGTAATTATTTCTTTTCAATTTGATTCATATACATCAATAGCATGATGCTCAAAACACGCTCCACCAAAAAATAACATCACTACGGATAATTGGAAATTCGGTTTTGTGTGTTTTATTGCCCTTCAATTACAACTGCTCATTTCATTAAATCTTAATTTTTGTTGCATATATAATCTTGGTTGTAAGACTCTTAGTCTTAACTACTTTAAGTGTTAAGACCGACAATTTCAGAAATACCCTCACCTCAAGTAAACTGTGGTTTTGAAATTACTCTCTCTGGCTTTCAGAAAATACCGTCAATTTCGGAAGTGCGCCAAAATTATTGACTCAAAAGAAACAGTGGAAATTATTTGGTGTTTGTCAACTCTTATTAGCAACTCGTTTTTGTGAATCTTCTTAGTAGTGTTTTTTCGTGTGTGTGTGTGATATAGTTATTTGTTGTAATCATGTTTTGGCCTTAATTTTCCTAACATCTTATAAACTAAATTGTTTACAGGAAAAGAAATCAAGGAGAATTTGCTTGGACATGAGCAGTAAATCCATATATTAGAGTGTTAGCAGGACTATTTTATGTTCTTTTAGTCCCAAATTGGTTATTCATAGAAGTAGTTTAATATATCTCTCCTATATATAGAGGGTTATAAACTAAATTGTTTGCAGGAAAAGAAACCAAGGAGAATTTGCTTGGACATGAGCAGTAAATCCATATATTACAGTGTTAGCAAGACTATTTTATATTCTTTAAGTCCCAAATTGGTTATTCATAGAAGTAGTTTAATATATCTCTCTTATATATAGAGGGTATGATGTAACCTAAATAATTAATTCAATAATAATATTTGTCTCCCTCTAATCTATTTCTACATAGAGGACGTTTGGGAACACCTAGATGGTAGATTTGACATATAGCCAAAATACAAATGAGTTGTTTTGACAACTACAAATAAAGGTACCTCTTCAAAGTCAAAATTCGACTACGTTTTGATAATGTATTTTTGGCTTGTTCATTAAAGTTAAAGATTCAATCGCAATAATTTCATTTTACTTCCCTACTAATTGCTTTCAATCTGAATAAAATCTATGTATGTTTTTGCTCTTTACAAGAAATATCTCATCAATTGCTTAAGTACAAACTAAGTTGTCTTGTTAATTTTCAAAACACATCCGACAATATTATGTTTCACAACTTTGTAGAGTAACATGTTTTTATTCTAAGGTGACAATGCAATTCCAGACATATGCATTGCTCTTATAGATATTGATCCAGGAGGATCTATGAAGTTTCACTAATTTAGTGTACTCCTTTTATTTAGAGTATTACTCTAATTTAGCAGTAAGAATCCTATTGTAACTAGGAACTTGTAACCCTTATGAAAGGAGCATGGCTAGGCAAGTCCTATTGTAACTAGGAACTTGTAACCCTTATAAAAGGGGCAAGGCTAGGCAAGTCCTATTGGAACTAGGAACTTGCAACCCTTATAAAAAGGGGCAAGGCTAGGCAAGATTTGGATGGGAAAGATCAATGGAAATTCTAGGAGAGACTTAGGGTTTGAGAGGAATTCGATTGTAATTGATTTTGATTAAGCAATTGAAACTCTAAAAGGGAATTTTCCCACCTATTGTGTGTTCTTCGTACTATTTCTTCTATTTAGGGCTTCTCAATTCGTATTGTGGATTAAGTGGTATCAAAGCGGTGTTCCGTTCATCCTTCGGAGATTGTGGTTTAGGTCTCGACATGCGACCGACTCAAGCAATCTAGGAAGAGATCTAATTAGAAGAAAAAGAGCATCATGTCTACCGCCAAGATCTCAAAAGCTTCTACTTCCAAGAGACAACATGATCGTGAAGAGAAGAAAGGGAGCAAAGAGAAGGAGGGGGATGACGATGAATCTAGAGATTCCAAAAATGCCAAATCCGAGGAAATCACGGATGTTGGTAAGTTTACGAATCCTAGAAAAAATCTTAAAATTGATTTTAAGATTTATATCACTGTTTTTTATGGATTTGTGGATGCCGAAAAAGAGAATAATCGTTTTGGTAGATGGCCAATACTAGCAAGTTCTGCATTATTAGAGGTTATACATATTCAGTCGATTGTACCTCACGAGTATGATACAGGTCTAAAGATTGGGGTTATTCACAAGAAGCTACTACTGAGGAAGACTTGCAAGTACCGAAGTCTTCCAATCAAGAGTTGGGACTGGATCTTCAATTAATAGTACCTAATGACCATTAGAAGAGTACTTCGATGGATTTAAATACAGTATTGATTACTATCAGATCTGGAAGCGATCATATATTCTTAAATCTACTAGATGAAGACTCCACAGAAGACATTCGACTACCATCGGTTAAAAATCTATAAATTGAGCGAGAAAGTTCTTTGAAGGAGTACGGTATTCTAGAGAGGGGGATGACTGCGATCAGGAGCGGTAGAAAGGGCAAGCTTCTTAACAAATCGAAGTGGTACACTCGTGATACGGGGGATTCCAAGTTTTCACATCTCCAGTTCTAGCTTGAGCAGGAGCTCAAGGCTCCTAAAGGGGGGAGCCATGATCCAGGAGGATCTATGAAGTTTCACTAATTTAGTGTACTAGTTCTATTTAGAGTATTACGCTAATTTAGCAGTAGGAGTCATATTGTAACTAGGAACTTGTAACCCTTATAAAAGGGGTAAGGCTAAGCAAGTCCTATTGTAACTAGGAACTTGTAACCCATATAAAATGGGCAAGGCTAGGCAAGTCCTATTGAAACTAGGAACTTGTAGCCCTTATAAAAAGGGGCAAGGCTAGGCAAGATTAGGAGGGGGGAGATCGATGGAAATTCTAGGAGAGACTTAGGGTTTGAGAGGAATTCGATTGTAATTGATTTTGATTAAGCAATTGAAGCTCTAAAAGGAAATTCTCCCACCCATTGTGTGTTCTTCGTACTATTTCTTCTATTTAGGGTTTCTCAATTCGTATTGTGGATTAGATATGTATCATGGCATGGACAAAGGGTCAACTACTCAATACCACCTCCACATGGACCCAAGAAAAAGAGACTATACATGGGAAGACGATAAGAGGAGTGAAATATGGAAGATTTCTGAAAAGATGAACTCACAACTTGAAGTGTAATGAGAAATTGTAGTCAGTATAATGAGATAGTTACGTTTTTGCAAGGAGAGGCAAGAGACAACGTTGGTGAGTCGGGTAGTCAAGCAGTAGAACCTCATCTCCATTTGGCAAGACAGAAAAGGCCCGTCTTGTCAAAGAATACCTTATGGCAATAGCTAAACTGATCTGGAAATAGATACCAAAGCTTAGATATAGAGTTAGAAACTGAACCTAGAATAAGTAGCCTGAGCTTTTCTACAGAACAAAACATACAGAACTTTGTCTATTGTAAAACAGACCTTTGCTGAGTAAATTGCACTCACTGCAATTATTGCACACCCAAATGTCAATGGGGCAAGGAATGCTGCAAACCTTTGAAACATAAAAACAGTGCAACCTTTTTTTAATTAAGTAGTTCCCCAAGAGAAAGCAGCGTAGATATAGCAAGTATGTTAGAACGCCTTGTCACCTGGTCTGGGTCTTTGATTGCACTTAGATATTGACCATCTGGTGAGACATCGGCCACAGAATTCAGCAAATTCTCCCGAGGGATTCGAACCTTGTCAAACCTAGAATAAGAGTTGATAGTACCAAAAACTCGAACATTCAAGAGAATACACCATATGTGAATCGACAAAATGAGATACCAGAGAAATAATTTTATTACCAGAGGCGTCCGTTATCAACTCCATTCAGTCCAATTTTATGCCCACAATCTGCTATACGGACGTTGGGGGATATATTTCCGTCTCCGTCTCTAATCTGGGCTATAAATGCATGAACTCCTTGACTGTTCCCATTTATAATGAGCTGTGAAAGCACTATTGTGTGTGTTGCATGCTACAATACACGAGGATAAATCTCAGAATGATCTATTGACGATTCGGTCATAAAAGGTTTATGTATGATAGAACTTTCTTACATTGACTGCTCCTCCAATCCAGTACTTCTGAGCTGATTCACACGGCGTACCTATAACAAATTCTCCTGTGTTTGAGTCATAAGTTGTGATTGTTTCGATTCCTCGAACCTGACCAAAATTATTGAAGCACTGAGCAATTGGAGAAAAAATAAGATCAATGAACTATGCTCAAACTAATAGAGTGAATAATCCACATACATTACTTCCATGTCCCAACTCAGTCATTGCAAAGCAACCCTTGATTGCGTAGTTTTCTGCGTCCTTCAACCACTTGTCATGGTGACGCTTTGTGCCAAAGAATTGGATGGCACCACCCCTATTGTCAAGAGAGTGTGTCACGAATAATAAATACCCTCTTATGTTAGTGTGCAAACAATACTAAATAAAACCAATGGCAAATACAAAGCAGGGTCACTTAGTTTCTTAACCAACCAGTTAGAGAATTATCTACAACAACTCCTATCAACGAGATGCAAGACTTTGTACTATAAACTCTCTCAAAATATATTATTCCTTTATTTTTTTTCACTCTTGACGTCAACAGTTTAGTCTCCATATTTTCTCTTTAGATTTTTTCCGCTTTAATTTTTGCTGATTTCTAAGTTCGAAAAGCTTATGTTGAAAGCTTGAGTCTCGAGTAAAGAAACACCTAAAGAATATCAATTAAATACAGAAAAAGATTTTCTTTTCCTAACTTGCAAAACAAACCAAACACAAATGAAATTATTAATTTTCTCTTTCCCTTATGTCCACTATTGGTACCATATATATTATCATCCAAATGTAAATCAGAAAAATAGCATTACTCCTAAGTTCAATCCAATTCACGCAATCGATCATAATCAAAATCCAATTCTTTGACTCTTAAACAATCTAGTTGAATGATATTTTTATAAGCATAATACGTAAAAATGGTATCTTTATAAGCATCCAAAAAGGCTAATCACAAATCAATCCAAAAGTAGGGATGATGATAAGCATACCATAGAAAGAAATGCAAACCAATCTTAATCGCGAGGGAATGATCAAACATCCCACAAATCTCCAAAAACGCAAACTTCCTCATCTCATCATCAACCCCACTACCAGTCAACCACCTCTCAAGCACACCTCTCTCCAACAAATACTAAACCCTCTTCATAGTCATCTCCCTCTGTTGCTCCATCGACTGATTATAATCTGGCGAAACAAAAATCCTCCCGCCTCGATTCCTTGGGCAAAACAAATTGCTCTGTATCATTACCCCAAACAACCAATCTCGATCTTCCCAATTATGACCATCCATTAACTTCCGCATCTCTACAACATCGAAACCTATAGTCCTCCCGTTGAGCTCGGGATGCGAGTATTGCGCACAAATCCATGATTCGAGCGATGTCGAAGATGATTGGAGAGGTGAGAGGTGGTGTTGGGTGAGGTGTTTCCTGAGAATCGAAGGTCTGTATGAAGCTCAATCATTTAATGATGATGACGCCATTGATGAAGATTGGAGGTCGAGAATTAAGGTTAGGTTTAACAATGGCGGGAAATCGAGAGAAGAAGAAGGGTAGCTGATAGATAAGGAATAACCGTTGGGTTGCTAACGTACGCCTATGGGGAAAAACGGTTATATTAAAGCATCTGGTCTCTGTGGTTAAAATAAATAGAAGAAAGTAGTAAAAAAAACCCTGTTTTTACTCTAAATTTGGGTAACCACGTAGGACGACTTTATTATGTGGAAAATATTTTTTTAACTAAAATCAATAGCTAGAAAGTGTTTGGAAAATTTAAACTACTTTTTTTTAACTTTTTTTGTTTACACATCATACTTTTCTTTTGACATAGAGTAATTTTTGGGAATTTATTTTTTAATTTTTTTAAATATTATTTTCCAACTCATTTTGCTAGCTATACTTTAGCTAAGCTACACCTGATGCTCTAATGCGCACTGGGCTTATATTAGCAAAATGGCGTTTGTATTCATCAAACGTTCATACGGACAATTTGTTTCCTTGTTTTGTGTGAAGATGTAGTTTATCCTTCTACGTCATGAATGATATCATTAGTGAAGTTGTATTTTGTGTAGAGTTGCTTTCAGATAGAAACTAATTTCTATTGTATTTTGATTTGATCCGATTTTTTTTCAGAAATTTAAAAATTATTCCGAATTCAGGGAAAATCATTTTTTTTTTGGAATAAATCAAAATTTTCTGAAATCTGAAATTTTCATAATTTTTGAATTACAAATTTGAAAAAATCAGAAATTTTAGATAATAATAGTAAAAATAGTGAATCTATGCAAAAAAAATTATATGTAAAATTAAAGTAATGTTCCCAAATCAAAATATCCAACCCTTACTCATAGAACGGTAACATCACCACATATCCATTTAACAAAAAAAATATCATTATACTACAATAAATACAATAAATATTGAATAAGAATATTCAAAAAAATCGGATCGAAAAAATTGGATCGAATCGGATGTTATTCGGAAAAATCATATTTAAAATTTCGTAAATTATAGAAAATCGTGCCCCATTATTGTGTGCATATTGGCACTTGCTCCATGGATTGGCATAGGACATATTACGATCCTAGTCCAATCTGTTTAAAAACCTCACTTGTCCTAACCCAATCAGAATCCTAGAGGATCATTAAACTGTACATTTTAACTCGGTCCGTTAATAATTTGGTCGATCCTAACCCGGTCCGAACGGATTTGTTAACAAAAAAAACATTTCTAAAGAGAATGAAATATTAAAGAAATGTTTAAGTGAAAATATTTTTTTTACGAACAATCATTTTATTCAAAATCTTAAATTTCAATTCACACTTAAAGATCTTCTTCGGCCTTTGTAGCGTTGCAAGAAACAAAAGGGAAAGACAAATCTTTCTTAGTATAAGAGGAGAAAAAATACTCTATAATGGGCCATGAGTTTCTATTTCAAAGAATATTGAGACAAAATTAACCTTCTTTATTAAAAGATAATTAAAATATTAACACCCCTAGTACGTATCCTTAACGGATCAGATCTTTAATGGATTGGATTGAAGTGGATCCTTATCTTTATCCATTCCATTAGCTTATCAGACCGGGTTTCCTAACGGATCTAAAACACTGATCATAAACTTTATTAACGAATCGGATCGGATGGTACCATTGACAACCTTACTCCATACTATTACTTAAATTTGATGATGAATCCCATTTTGCCTATGACCACCCTTTGATTGGTCAACTTTACATGAAGACTTAGCTGTAATAATGGTAATAGCAATGTTTTGTAAAAAGATTTAGTTCCACGTTACAATTTTTTTCTATCCACTGCTGATTTTGAACTTATATAACAAGGTGTTTCTGGAGCATTTCATGTGATAGTGGTATTTTTGTTGGATTTTCCATCTATACCGGCACTACTCTTCTAATTCACAAGCACACATGTTAATAAGTCATATAGGTGTTATTGGTTGTGCCCAATTGTTACACCAAGTTAAGGTAGGTGGAACCCAGTATTACTCTTTATTAGAGTTTGAGGGTATAATGAGAAGACCACTCTAACCCTATCAGGTTAAATAGAGAGAAAGACCCTCTTGGAGGCTACGACACAAAAGCCATCCCATTGAGGTCTGCAGCCAATCTAAGGGAAGACTCCACTCAAGAACAGGTGATTAAACAGAGAGTAGGAAAACAGGTTAGTTTAATCTTTAATGTATGTTAAGTTATTGATCATAGCTGATAGTACTTTATTTCAACAATTGGTATCAGTCGCTAGGGTACATAATCTTTATGATCAAATTTCATAATATTTGATAATCACTGTTCAAGAAGAGATAGAGAGAGAGAGAGATAAAGTAATTTATTGCTTTATGTGTTCACCGAGTACAATCTCTCCATATCAAGCCTCTCTTCTCGGACTTCAAGCTTCATACTTCACAATCGAGTTCAATCCTATCTCTCCCCAAATTTGTAGGATTCAGTTTTTCATAGTGGTAATCTGATTTCGTTTCACTGTGAAGATTTGTTTCTTATTCTTCAAGTTCTCTACGATCTAGTTTCATGGGTGTTCAACGATTATCTGCGAATTTGATTTCTGGTGTTCAACGATTATCTGCGAATCTGATTTCTGGTGTTCAACGATTATCTGCGAATCTGATTTCCGTTGTTCAACAATTATCTACCGAATTTGATTTCAGTTGTTCATCGATTCTCGGCCGATCTGAAATCTGTTATTCTTCACTTCTTTGCCGAACAAAATCTGTTCTATAGGGGTGATTGAGATCTGATTTTGATATATTGATTTTGGGCTTTTTCTATTATCTAAATTCCATCTTTGAAATCTGATTTGAGGAGAGTTGGGGGTTTTCTATGATCTGATTTGTATAGAGATTGGGGTTTTAAACAACTCCGATTTGCGAAGTGATTGGGTTTTCTAAAATCTGATTTGGTAAGAGGTGTACTCCCTTTTCGCTTATGTTGGTTGTCGTTTTCTTCACCTATCATCAGATTTGATCTCCCTAAACCCCTTTGCAGAAGCCGAGCTCACTAGCAAGAGCTTGTCACTGATTGCGGGGGGATTTCAGTTGGCCGGAGATTACAGAAGATGAGGTGTTGGCTGCGATTCATAGCTCTGTCTAGTCTGCCTGCGTTGGCTGGGTCGTATTCATAGCTGATTAGTTTCTGTGTCAGACCGCGAAAGTAGCTCCTCTACTTGGGTTTTCATTCTCTTGGTCATATCAGTTTGATATTTTACTAGTTTTCATATAATGCCCCTTTGAGATTAGAGTGAAGTTGATGTTAGACATGTTGTAACTCTGCAAGTATAGAATAATGGTTATTTTTCTAAGAGATGAATATTGAGTATGTTTAGAATCTTCATTTGTGGAGCTTCACCCCCAAATTAGTATTCAAATGCTAGAGAACTGGGATAATCAGAGGTCAATAGAAATTGTTTCATCAAATTGGATTCGGACTCTGGTTGGGATACAAAATATAATATATTCCAGGATAATGTTAAGCTTTTCTTATAAGCAAATTATCCCCATACAGTTATCTTTCGGTAATTGATTTTATGTTGCTTATGATACACTTAGTTTCTCTTGGATTATTAAGCCATTAATGACCCTGTTAAGGGATTACAATAAATCATTAATATTTATTATTAATTGGATAATAATATCTGGCATAAGTTATAATATATCATTTATGATATAGGGATTTTATGCCCAAGGATCTTTAATGGGGTTTAAGTGAGATCAAGTAGTCGTTAGGAAGGCGGAATATAAAATGGCCAAATACGCCCAAAGGAGTTTTGTCCATGGAGTTGAACGTTTCTCCTAATGTTGAGACTCTCTCATAAAGTCTGATTAAGACTACTTTGCACTAATTAAACTTGAAACAATTAGACCACCTAAAGGAGGCTAAGAAACTTCTAATTAATTAGTGGGTCAAGATAGGCTACACGGTATGGGGAGATAAGGATAACCCTCAGTCCAATGGTAAGGAAGTGTCTCGAGTCAAACTGTAAGTGGCCAGTCTAGTCTTGAGTGTAAGTGATCACCAACTAGGGGGCAATGTATGTCAAATCACCACCCAAATGTGGGATTCGATGATACATTGTTGTACCCGCAGAGTGAATAATCAATACCATAACTATTATATAAACTCTGACTTGACCATCCTAACCTCAGGTAGGATCGAGATTAAAGACATCAAGTTATAGATCTTTTTCAGATCAAGTTCAACGTGAATAAAATTTTATTTTTGGCACATCATTAACAATAAGTTACTGGTTCATGCAGCTATGGACCCTATGATCCAGAACCACTGACTAATATTGAAACCTTAACGGACTCTAACTACTCTCACCGAAAAAGAAAAGTCAGATGTCATTAAAAAATTTTTAAGAATTCCGTCAAGGGCAGTACAGTAACTTATCTCAGCTTTTATCGCTGAAGTATAACAACAATGGCAATATGGGATCGCATGTTTATGTTTGTTTTTACTCAAATTTGGTTGATATTCCCACCAGAAGTCTAAATTACTTTATGTATTCAAGTCTTTCCAGTTAGAGGTTGAGAAATAGTTAGATCGAAAAATCAAGGTTGTCCAGTCAGATCGAGGGGGCGAGTATTATAGTAATATCGATTAAGATGATAAACTTTTAGGACCAATCTCTTAGTATTTGCTGGATCAGGGTATTGTAGCCCAGTACACTACTCCTGGATCATATATGGACTGAGAGAAATCATAGTCTTAATCACTTGTATGTTTGGGGTTGTCCAGTAGAGGCAAAATTGCTTAACCCGAATATCAGAAAGTTAGTTTTGAGGACTGTCAGCTGTTTCTTAGTTGGTTTCCCAGAGAGATTGATAGGTTTCAGGTTTTATTATCCTTCTCGACCCATAGAGATTATTAAGTGTGCTCAGGCTCATTTCATAGAGGAGGGAGATCACTTTTCCAGTACTATTCATACATATTTTATCATTGAGGAGGGTTCTGAAACTCGAAGTCCAACTGCTATTCCGATTATTGTTGTTATGCTTCCGCGTTTATCTGATATTGGCACTGTGACGAGTATGATTTCAGACCCCATTCCAGACCCTGTTGTAGCACCAGTTACCCCTTAGTTCTTTCCTCCACCTGCTCCTGTCCATTTTTCCTATTGTTTCACCTTCAGTTCAGCCTCATGCTCCTACTCGGAGATCCCCTAGAGAGAGGCGTTTAGCCATTTCTTCAGGTTATCATCTTTATAAAGTTGAAGGGGATTTATTTAATTTCGAGGATCCAGTATCTTTCAGTACGGCTATGGCCAGTAGTTTTGCAGATCACTGGCGTAATGCCATGATAGAGGAGATGAATTTTATGTCTCACAACTCTGTGTAGGAGTTAACACATTTACCTAAAGGATCTAAGACAGTTGAATGCAAATAGATCATTGTATATATGTCAATCAGAGTGGGAGACGTTTTATATTTATGGTTTTATTCAGGAGACGAAAGCCTTCTTATCTCAGCATTTTGATATGAAGGATATGGTAGATGCAAGTTATGTTTTTGGCATCAAGATTGAGGTATGTCATCCAGGATTGCATAGCAGGCAAAGTCCCTAATGTGACAGGAAATATCTTCAGGAAGATGATGCGACACGCAACAGTTTCTTTAGATAT
Source organism: Kingdonia uniflora (assembly GCA_014058105.1). NCBI lineage: Eukaryota > Viridiplantae > Streptophyta > Magnoliopsida > Ranunculales > Circaeasteraceae > Kingdonia > Kingdonia uniflora. The sequence continues at coordinate 1,325,502 of JACGCM010001221.1, forward strand.
CGCTAAGGAGTATGTTTCAGTAGTTGGTAGCCTCATGTATGGCATGATATGTATGAGACTCAACATTAATTTTGTTGTTGGGGTGTTAGGAAGGTCTACAAAAGCCCTTCTATTATTCACTGGCAGGCAACCAAGAAAGTTCTTCGCTATTTGAAGAAGACTATAGATCACAAATTGGTTTATAGGAGATCAGATGAGCTCATGGTTTTGTGCTACTCTGACTCAAATTTTGTAGGAGACTGATATGACAAAAAGTCTACTTCTGGTTATGTTTTTATGCTTGCTCATGGCGCTATCTCGTGGAGAAGTATCAAATAGTCTCTTGTAGCTTCCTCGACTATGGAAGCAGAGTATGTGGCTTGTTATGATGCTTCCCGACAGGCTGTAAGGCTCAAGAAGTTTATTTATGAGCTGAAGGTTGTTGATTCAATTTCTAGACCATTGCGAGTATTTTGCGACAATGAGGCAGTCGTCAAGTATGCTAAGAATGATAACGTGACTATGGATAGCAGGTATATTGACATTAAGTATCATGTTGTCATTGATAAAGTACAACAGCAGATTATCGAGATTCCTCATTTGTTGACATTGGAGATGATTGCTGATCTGCTTACTAAGGGATTTTTGATACCAGCTTTCAGGGGACATGTTACACGTATGGGATTACTCGAGTCTCCTTGAGGATCGCCATTTAAAGTGGGAGTAGTTATTGATTTATTTACTGTTATTGCACTAGGATTCTTTATCCATGTAGGAGTTATTCCCGATTATTATTTAGTCGACATTCAGATTTGATGTTGATTATTTAGCTGTTATTATATTTGGATCCGTTATTATATGTGCACATATTCAATTTAAAGTATGCAATTGCAATAAAAATTTTGATACGACTGATTTTATTACATTATGGTTGTCTAAGTATCAAGTGCCTATAGAGAATACTAAAAGGTTTCTCAAGTTTGCTTGGGCTAGATATGGGTAGGCACCACATCCTTTGGCCTTCATTTCAGTATGAGCGATGGTCTTCGCATGACGGTTTGTCTAAGTATTGAAATGACATGTGTCTGGTAAACACATGTTGCAGGGCACTAATGAAAATGTACTAGCACATCATTAAGGTGTACATTTGTCATTCACATGCTAAACTCTACCAGTAAAGAAATTACACTTGAAAGCTATTGAGGTTGCTAGCCTGATGTCCACGATATGAATTAGGCATGTGCCCAAAGGCCTGACCAAATTTTTTCCATAAACCGTGTTAGTCATCTTTATAGTCGTTGAGTGACAGTCAAGTTCGATGTAATATTGCCTTCGACAAATTATCATGTATGGTTTTAAAAACAAAGCATGGCCATCCGCTTTTCATAAAAAACCATGAATCAGATTAAAAAATATTTTTCTTAAAATCGAGTTAGTGCCGGGTGGGAGATTGTTGGATTTTCTATCTATACCGGCACTACTCTTTTGGTTCACGAGCACACATATTAATAGGTCGTATAGGTGTTGTTGGTTGTGCCCAATTGTTACACCAAGTTAAGGTAGGTAGGACCTAGTATTACTCTTTATTAGGGTTTGAGGGTATAATGGGAAGGCCACTCTAACCCTATCAGGTTAAATAGAGAGGAAGTCCCTCTTGGAGGCTACAACACAAAAACCGTCCCATTGAGGTCTGCAACCAATCTAAGGGAAGACTCCACTCAAGAATAGGTGATTAAACAGAGAGCAAGAAAACAGGTTAGTATAATCTTTAATGTATGTTAAGTTATTAATCATAGCTGATAGTACTTTATTCCAACAATTTTGTGATATCTTCAAGGGCTTAGAGCTCAAGGCATTGGTGATTGGTGAAGAAGGTATTAATTAATGATTGTGATATTTTACTACACAAAATGGGGTCCATCACATTGATGATATCTAAACTGCTAATAGAAGAGTCATGTGATAACTCTTAATCTCGGTTGTTAATTAAAATTCCCAATACATGTTGAGGAAGGATCTAAGGTCTAGGTTAAAAACACGAAAGTAGGGACTCACATGGACTGTTAGATCATGAGGGTTATTGTAGTAATATTACACTACTTGCATAATACTAAATTACCCCTGAAAAGTCTAAACTCGAACACCTCGAAATAGGCATCTAAATCATAATAACTATTCCAATTAAATGGTTTATTTGGAAACATCACCTTCGTACTCACCAAAAACCTTCATCCACCTAAAATTTTACCCAAAACTTAGATTTATCTTTGTAAAAGTAAAGTAATTTTACGTAATCCAAAATTACCCTTAATAATCCTTCTTTAATATGCTCTAAACTAAGGGGTATATTTGTGACAAAATACATCCTCCATCCCAAAACCTTCGTCCACCCCATTTTTTTTACAAAATCCGTCGCCCAACCCAAATTTATACACAAATACATATTTTCCTTTGTAAAACAACAACCTTTTATTGTAATCCAAAAATACCCCTTAAACATCCTTTCCTAAGCTACTTCAAATTAAGGGATAAAGTTGTAACAACAATCTTCGTCCATCCCTATTTCTTTCATTTGCCCCATTAACTTCTACATACCCAATATTTATATAGGGATGACAATTTGCCTTGCCCCGCTGGGGATCCACCCTGAACGGGGCAGATTTGGTATGACCTAGCCGTGTATTGGGGCAGGGATGGTATAAGCCACCTAAAATCTGTCGGGGATCGGGACGAATTTGGGACTGCCAACATAAAATCTGTTATCCACCCCGCATCCGCCCCATTAAATATTGTAATGGCTTAATTCTGGGATTCAGACTTAGGCTTTACACTAAATGTGTCTAGAACACTCAAGAACAGTAAACAATAATCAACAAGATAATTTAGCATAGAAAATCTTTGAATAGTTTAAAAACCATAACCTCTCTTGAGGATTTTGAGAAAGAGAAGATGATCTTATTGAAGTTACTAACTTAGTACAATGAGCAGTCTGCGTATATGGAGTTTCAAAGTAGGGATTCTTCTGTATAGAATTGCCTGTGTTTAATCTACAGTTCTCTAGTTCTATTTATAGGTCTTATAATATGACCGTTTGATGACCATTAATATTCTTAATAGTGGACGTTATAAAGTATATGTAATATATTCTTTGACCACCTAGCGTAACATTCTGACCTCTGTTGCTGTACAACGGGTCTATTGATGACTATACACTTGCATAAATCAAACTGCTGATGTGGAGGTCGAAAGCGATGACTCAAACTGAGGAATATTAAATATGATTTTAGTACTATTTCATGTATGTTGATGAAGTTGAGGATGAGGCTTTGAGCCTGAGATACAAAATAAGCTATTACAAGACAACTCTCAAGCAATAGTACGAGTAGCATCAGAGATGAGTGGTGTTGGTTGAGAAACTCGTATTATATCTATTTCCTGATATTGTTGTCTTATTCCTGATTGTGCCATGTGTTCTGTTGTTGAGGTCGAAAGTTTGTATGTAATTCAAAGATGAAGCATAAGTTCGAGATGCAGAATAAGCCACTACAGCTGCCCCCTCTCAGCGAACAGTACGAGACATATGGTAGGCGAGTGGTATTGTTGGAGAAGTGTCATTAATACTATAGCTAATATCTGGGAATCATCTCTGATGTAAATTCATGAATATCGGTTGGTGTCTTTTAGGCTTCCTAAAACTAATGGCACGAACCAATGGCGCTAGTCAATGTTATTTCATGGGGAATTTTGCTGATGTTGGGAATTTGGGGAGTCATCTTTAATGCTGACCGTAGTATAAAGAGGGTTCTTGTTTGTACATGATAAACCAAGTCTTCTTCTTGAATCTTCTTCTGTATTCTACTGTGGTAAACTGTCTTACTGTAATTTGGAAATTTCTGAGTGTTGGAGAACATGGTGATGACAAGGACTTAGGCTCGGGAGTCGAGGATTTGTAGGAAGATGGAAGAATTGCGCATAAGGTATTTTGGATACCAATCGTTGCATCTGCCAACTCCAATTCATGTATATCCTACCTACCATCATATGTCATATGAAGAAGTGATGGAGGCGGGGAATGATTATTATCAGATGGTACATTTCCACTATCTGCAGACATCTGAGGTGGAGTACCAAAATGGCCTCCGATTGCGAGCGGAGGAGGCTATGACACCTGAAGATAAAGCAGCAGACGTTCGCCCGAGGGAGTCTCATCGGTACCCTTCTAATGAGTGGGTCTTGTTGAAGAAATGGGGCCTTCTATCCATCTCTAGCATACGAGGAGGTGGGGGTTATGGTGGAAGAGGTGGGAAGATACAAAGGATCATTTTCTTCCATGGGCCATAGATTTTGGCCATGAAGAAGATCTTTCATCTGCAATTTCTAGTTTTGACTATCTTTAGTTTTTCATCATCTTCTCTGCTGATTCCTGAAAAACAATTTGAACTGTAACTTTGTGATGTAATCTGTTATAATTATTGGGGACATTTTGTTATCTGTAAAGTATTCTGTAAAGAAAATTTTAAATTAATGAAATAACTTCGTTCTGGGGTCATGATTCTTTGTCACGAACTTGTCTGTGTAGTTTGCTGTTTGTAAAATAAGAGTTAGATATTATGGGGTATGATAGGGAAAATCGAGCTGGAAGGAGTTCCGTGTGTATGTGAGTAAATTGTAGTTATAGCTAGGGCTGAAGAGAAAGGAATTTAAGGAAATAGTTAGATGTTGTGATCTGTGTACTCGAACTGGATGACAGAGTTTTCTAAACTGTGAGAAAGGGTGGGCATTGATCTGTAGGTGCTACTGCTGGATTTGCATGATCTATTATGCTGCCATTTTTATATTTGCTCATTCAAAATCGAAGGAAATATTTCATACGATAGAAAGAATTACCTGTCGCAATATTCTGCATTTGATGTTGATATTCTGCTGTTTCGTGAATTTGCTTTGAACAATATATCCTTCAGCTAAATCAGTGGGGTGATATTTGCAAAGATCTTCCCGGCGGCTATAAAATTATGAATCTTGTCTGTTTTGATTTGTATCTTCTGCAGGGATCACTTTGCTCTGGAGGTGGTGTGGCTAACCATGGTGAGGACCGTGCTCAGCATACTCAGCGTGTTCAATATGCAGTAGATGGTCATTTTCATCTCAAGGTTACTGAACTTTGTGAGAAATACTTTCATCGATTGCAGTATGATGTTGTGCTACTGGAATTGCCATTGACTTTTATCGGGATGGATGAGGAAGGGAAGCGTGTAGAGTATGACTGATTTTTCTGGTGCGACGTATTTCGGAGGCCATTGTTGAGTACCATAGTGCAGGAACTGACTGTTTAACAACTCGTATGTGACAAGATCATTGAAGAGGATATAAGGGCAACAAATGAAGAAATAATTATGTCTGGGGAGCCAAACTATTGAGGTTGCTTTAGATGTAACTGGGGAGCTCGGTAAGCTCGAATCATGAGAGCTCGTAATAAGTAATCTATTTTTGAGTATTCTGTGGTTGGGTTTGAATAAATATAAGGTGAGGGATTTTGAGATAATAAAGTAATGCGATATCTCAATCTGATTGAATAAGAATAAAATATTCTCTTTTAATGTTTTTGTATGAATATTGTGGGATACAACTGTAGGATTTTAACAACTATATTGATATATTTGAATTTTGAATATTGATCTATTTTAGGAAAGTTGTACGATCTTGGTAGGGTATAAAAGTAAGGTGATTGGTCGTTTGTACTGTATTTGAGGAAGAGGTACAGAATTGTGTAATGGTAGACAATAGGGACAGATGTGAAGACGGCAGACGTTATCACAGAAGTCATGATGATTCCTTTAACCAAAAAGACGTGCCTGTAGAGACAGTAGGGGTGACTGACACGTATCTAAAGGAGCCGTCATTTTAGAAACCGAGAGAGAGTATAAAAATGCGCCTCTCTCTCCCTTATAAATTATCTATAGTTTCAGAGAGAGAAAAAGTTGTATAAATTTTATTTCCAAGGAGAGGAAACATTTGAGCGCTAAGTGTGATTTGAGAAGGAAATCTTCATTAGGTAATAGAAAGCGGTTTGATAAGCGACGAGAACGTTCATTCTCGAAAAGACGTACAGGTAAAGTAGAGGATTGATGTTCTTCAAGTACAGGTTGGTAATATAAAGCTTTGTCCGGTTGATTTGTTTAGTAATTTGTATGATATTTGTAGTAATCTGTTTGATATGTGTAGTAACCTGTTTGATGTGTAGTGATCCGTTTGATATGTGTATTTAATAACGTAGGGGTTTGGGGATGTTTGAATAAAAATGGAGGATATGAGTTTAAGTATATGAATAAACTGTTAGAGGGAGAAAATATGCATTTGGAGAAGAAGGGGGAAATTTGAAACGATTAATTTTTGCTTTTTGTTTTGGGAATTTGTAAAATATACGTGTTGACTGGGTAGAAGGTGAGTTTGTTTTGTTTGCATGTAATGTAGAGAAAATGACAAAAAATTTATTTATGTATATTGTAGGTTTGATATGGGGTCTAAACCTAGTATTCCCACCAATAAATTTATAGTATCGTCCAGTTTTGAGGAAATATCATCGTCAGGGAGGAAGAACGAGTGTAGTGTGATGAAGAAAACTGTAAATAGTGTAGTGAGAAGCATAGAGGGTGGGGAACCCAATAAGGTTGAGGAGGTGACACTATATCAAATATTGACTTTTATGTCATATAATTAACGTAATTTATTTAGATAATGACAAAAAAGTCACATTTTGGATTTCTAGACCGTCATAAAACGTTTCCAATTATGATACAATGTCATCTGTTCTAAAAGCGACATTATTGTACTTTTTTTATATGTATAACGTCACTTTTGTTAGTGACCTGGGAACCAAATACAATCTACGTCATTTCTTGAGGACTTCTAGGTCGTTTGGCTTCAAGAGACGAGGTTAGTCTCGCGATGACGACTTTAAAAGAAATGGAGCTTGTTTGAGCCCAAAAGTTCATAGAAAACCCTAGAAAAATTTATTCCTTCCTCTCTACTCCTTCGTTCAAAGATGCACATGTACTACTACTACTACTACTACTACTCTCTCTCTCACTCTCTCTATGCATTTTGATTTCTCTCCCTGGCTCTCTATCTTACTGTTATAGTCATGTGCAATTCACTTGATCTCTCTATCTTTTATTGGTGGAGAAAATTTCATGTACAATTCACTCTCTATTAAGCATCACCTCTTTGGCTCATGGAGTTGTTGATCAATGTTTTATGAATGGGGATCATTGGAGTGTCTCGTTGGACTCTAATTTGGTTTGTTCAACTATATCAAGAACAAGTGGATCATTCAGGTTATGTGTTTACCTTTGTTTAATTAGATGGGTCTTGTATAATTTGTTCAAATTTTTAATGTTTGCTTGAATTTGTTTCAATTTGGTTGCTGAAATTTTAGTATTTATGTTACCAATCTCTGGAAAATTATTCAATTTTAGAGTGATTATGTTGAATTAATAGGGCTAATTATTGTAGGTATGATTTGGATCTTAGTCTGAAATCAAATTTTCTTGTAGGTATGATTTGATTCTATTTATAGTTACGTTACTGAAAATATTGATCAACGTCTGCAGGTGAGCCCCAAATACAGCCAGTAACTTTGAATTTTGAAGAACATCACACTTATACTCCAAATAAAGAAACTTATTTAACAAGTTTTGAGGAGGACCAAAAATTTGGCTTTGATCAATGCTTCATTAGTGAAGTAAAACTCATGCTAACCAACCATCATAGTTGTTATGATCGGAAGGTACTCTCGGACTGTATTAACGAAGTTATTGTGGAAGTACATAACCGTTACTTCGGTTTTGCTCACCTTGGGATTCATTTATAAAACCCAGCATCCAAGGGCTACCTGGCAAGATCACTTATGACATTCGAAATGGTGTCAACCGATGTATGGGCCCACATCCTGGTTTATTAGATAAAATTGTCGAAAATGACATGGCACAATGCAAAACATGGATGGACCTCCGGTCAAATATTGAATATGTTAGTAATGAAATGATAGATATAATTTTGGAAGAATTGATGGAATAAACCGTATTGTGCCAACTTGAGGAACGGAGTTGTGGATATTGATGTAGAGTTTCTACTTCTTCCACCAACTTGCACGGGCTTGCCTTTATCACACTGGTAAGTAGCAACATTTCCTGAATTTTGTTATTGAGAAATTTAATTATAATTTAGTACTAAAATATTTGGTTCTATTTAAGGCTCCAAGGAGCATAATCAATAGAAAAAGTTTGTACTATTGCTATAGAAGCTGATACTATTCACACTGTCAACCATCCCTCACTAATACTCTGTCTGGATTACAAAACACATTTACACTATATTCCACCTTGAAATTATAAGTACTGTAGGGGACTAATATGTGATAGTAAGCGCTGAAAATGCCAGACTGTAAGCGTATGACCGTAAGCGCTGAAAGTTCCAGACTCTGTAAGTGGATAACTCATATGCTGTTCTGAAAGCAGATGACTAGTATGCTTTTTTCTCTTTCTACTACAAACTATGATATGGAAAATAAAACTTAAGTCAAGAAAAACAATGAGTCGATTTCCCCCTGGTTAGATTTGTATGGACACAGATAAGTTGGTTTTTCTAGTTATCTTTGAGAGACATATTTGGTTCCTTTTGCTTGGCAATACTTACTTGGACCACTTTGCATAATTTGCTTGGCAAGGAGAATTAAGTTTTATGGAGCATAATTAGGTATGATGCTTACTTTTGATTTATGTTGTCATTATTAATTTTCTAGTCATTTTACTTAAGAGAATTTCATTCGGTTGAATACTATTCTCCGCAGTTAGCAATCAACTCACAATAGATGTTACTACATAAATTCTAAGTTAATCTTATTATCCAGTTCTAATTTTCTTTTCCTTTTGAAGAGTGACAAAGGTAAAGTGTATCGATACCTAGATTTTGATTTTAGGGAAATACACCTTGTAGAGAAAAACTACCATTCATACATTTAATAATATTTGTTCTTGGGAGCTGCTTGTTGTTGTCAATAAAGGATATCACTTGGTTCCATCTGCTATTATGTCATCAGATGCCCCCCCAGCACACACAAAATTTGCCATGTTGTTGGTTTATATGCTTGTGCTTTTGAACATGCTTAAAGATCGTTCTCAAAATTTATTATCTTTATGCTTGTCCTTTTGGATATAAAAGATTTATTGGGTGGTCAATCTTATGTTATTTCTCATTTCTTAGGTTTGCAATTTATGCTAGGTCTTATGTTAGTGCTTCAAGCTCTTGAGTTTCTTTGTATGATGTTTAAGATGCATATTCTGAAAGAAGTCTAATAAAGATGCTTATGTTGCATTTCTACAGAACGTGTAGTCTCGTTTTCAAGTGAGAAATAATTTAAAGTTAATAAGCATCTCATAACCATTAATTGCTAGTTCGATATATTTACTAGTTTGAAATGTGCAGGTCTTCTACATAGTTTAAATTAGTAATGTACAAGTTTTCTCCATGAGCTTATTAGTAGATTCTTGAATAAGGTAAATGCTTTAATACTAACTCGGAATATGTTTTCTCTATATGTTATGGATATTTGACAACTATTAAATTAGTCTAATGTCATGCAAGTCATAATTAAGGCAAGAGGATTCGGTTTACACAATGGCAAGAATCATGACAATGGCAAAAACATGATTTCTAGGATAGTTGTATGGTACTATTTGATTCCAAACCAATTTGGTTTTTTGTATAATTTTAGTTTGTAATTGTGTTACTACTATTTGTCTTCATATCAAGAAGAAAATTCATACGTAATGAGAATGAGAATTTTATTTCTGTGAAGATTGTGAAATTTGGATAATGTTTATGTATGTATGTACTTATTTTTTGTTTTAATTTTACATGGGGGGGGGGGGGGGGGGGGGGGGGGGGGTTGTGTAGAGGCAATATTTTTTTAATTATGTTTTAGCAAAGACATCACTGTATAAGTGACATTGTTTGCATTTGACGTCATTCAAAAAGTGACATTATTTGTGTTTAAGTCTTTCAACGTCATTTACAAAGATAACGTTAATGCCTATCACGTGAGATATGGATACGAAATTACGTCGCTTTTTTTAAACTTCAATGTCATTTAAAAAGTGACGTGATTACTCAGGAGCTACCAAGTCGCCTTGGTCAACGTCGCTTGCAAAAGTGACGTTATTTCTATTTCACATTACTTTATTACTGATGTAAATACCCTTATTTATTGTAGTGCGATAGAAAGGGAGGATAGATCAGAGAAGGAGAATGTCCTTGTAATATACCTAGAGGGGGTAGATATAGGGAAATAATACTTAAAATTTAAAATGAAGCAGCAGAGAGAATGAGGAGGTTATGTGGAGGAGCAAGGTTTATGGTTCAGGGCCTATATCCCCGGTAAAGGGGAGGAGGCTGTATATTACCAAGTCTCATGTTTGGCGAAGTGGAAGAAGGATAGAGGGATTGGTGAGGGGGTTAATCTCTCATATTATAATAGTTTCGGGCTATCAGACCCGAAGGATGGGTTTTTGTGTCTTTTGAATCAGGTCGCATATGGCCTTAAAATTCCTTTGAACTTCTTTCAGAAAAGGGTTATGAATGTGCTACAGTGTTGCCCTGCCCAGTTAAATGGGAATATTTATGAAATGATGATGGTATGTGAGGTACTGAATGAAAAATGGAGAAAAGAGGGGACTGCGAAGTAGTTCAAAGTTGAATATGTGATGAAGCTTTATAAATGGAAATATGTCGAAGGTCGAAGTAGTGGTTACCTGTATAGCGATTCAGCTAGGCCAATTTTTTTTAATTTCGAATCTATGGGTAAACCATGTAGCGACCACCTTGTGCGGGTAGAGGGTAACTATATCCAGGTTTCAGATAAACCAGTGCTTGAACTGAACCATAGATATTATAATCCGAGTAAGTGATGTTGACCAATCTTCAAATAAATTATAACTTATCTTTGATCTATTACTTAATGTTGTGTTCCTTATTTTGGCAGAGCCCAAGCCTTTATCTACTCCAGACAAGACCAGCCTGTTTAACTGTGTTGCTCGAGATCTGGGCAAGCTAAAATAGGTACTTAGTGAGTTGGGTATCCGTAGAGATAAAAGGGTAGATTCTGCAGTTCCCAAAGTTCAGCGAGCTCAGGTGAAACGAGCTATGGCTGAGGGAAAAGTTGTTATGACTGTTGCTGATGTTCTTAGGGTTCCACCTCCTGTATCTCAGAATACCAAATAGAATGCTTGGCGGCCCATGAGGCCAGCTCGGCAGTGTACTTCTATCACCAGGGTGGTGGCCATGACACAAAAGATCGTAAAGTCTATTTCTAGCGATGTGGCTGAGCAACTTGAAGTGAGTGTGGTTCCTCCTGCTGATGTCGACAAGGCCTCGTTAAAAAGATTAAGGCATGAGGATGAGGGTAGTTCTCGAACTAATCCTCATGCCGCAGCTAAGATGGCAGAGTTGGAGCTGAAATACTGCTTGATGGCTGGGACAGATCTAGAGCAACTCAATGCAGAGTATTACGATCAAACTTTTGCGGTATTCCTTTTTTGAAATACTTAATTATTTTTATATTCAGACTAAAAATTGTTGTGCTGACTTTGACTCTGTATATTTGTACTGGCAGCTTTCAATACTGCTGAAGGGGGCAAAAAAGTATTTGGAAAAGAGGGGCCAAAAGTTTGGGGCTCTTACAGCAAAGTTTGAAGTTCAGTCTACTCGTATGAAGGAGTTTGATGATCACTGTGCTCGTGTAAAGGAGCTCGAAGCTGAGCTTAAGCTGGAGAAGGTGAACAGAGCTGAAGAGGTTAAAGTGGCTGCAAAGCTCACATAAAAGTATTCAGATCTAGTAGAGTATGATGATGTGATGTCGAAATCAGTAGAGGCCCTTAAAGTGGCACAAATCACTTCATCTAATCCTATTATAATTTTGGATTGAGTCCAACTGATGTGGAGCTAGGCCGGGTCGGAAGGTACTAGGAAATTGAGTTCCCTTCAGAGGTTTTGGAGGCAGTGATGGCGATGCTGGTATTTCTCCTAAGAAGGTATTAGAGTTTCCATCCAAAAATGTTGAACCAGTCCGAGTAGCTGGAAAAACATTAGATCCTCCTTCTGAACGTGTTGTTCCGAGTCAACTGGTTGGGCAAACATTGGATTATCCATCTGAGGTAAAAACCAGCAAGAATCTTTAAACCTTATGTGGTATTCTGCTTTTGATTTGACACAGTTTATGTGATATCAAAGTGATAGTACTCTGTATTTGATGATGTTGGAGTGATGATTTGAGACAGGTTTATTTTGGATGTCTGCATTATAACAAAATATTTGTACTCTATGTAGGAGATAAAGTGATTAAGAAAAATGAACTACGAACTGGAGAGATCGTTGAGTAGAGCGAAGGATTCTGTGGCTCGTATTCAACAGGTACTTAATAAAACTAAATATGAGAGAAGAAAATTTATGTTGAATTCAGAGAAAACTTTAAAAGAGCTATATGATCTTCAATATAGATATGCTAAGATAAAAATAGAAAGGGATGAGGTGTTAAGGAAGGAAGAGGAAAATAGGGTTATTAATTCAAAAACCAAAAGAGTTGACCTATTTTAATGGCCCGAGTGATAAGGCTAGGTATCAAAGTATGTTAATAGCTCTGACATTGTATTTTGAGGTCAAAGTAGATAGTGAACGAAGGTTAATAGAATTTTATGTAGAGCTTTTGAAGGAGAGAGGCGTAGTTCCAGACCCAGCTCGAGTTATGTTTTTAGCTCAAGAAGCACGTAATCGTCATAGTTTAGAGGTGAGAAAATGTTTTGCTCGAGCTGGTGTGTCTGCTGTATATGATGTAGAAGCTTTATCTGATGCGTTTGGCTTTATGAAGGATCAGAGGGCTATGAGAATTATATTTTTTTGGATAAGGAAAGAGCAAGTGAAAGTTCAAAAACGATTAGAGGGTGAATTAAAGGGGTTACATGATGAGTTATTGTAATACGTGGAGCAAAAAATATTTTAGTAATGCGGTTGTCGAAAGAAGTAGCTGTTCGAATAAAGGTAGAAGCGAATTTGAGAGCTTTTGGTATATTACAGAATGACACGAGTCAGCGGTTGTACATAGCGCAAATAACATTGAAAGATCATCTATATCCGTCGCGTGAAAAAATTGCTGCTCGAACAGAACATGAGCGTCATATAGACAGTGTTATTTACTTTTATGGGAGAGAACTGTCTAGGGTAGAAAGCGAATTTAGGAAGTTTATGACAGGATGTGGGAAGGATTTTAATGTAGAGAACGTCAAGGCTGAGAACATGTGGTTTGCTAAAGGTAATGGAGAAATTGTTGGTGATAAACCTCTTCCGAGGTCGAGGGAACGACCATCAGAAGAGGGTCAGGAGGAGGTCAAAAGCCTAATATCCTGATCGCAACATAAACAATGTCTGTAGGAGGTGGTGACCTTTACCACTCTGATAGATGTGTAATTAACGAACATAAAGAGTTTGAGAGATAAATTACAATCTTTTCATTCCTTGAAGAATAAAAAATAGGGTATTCTCGGTTTTCTTTTACCGGCCCTGCATATGTGTTTGATCTTTGTATACTGTTGTTGATGATAAATGAAATTTTTTCTCTATGATGATGAATGAAACAGTGTATTAATGTTACTCAAATACCATGTTCTTGATTTAAACATGTTAACTGTGATATGTAAACTATTTGTATAATCGAATGGTTATGAATGTAAACTGTGATGACAGATGGAATTGGTAGCTATTCAAAGTCAGTATGACGCGTTACACGCCCAAAATGAACAACTAAACGCTGAGCTAAACTCGAGTCAGGTTACACTAAAAGGTACTACTGAGTTAGTAGAAAGAACGAAGGTGAAGATGGTGAAAGAGCGAGATGTTAGAGCTCAATTGTCTGAGGATCTACAAAAGAAAAAGGTAGATCTAGCCAATAGACTTAGAAAGATAGAGGAGTTAAGAGAAATTATAAGAAAGAAAGAGATTGGATTTACAGGTAGCTTGAGGCATGCGAGCCAGCGGGGAGCGGAGTTGACATCTGCTCGAGTTTGTATTAGATGACTATTGGCAGAATTAGAGGAGGAAGGTAAGAATGTGAAAGACTTTCAATTCCAAGTAAATGTACTTGAAGCGGAGGTAACTGATACGCGAGCGCACGCTTCTAAGTATGAAGTATTATGGCTAGTTATTGGCATTTTGATAAAGAAGATGGAAAAGGCTCGTAACAGACAGAATGAAAACATAAATGTGGCTTGAAACAAAGTAGTCACTCTGGAGCATACCATACAAGAGTTATAGTTAAATGTCTTGGAGCACCTGGATGAGAATATGAAATTGCCTGATGCAAATATAAAGTTAGATGCTGACCTATTACCGAAGGAGACACGTCTTGATGAATGAAGGGTAGAATGGGAGAATCGTGAAGCGCAACTTGATGGGTCAATGTCTCTGATTTATCATATGGATGAGCTTATGACAGTACTGGAGTCTCAAAATTCTATTGTGCTGGATGAGAAACGTCGAGTAGAGAAACATTATGATCATTTGAAAACTTCGCTGAAGGAAGCTCAAACAAAACTCAGTGAGCTTATTCTGTCTAAATAGGTGAAGACTGAAGTAGGTGATGTATATGAGAGAGATATGACATCAGTGATTTCATTATTTGCATCAGAGTTCCAGAGATTGGAAAAAGAAAGCAAACTTGTGTATGATGTTGTAGTTGGAAAAAGTGCACAGTGTGACATGGAGGCGATACAGTGTGAGTATCTAGGTTCCATGGTAGCCAAAATGGGAGTTCTGAGGCAGAGTATGGTTAGAGATGGAAAGAGAATTGTTATGGGGAAAATGCCAGAGTTTATGCGTCAACAGCTATACACAGATTATGCACCTGATGTTGCGGGACCTTCTAATATAGGTGATGGCTCGAGTGATAGCTCTAGTGAGGACTACCAATTGTGTGGGTCAGCTATGTAAAAATGATCTGTAATTGACTAGATGATCAATTTGGCCAAAACAACAAATAATCTGTAATAAAATAGATGATCAGTTTGGCCAAAACAACAAATGATCTGTAATCTATATATAGAAGTACTTGTTAGATATATTAGAAAAGTACTATAGTGTAGGGCAATCGAGCATAAGTATTTCATTGGTGTAAGATTGATGTACGATGAATGTGTTAGATAAAGTACTGTATGAAATAGTAGAAAGTACTCAGACGTATGGGGATTGAACATAAATCTTTCATTGATATAAAATTTTCATACAAGATGATAGATTGATTTGTAAAAAAGTACACTGTGATGGATTTTAATTGGCGATACAATTTTTATCTCTTCGTATTCCAAGGATTAGGGATTCGATCTCCATGTTCAGTGGTGAGATCGTAAGAACCAAGGCTACTTTTTTCGACAATAACAAAAGGGCCTTCCAAATTTTAGAATAGTTTTCCAGCGCTTACTTTCTTTCAGTGTTTGGGAATTTCTCGTAGGATGAGATCTTTAATTTCGAACTCTCTGTGATGAACGCGCTTGTTGTAAGATCTGGCTAGAGCTTGGTGGTATTTTCCCAAATTCATGATTGCTCTATCTCTAGTCTCCTCGATCTAATTCATGTTATATTCTAACTGGTACTCATTATCTTCATCCGTCATGGTATGGTCACGTATTGGGTGATGATATAAAGTGGGGATGATTGCTTATGTACCATACACTAGTAAGAACGACATGTATCCAGTTGATACCCGAGGTGTTGGGTGATATCCTCACAGAACATGTTGTAGTTCTTTTACCCAATTAACCTTCTTCTCTCTTAAGCACTTTTTGGTCCCATCTACTATAGTTTGATTAGTGATTTTTGCCTGGCCATTTCCTTAAGGGTAATATGGATTTGAAGGAAAGTGAGTGATATTGGGTTGATTGAGGAACTCAATGACTCTGGAGTCAACGAACTGAGGTCCATTGTCGATTCTGATGAGATGGGGGCAACCGAATCGGATGATGATAGTTTTCCAGATGAATTTGATAACTTCGTCTTCGCGTGTACGACATAGAAGGATTGCTTCTACCTATTTTGTGAAGTAATCTGTCACTACCAGGAGGTGTTTCCTTTTGCCTAGTGCCATAGGGAATTCTCCTACAAGGTCAAGGGCCCATCTTTTAATTGGCCAAACAACGTTGCTGGAATGGAGTTCCAAGGCTGGAGCTTGAATTTAAAGGCCATTTCTTTGGCAGGCATCGTACTTGCTTGCAAGTTCAATGGCTTGAGCTTTCATCTTGGGCCAAAAGACTCCTTGAGTAAGAGCTTGATTTTTGCGGAAGATCGTCCCGCTACATGGGAACCACAAGTCCCCTCATAGAGTTTGTGTAGGAACCTTTGAGCTTCTTTGTTTGACAAACATTCGAGGTACGGTCTTGTGACCAAAATTTTGTAAAGGAGACCGCTGTCCGCGATGTATCACTTACCATTATCAAGTGCGCGTCTCTTCTTCGTACGATCTGTAGGGAATTTACCGTCAAATGTGTTTTTAGTCCCTATATACTTAAGGTAAGGTCGTCTCCAATCGTCCACGTCCTCTTCAATGCCCCTAGTATTCATAGAATTCGAGCTTATGATGTTAATGCTGGGGGTGGATAATACTTCAATCTTTAGAGAACGCGCTTCTGTACTAAGTATTCTTACGAGGTACGCGAGAGAGTCCAAATGTCAATTTTCTCCGCGCGGTAAATATTCGATAGTAATTATTTTGAATCTGCTCATTCTGTCGGCTACTGCTCCTGCATAGGCAACCATCTTACTGTTCTTCTAGAACTTTTTTGTGCAATGGTTCACAATAAGTAATGAGTCCATATAAACAAATAACTAAGAGACTCCAATCTCTAGAGCCATATCTAGACCGTGAATCATTGCTTCATACTCGGCTTCATTGTTGGTGGCTTCGAAATTGAGCCTGGCTGCTTTCTTGATCCTGTCATTGGAAGGTGTGATAAGTACGATTCGGATACCTGGTCATGCAGGTCCGAAAGATACATAAGTTAAAAGACGCCATTCCTTTTGAGTTATCCAGTTTGACTTTTCTTTGAAGTATTCCTCATTGTTATCCGTACTGTCTTCTTCCTAGTCAGGATCTTCTATTGAGAAATCTGCGAGGAAATCTGTTACTGCTTGACCTTTTTCAGAGTGTCGTGGTTTAAAACGGAGATCGTGTTTGCCAAGAGTGACCGATCATGTTTGTACTCGTTTGGACTTTTCCCATTTGGATAAGATCTCTCGTAAAGGGTAATTTAGCACCACTCAAACCGAGTGTGCTTGAAAATACTATCTCAACTTTTACGATGTGTACACAAGAGCTAAGAATAATTTTTTGATTTTGGTATACCGGGACTCTGCAGGAGTGAGAGTTTTACTGATGAAATAGACAAGTTTTTCTGTCTTCCCATCAAGTCGAATGAGGATAAAACTTAAAGATTCTTCGGTAACCACAAGATATATTGTGAGTTCTTCCCCTTCGTTAGGTGTACTTATTACTGGAGGTGATCCCAGGTAAAGTTGAGCTCCTGAAATACTTCTTCATACTCGGCTGTCCACTCAATCTCAGGATCCTTTTTAGACTTTTGTTTTGTTCTCCCTTCACGTGAAAGGTTGAGCAACCATCGACATCGATCTGAGGACATCGAGACAAAATGATTTATTGCGGCGATCTTTCCTGCTAACTTCTGTATGTCTTTCTTTATTTTCGGCGAAGGCATAAACAGTAAAGCGCGAATACGATCTGGATCAGCTTTTATACCTTTCTAATTGATTAAATGTCCCAAGAATTTTCCTGACTTGACCCAGAACTAATACTTTTTAGGGTTGAGCCTCATCTTGTAGAAATGAAGAATTTCGAAAGTAATACGCAAGTCTATACATATCATCAATGTAAACTTCTATCATTTTTTTGAGGTGATCTCTGAACATTTAGGTCATCAACCGTTAATAAGTGGCTCTAGTATTCTGAAGACCGAAAGGCATGACCTTATAATAGTATAAGCCCTGTTCTGTAATGAAAGTTATGTTCTCTTGGTCATCAGGTAGTATGGGTATTTGATTGTATCCTGATACGGCATCCATCATGGATAGGAGTTCGTGTCCCGCTGTTGAATCGAGCATATGGTTTATGATAGGAAGTGGAAAACTATCCTTTGGAGTATGTTTGTTGAGGTCCGTGAAATCCACGCACACTCTAATCTTACCGTTCTTCTTTGGGACTGCCACAATGTTCGAGATCCATTCTAGGTAATTTTCCATTCTGATAAAGTCAACTTCAATGAGTTTGTCGATCTCTTTATTTACTTCTTCTCAGAGTCTCGGTGCTAAGGTCCTCTACTTTTGTTTGACAGCTTTGGCTTTATCCTTTATATTGAGCTTGTGGCAAGCTAGGTTGGGATCAATACCTGGTATTTTGTGTAATTTCTAAGCTAATACATCACTGCTGTCTTTAAGGAACTGAATGAGGACATCTCGTTCTGCTATTGGCAAAAGAGTGCCAATGTATGTTCCTCGCTTTTTTCCATTGATTTCGATGAACTCTATTATTTTTGTGCTTAGCAGATGGTTTTATGTAGAGTTTACTATATAGTTTACTGTAACTTTTCCTGTGATTTTATATAATTGTTATACGAGCTGTGGCTCTGAGGATTCTAGAATGATGACGACAAAATTTTCACATGCTCGAGCGAGCTTTTGACATCCTTTGATCTCATATACACTGCCATTCTACTCAAATCACAGTGCCAAATGATAGGTGGATGGGATAACACGCATATTGTGTAACCAACAACGCTCTATTATCCCCAAATAATGGGATTTCGTATTAATAACATAAAAGACAACGTCGAGTGTCATAGGTCCTACAGTGATAGGAAGTATAATTTTTCCTACTCGTTCTTCTTTATATTTGTTAAATCTACATATATCAATGTCACTGGGCTGTACTTTGTCGGCCAGTCCCATTTGATCAATCGTGCTTTAAAAAAGTAATTCAATGTACTCCCAATATCTATCATCATCGTGTGAAGGACCATATTTTACTTTTTAAGCATGATTACCAAAGCATTATGGTGAAGATAGTTGATATGACAAACATCGCAGTCTTCGAAAGAAATTCATGTTCATTGAGAGCTGGAAACGGGAAGTAAATGAGCTTCTTTATTTTTCATGGATAGGTCATGACACTGGTTGACCCATCATCTCTTAGTTATGTTCGATTGGTTGACGATTCTAGTCTCAGCGAAGTGACAGAGTAACATATGGTATAAGTATTTCTCTCCTATCGGCTCTTCGATTTGTACGTCATATGTAGTAAGTTTGTAACTCCCATTCTTGTAGCTTTCGACGTCTACAATGTACTCATGCATTCGTCTATCAACGAAGATATATTCTAACAACCGCTGTAAGGCAAAACAATGTTATGTTTCTTGATATTTAACCTTGTGGTGAATGCAATAAAGTTTGTTCTCAATGAGCTGGAGATATTGTGTATTGCGGGAAAACCGTTCCGTCTAAAGTATAGGATAAATACTGGCTATGGTCACATTTATCTTGGGAAGGCAGGGCTTGGGCAAGTTATTTCCCTTTCGAAGTCGTTCGTCGTTAGATTTTTTCCATTTCCTATCTCCTCCCTGATCGGCAGTACGATTAAAGTCCTGGCTGGCCTACTGATCTTGAGCTATTAATATTGACTTATGGGGTTTCTGTCTGTCAAACGCCATTCTTTCTAGGTCGATATAACCGTTGATCTTTTCGATCATATTTTCTAAAGATGTTGGTTTATTAAGGACGAGGTATTCCTCCACCCTTCCATCAACAAGTAGCGCATTGGTAAAAGCCGAAATGGTAATCTTATGGTCGAGCCGATCTACTTTTTGAGCTAACTCCAAGAACTTCTTAGTGAACGTTTCGAGCTTCTCACCTGGCATCTGCTTAAGGCTGAAAAGGGAGTATAGATTCTTTTCGCCCTCTCTGTTGTACGAGTAATTCTTGGCGAAGAGTTCTCGCAACTGTTTGAAAGTTCTTACGGATCCTTCAGGTAGTATGTTAAACCATCATAGAGGTTCTCCAGACAAGCTGGTAGGGAAGAGCCGGCAGAGAATATGGTTGGACGTGGAATGTAGGCCTAAGGCATCCTTGAATTCTTGGACGTGCTCCACTGAATCTGCTCCTTTACATTTGTGGATCTTCGGAGTATGGAATCCGGTGGGGACTTTGCCATCCAATAGCTCTTGTGCGATCGGGCTTTTCTGTAATATGCTGTAGATTTCTTTAGTCGAGGTCTGAGCTTCGAGCATTTCTTTGATTCATCTCTCGACATGTTCTTGAGTCATGTATTGTCGAGCTGCAGTGGTCGGGCGGGTGACACATCCTTCTCTAGGATTATGGTCGCCAATCCCTTCACTTAGACGTTCTTTTGCTGGAACTCAAACTCTTCGAGGTAGATTTTCAATCTGTCTGACTCCCACTGGGCCGCCATCTACTTCCTAGTGGGCCTCTTGAATCGAGATGGGTTCCATTTCCTGTTGATGATGCTTGGATCGAAGCGCACCTCCTACGTGATTGCCTTTTGGAGGAGGCCCTATTCTGTCATTTAACAAAAAATTATGAGCTTTCAGGTTGCACAGCATTGTTCTTCTGGGTGGTGACTTGCTGACCCTGTAGAACCTTCAGTGTGTCCTGTACACTCGCCAACTGTTACTTCAAAGTAGCACTTCTTTCTATTTCAGAATTGTAGGTGGCCCACAGGTCTGCTAGCGCGACATTTTCTTCTGCTTGAACTATTGGCTTGCTCTGACCTGGAGGTGACATTATGAAAGGAGATGATCAGTAATTCCTGAGACAATTAGTTTAAGAACTTTGTTCCCACAGTCGGTGCTAAATGTAATGGCCTAATTCTGGGATTCAGACTTAGCCTTTACACCAAATGTGTCTAGAACGCTCAAGAACAGTAAACAATAATCAACAAGATAATTTAGCATAGAAAACCTTTAAATAGGTTAAAAACCATGACCTCTCTTGAGAATTTTGAGAAAAAAAAGATGATCTTATTGAAGTTGCTAACTTATTACAATGAACACTCTGAGTATATGGAGTTTCGGAGTAGGGATTCTTCTATATAGAATTACCTGTGTTTAATCTGTAGTTCTATGGTTCTATTTATAGGTCTTATAATATGACCATTTGATGACCATTAATATTCTTAATGGTGGACGTTACAAAGTGTATGTAAGATATTATTTGACCAGCTAGCGTGACATTCAGACCTCTGTTACTGTATAACGGCTCTATTGATGACTGTACACTTGCATAAATCGAACTGCTGATGTTGAGGTCGAAAGCGATGACTCGAACTGAGGAATATTGAATATAATTTTAGTAGTGTTTCTTGTATGTTAATGTGGTCGAAGATAAGGCATTGAGTCTGAGATACGAAATAAGCTATTACAAATATTAACTAATACTTTTACTATTATACCCCTTAGATTATTAGAAACCCTATCTAGCATTACATTCATACATTGACAACGGGCAACAACAAGATCTTAAATCTTCTTCTCTCTCTATATCTCTTCCCCTGTGGAAAATCAAAAAATTAATCGAGGAATCAATCAAGGAATCATTAAATCAATTGTTTGACAACAACAAGCTCTTCTCTGTATCTTTTTCCCTATGTATCTCTGTATCTCTGTATCTCTTCCCTGTATCTCAAGAAGTCAATCATAGAATCAATCGAGGAGTCAAGCAGCAAGCTCTGTATCTCAAGCAGTAAATCGAGGAATTGGGGGAAAATTAGAATCGAGGAATCAACAACAAGCTCTTATCTTATCTGTACTTTGCATTGGTTGTGATGTCTTAGACTAATGTATGGTTACTTATCCTTTTATTAAGTTGAGATATTGGTTGTTTGTTATTTTTGTTGAATTTGGATATGGGTGTTTATGTTTTCCAGTTTTGGGATTTGGGTGTACCTAAATCATGTTGAATTTGGAATTTTGGATAGATATATGTACTAGAAGGTTATTAGTTATCTATAGTTTAGGTTTTTTCTCTCTTCTATATTGGTATTGCTAGAGTTATTGAGATGTGTATGATATGTTTGTGGTATATAGAAGTTTTGGCTTATGGTGTTGCGAGTTTTTTGGGCTGGCTGTAGGATACTGAGATTAAAGTACAGGAAATATAGAATTTAGATAAGAAAAGATGTGTGCAAGTGCTCTAAAGTAGAGGTGATTAAGACTTATATATGCATTGGAAGAATGCCTATCTCCTTGATTGTTTTCATCTTTCATTATCGAGTTGGTGATAATGAGAATAGGAGATAGACATATTTGAGAAAGAGGTTATTTTTTATTTTTTTTGTGATACATGATGGGACTTTGTTAATGTTAGAAATACATGCCCTGGAGGACATGGGAAAGGAAAGGGACAACATGATAATTTGGGAAAGGATAAACGAAAAGGTATGGAGGGTATTATTTTGGAGACCAAGGTATTATCATTCGGTTATAAGTATAAGGAAATAAAGTTTTTCAAAGAGAGGAACTTTAGTTTAGGTAGTCCCAACAGGGCTCTATTGTGGAGGAATATTACATTCTATTGTATATATTCAGTTGAGTCCGTAAAGCAAAATTTATGATATCTTTGGAAAACTCATATGGGAAACTAGAGAAAGTCTGCTACAAAATGAGTTTATAGCAATTCAATTTGATATTGTATATCCTACCCATTTACATGCATTATGGAGAATGAATTAGTTGATCAAGTAGAAAGTAGGTCTCTCTTTGGCTATAGATCAAGTAGAATATGTAATGTTGTAAACTATTTTTTCAGAATATCAGAATATGCTTGCTCAATCACTGCTTGGTTATGTTTTTTCATTATGTCCTTGCTCAAAATTTTAAAATATCAGAATATTAGCAAGCTGTCAATATGTAATGTTGTAAACTATATTTTTTTTTTTATAAGTTAAATGGGGGGGAGGGGTCTTGTATTGAACGTATTTATGTGGGGCGGATTTGGGGATCCCTGCTTAATTTAAATGGGGATCGGGGCAGGGATGGGGATGGGGATGGTATTGGCTCCCCCGCCCCATTGCCATCCCTATATTTATAAACCCTTAGAAAAACCCTAGAATCACATAATATAAATATCCCAAGTTAACACACATTCCATACCCTATGTAGCAACCATGTAAGTATGTAGTTTTTGTCTTAATTAGGATGTTTTTTTCATTGTTTGCAATTTATATATACTTATAGGAGATTTTCTTATCTTCATGATATGTAATATTGTCAACTCAGCTTCCACCGTTCTGAATTATGTTTTAGTTTGTAGATTATATATGGTTGAGTTTATATCCATTATATGCAATACTGTCAACCTAACTCCCACTTTCTGACTTATGTTTTAGTTTATAGATTATCTAGAGTTTAGTTTATATTCATAATTATGGTATAGTATTAAATTGTCTATAGTATATAACCATCTGGTTATCTCATTGTGATGCTCAGGTTTGTTCCAAAAGCCCTAATTTATATGGTAATTAATGTTAAAAGATTTATTTATATGTGTGGTATATTATTTGTAACTTATGAATTGTTTTATGTGCTAGATTTGTCTTTGTGATTTGCAATCCTATAATCCTCAACTCGCAGTGATCTGTTTTAAAATTTAGTATATAGATTTATCTAGGGTTTATTCTATATATTGAACTGTTGTATGGTATATATACTAGTACTACCACTACCTGTAACCAAGTCACGACAACAATGTCGACGCGCCTTCGGTGCTATATCTTTTACCGATATAGTACATAAGTCAACGCACCTTCGGCACTATCTATTTTATTAATATGGTACTCCAATGCAATCAAAGAATCATGTTGAAAACAATTAAAGGAAAATAGGCAAATTTCCATAAGGAATTGGACTAAACTCATGTGTTTGTGCTTTCAATTTTTTTTTTTTTTGTAGTCATGAATTGTTTAAAGCTACTCTAAGCGTCCACTGGCACCTGCAAGCCACTAATAATAATAATCAACATCCTCTAATTATTAGCAACCACCAAGGAAATTAATTAAGAAAGATATAATAATCAACATCCTCTGATTATTAACAACCATCAAAGAAATTAATCTAGACACACATAGAATTTACTTTTCAATTGAAATAACTACTAAAATGGAGAATAATATTTACCTATGCGAACACTATTTGTTCATATTTAAGCAATTCTTGAATTTTGTATTATCCAGATGTGCAAAATGGGACAATCAAGCATTTGTAATTGATAGAAAACTTCTAACGCGAAAGCGATTAACAAAAAAAAAACTACTTTGATTAAATTAAAAACTGAAAAATTAACTAGATATCTCTACCTTAACTATGAATTTTTCTCCAAAATTAAACCTAACTCTCTAAGGCTAAGCCTTTCTCTCCCTAAAACTAACATTAAAAATAAACTAAGGTTAGGCTATCTTTTATAAGAGAAGAGACCTAGTACCAATAAAAACCTTAGCTAAACTCTAATTAGAAGACTTTTCCTAATTATAATATAAATTAAATAAACTAATTAGAAATAACCAAAATAGAAAGAGTGGTCCTCAGAGGCGGAGAGTCGATCGCTTACATGGGCATCGTGACGACCACGTGACCTATCATCTCTCTCCGTCTTTGAAAAATTCATCCACAAATTTATAAGTAAGAAAAGTAACCAACCCTTAGCATATGACAACTACAAATCCTCAAATGGTACTTTTCATACCCATTTGGTTTGCCTGCAAATAAAGAAACTATTGTTGTGCCAAAAACACCGTGCTTGGTTCCGAGAATAAGATGAGTCTGAATCTGTCCACGATACTTTCCATACTCGCCGACTCTGCCTCTAAAAAGAGAAAGTGTTGTTGGGCCGAAAATGGCCTTATGAGTTTCCAAATTCTCCAAAAGCCTTTTTATTGTCATATGTGGATGATCTTCAAACTCTACCCAAAATGGATCAGGGGGGATCTATTGGAAAAAACCTTGTAGTTTTATCTTTAGTTTGAATGGTTAATATCTAAATGGTTTATTTTGTACCACATTAGGTATCTAGGTTACACAACTCTAGATTATAAGTAAGAATTTACTTATGAGTTATAATGTGCGTGAGTTGAGTTGTCTTCAACAAACACATCTTTAGGTGTGTCTTAAGGTGTGACCTTTAGTGAAGAGATACCAACGTAAAGTGTGTCTTAAGCTGTGACCTTTGGTGAAAAGATACCAACTTAGGGTGTGACTCTTGGTGAGGAGGCACCAATACTCTATATAACCTAACTTCATTTGTATTGTTTAAAAAGAAGGTTTTACAATTTTTTTTATTCTTTTTCATCCAACAAATAGTATTTACAATCAAGGTTCGATTGATGGGTAGATTGAAGTGTTTTCTACCACTCGTGTCTGATCGTTTTATCCTGGGAGACAAGGGCCGATTATATCCGGCAAAACACTATGGCAGTGGTGAATCTGTATTTAAGAGATAGTGTACATGCATTAAACTCGATCATATCCCGATAAGTGTTTTGATATCTTTCTAATATCCTAACTTATTTATGATACTGACAATTTTTTTCCCTGTGTTTTATTATGCTGATAGTTACAATGAGTATCCAGGCGATATATATGTTTATCCGGCGGGAGGGAATCCTACAAAACTAGTGCAGAGAGATGTGATGTTTGTGACTTTTAATTTTACAGTATTGATGCCGATTTCTTACAATAAATCTACCAAAGATCATTAAAGAAGTGAGGTTTCCACTTCTCTCATTTGTCTCTGGCGGATAAGAGTTCAAAAAGGTTTATTTTGGCAATTTTTGGGTATCGTCAATGTGGAGATCTATTGCGAAGTGTTGATTAGTCTTCTTTGGAGGTAAAGTCTCTTCTCCATCATCTTGTTTTCTTAAATGAAATTGCTAACCGGGGAACAACATTGAAGTTTTTCCTAGTTAAACATGGGACGGAACTTGTTGCCGTGTGTCAAGACCCGATGGTTCCAAGTTTTGAAGCTTTGATTTCTCACCATTTTAGGGTTTATCTGTTGAGAGAGAAACTCGGTAGCATTGTTTAATATTGAAATCAAAATCGTTGGCAATGACGATGTATCGTCAATGTAATTTGATTTTAATTTGGCGTAATGGTGCAAATCTCCTACCAATTCCACGACAAAATTCATGGTAAATAGGTTTTCTTCCCATGATGGTTTGGGTATGGAGATGATTTGAGTTGAATGCTGCGATTTAGAAGCAAATCAGATATAACTCGATGTTATGAATTCATGGGGTGATGTTGGCTGATTTTGATATTTGGCTTCTTAGTATTTTCTCTTTGTTAAATGGAATTGGTGAAGAAGAGATGAGCATTATCTCGTACATTCGAGTGTGTATAAGTCATTCTGGATGCACCAAAGTCCGATGTTATCTCGAAGAGGAATTATTTTGGCATCAAGAGAAAGTGGTGATATCCGATATATATCGAAGAAGAAATGGTATTGACCATAAGGGGATGGTGTACTACTGAGAACCAAAGAGTACTGACTTTTACTTTTGAGGATGGAGTAAGATGTGTGGATATTGAAGAAGATGACTGGATAATGTTTTAGCTTTTATTTGGAATTGTATCCATGGTTCTCATCATTGATTTTATCGAGTATATGTTCGATTTAAGTCCTTCAACGAAGACTTTTATGAAGAAACCCAAGAGATTGCAAATATCGATTGGAAGTTTCTCAGTCATATCTGGAGAAATGATGAACGTAACTTTGTTGCTTGACATGAGATGTGTACTAGAAACACTTGGGCAACGAAAATTGTGCAATTTCATTCCATGGAAGTGATGATATATATAGATTCTAGGATACGATGATGTTGTTGATTGAAGATTTTGGTCAGGTATCTAATATAGGCAGCTACGCTCATTTGGGTTATCCTCGTATGGATGTGTTGTATCAAATATGCATAATAGCTTATAAAAAGGTCAACTTTAGGCTTGTAAATGCTTGAAAGGAAGCTATAGATGCCTTTGAAACTGTGAGTGCACTGCTTTGTTGCTTTTTTAGAAGTTTACTACAGAGATTCGGGGGATTGCCCCTTCTCGGGAGGGAGGATACAAATATATATATATATATATATATTTGAAACTGTGAGTGTACCACTTTGTTGCTTTTTAGAAGTTTACTGCAGAGATTCGGGGTGAGAGGCTATATTTAATTACTTTTTCTATCTCACTGTGGTGTCATTCTTAGTGACTTATACGGGAGAGGAAGTCGAGGCGCAGGCTCAGAAAGGTGTTCCTTATAACGATGTGGTCCCTAAATAAACTGGCAATCCGTGTGGTAGTAAGGTTTTTTTGTTACTTTGAATGAGAATGCAAGTGCTGATCTCATAGTGCCTGAAGTTATTGGCGATGATCTTCAACTCTTGTACGCCAAAAGGGGTTTATAGTCACTCGCTCCAATTTTACCCCCAGTTAGTCTTACTGGTAGAGTCATCTTCTCGAGGTGGGGAAGACATAGCGCCGCTCACACGTATAAGGATCCTAGCGCAGTTAGAGCCTTATTTTCTTGCTGGTTCTCAAAAGCGCCATAGTTTCCTCTGACCAACTGTATTCAAACCGGTAAAGGAGTTGCTTAGGAATAGAGAGACTATTTTAAAAAGGATGACGGACTTACAACTGTGCTTCTTGCTAGGATCCTTGATGAGCGATGGGCTTTAAAAGGGTGTGTTGCAGAACGACTGATGTACCCTTATCTACTTAGGTATGCCTGGTGGGATATTCTTAACGCGTTCGTGCTTTTTATCCTGATGAAACTCATTTCGGCAACTTCGACATAGCACAGCCTTCGCCTTATCATTAGCTCAAAAATGACAGGTCTCAAAAAGCGTTGGGAAATCTTAAGGGTACCTGAGCAAATAGCAACTGGGAGACCAGAGCAAATAATTACTATAAGACATTAACAACACAAAGATTGAGTCATTTGCTAAGTTTTTTCAAGTTAGACTTGATCACCACGTGTTATGTTTGCGGAATACACCTATATATATTATAGAGAAATGATCTGGGTACACGTCCATTTTAGACACGGTCCATACACTGAATAGGATGCTTCCATTTGATGAAATGGATGGTCTAGATGAGAGGTATTGGCAAAGATTGTCAACAAGGCATCTGATGTGGCCAAGGAACCATGACGTGACGAGTATGACGTAGACTTAATTTTTTTTTCCAAATGTGAGTGACATTTTGGCAGCTCTATCTCTCTCATAATCTCATTCATCAAGACAACTCTCTCTTTCTCATTAACAAGGATAACTTTCTCTCTTTGCTAAATGATTTTTCGCCCTCTCCCGCTGCAGAACTGATTTATCAAGACAGCTCTCTCTCCCTCGTAGGGTTTGTTTATTTGTTTTAACCTTGTAGAATTGAAATGTACGATTGGTTGTAGTTTGTAATGGTTTCTAACCCAGAGTACCATTTTCTTGTAATGGTTGTATTAGTTTTTGATTCCCCATATACCAAATTTGTAATGGTTTATGACCTAAAGTACCAATTTCTTGCCTGTTTTTGTTTTTTGGGTGACGTACATGTTTCCTTATGAGCAGATTCGAATCTATGATTTTATTTACAGTTTCGGATAGGCTAATTCGAAGCCAAAAGGATTTGGGGAAACTTGTAATTGTAGTTGTAGTTTGTAATGATTGTTTTCAAAAACCCAGAATATGATTTGTATTTTGTAGTTTCTAAAACATTTTATTTAAAGTAGTTTATAGTTGAATACATTATTGTTTTTATTTGAAAATTCTAGAAATAGTATGTTGTAGATAAGTACTTTACAATTTTGATGGTGCCATTGGGTATCAATTTCAGTTATTGATCACCCCTATTTCTTGTACTATTTCGTGTATGTAGTTTACGTACAATGGTCCTTTCAACTTGTTTTTTCCAAAACCAATGACTTCGGAATACTTTTTCGAAACTAGATAGTTTCAGAAAGGATTTTCAAAACTTGGTGAGCACAAACTCAACGTTGGCTTTTGTTAATGAGGAGGAAGGTATAAGTATTGTTGTTCTTAGAAGTGTTGTATTTTGTTATTTAGGAGGAACACCCACAATTCCTGTAAGTTGATTTCTTTATTTAAGAAGTTTTGAATCATATATTTAATTTTCCTTATCCCGAGCTGTATGTTTGACTTTCAAAAGTGTCTGAACCGAAAGAAGTGAAGGCAAGGAGTTTCAAATTTATCAATTCGAAACTATTCAATTTTGAAAACTATAAAATGATACTGTATTTTTTTTCCTTTACCCTTCAGACCCCCAATAAGTAGAGTAGTTTATTTATAAGTAATTTAGCTGTAAATTTAAATTCATGATATAAGGGTAGTGAGATATCGGAGACATGGCAGTTTTAATGGATTGTACTGTTGGAGTGGTTGTTGCCTTCATTATGTTGTTTGGTCGTTTTGTCCACGGATTGCGTATGGCAGTGATTAAAGCCCACCTCCAAGCCAACTCTGAAACAGATTGGGAGTATGAAATGCTTTTCGCAGTTTCTGAAGATGACATACGATATGACTCGAAAGAAGAACGTCGACTAATTCTGTTAGAGGAAGAAATTATGTGGGGCTCCAGGCGGCCCAATTACAATGATTGCAATAGTTATGATAATTACGAATCAGGCAATTTGTATGATAGCTCTCAATATGACTACGGACGTTGGGCTCTTTAAATAATTGTAATAATATCTATGAACTATTGTAATTTCTTTGGTTGTGCATACCTATCTTAATTTATTTTTGGGATTTTCTTTTATTACATTTAGCCATTTATTCGTATTGAAAGATACTAGAACTACTTTGATCGAGTCTCGAGTCTCTTTGTATGAAACTACATTGCTTTGTTTTGGTATAGGGAAAGTAACTGTCTTTTAGAATTTGCCTACCAAAACTCGTTTAGAAATTGTATTCCTCATTATTTTTTTGACTCTTAGCGTTAAAGAGTTTTAATGGGAGATTAAATTGAATTAATCATGTTGCATTTTATTTTTTAGGATAGGAAATTTAGATGTAGACATGTGCTTCCCCGTTATTGAGGAAGGCTCGTCCGTCCTAAGCTTTCAAGGCACGCCCATCTAAGCGGGCGGTGTACAAACTCCTGAAGGTGATGAAGTTACTCCTAAAGATTTAGTTGACCCCCTCGAAGTGACGGTTCCCTATGTTGGGAAGTAATTTAAATCTATTGTCACTGCCGAGTCATATTATTTGTATTACGAGCGAAGCATGGGTTTCTCGATAAAGAAGTGAACTTTGGAGAAGCTGTCTCATTTGAATGTCGCTAGTAGGGTGTGTTTCACCTGTATGAATCAAGGTGTTTCAAAGAAGAGTAATTGCGAGGTACTTGATACTAATCAGGAGTTGGGGAACTAGTGATCGTATGAGAGAAGCAGCTGCAGGGCATGCAATAATATAAATTGGTAGAAGATGTATGAGGTCACTACTTTTTTGGATGTGCATAACCATTCCCTTGTGTCCCCTCATAATAGACACAAGATAAAACTGAATCGTAATTTCTTAGAGGCGGCGAAGTGTCTTACCAAATTATTTAAGCTCCACAACATTCCCGTGGGCAAGGTGTCCATATTGTTCCCTGAACGTACTTTTGACAAGAGGGGTTGTTATGACCATACACATAACAACAACCGGAGGCGGGTTAAGGTTGGGGATGCCTAATCAGTTTTGGACTTCTTCAAGAGAAAATAGACACAGAACTCCATGTTTTACTTTGATGTGAAATTGGATAAGGACAACCGTGTAATGAACTTCTTCGGGATAAATGCCCGTTCTAGGATGTTGTACGAACAATTCGGTGAGGTTGTGATGTTCGACATGACGTACAAGACAAACAAGTACAAGATGCCCTTTGCACCTTTCACAGGGGTCAGCCACCATTACCAAACCATTAAGTTTTGATGTGCCCTCCTCAGGGATGAGACTGAGTTGTCTTTATGTGGTTATTCATCATGTGGCTTACTGCAGTTGGTAACAAGCACCTTTGTGCCATTATTACAGACCAAGACTTGGCAATGGGTACCACAATTCTCAATGTAATATTAACCTGTTATATTTTTAAATTGAACTTCATTGTTTAGAGATGAACTTTTATTTTTCCTATTTTCCCATTCAAGGTAAAAGAGACAAAAGTAGCATGGGCTGACATCATTTTAGAATGATCATGTCCAAAATTGTAGGAGTTTTGAAATATGAGATGCCGAAACAGTCATGTTTCGATATACTTTTGCGAAACTTTGGCCCAAGTTCCAGAAGTTATGTGTA
The DNA here is from genome assembly GCA_014058105.1 of Kingdonia uniflora. Classification (NCBI taxonomy): domain Eukaryota; kingdom Viridiplantae; phylum Streptophyta; class Magnoliopsida; order Ranunculales; family Circaeasteraceae; genus Kingdonia; species Kingdonia uniflora. Next base: position 1,356,931 of record JACGCM010001221.1, read on the forward strand.
CTGATAATGTTCTGGATGTATGATTTTGAAACTAACACTGTTTCAAAAAAGATATATCAATATTATACTGTTACTAAATTTTCATTCTAAAATCTTGACTCCAAGAGTTTTTTGTCCAGTTCAATTGAATGTCTTGCAAAAAGCCTAACTTGTTTCCATCTTCAAAGATTAGAACACTAAACTCTGATTAAAATTGTTTAATAGGTATTTCCAGATATGAAACATAGGCTTTTTTTGAGGTACATCTTGCACAAGTTTGCTGAGAAATTAAATTATATGTAAAAAATATTCAAACTTCAAGAAAGACTTGCACTATATCATCTACGACACCTATCACCTGGATCAGGTTGCTACAAAGTGGCACTCTTTGATGGTGGAGTACAAATTGGAAAACAACTCTTGGTTTAATACATTGTTCGAGATTTGGGAAAGATAGGTGCCAATGTTGAACATGCCACACTTTTTTCTAGGCTAGAGTACGTCTAGCCGTGCCGAGGGCACGAACCATATGTTTAACAATTTTTTGAATGAAAAGACAAATGTGTGCACTTTCTTCACGAGGTATGAATCTGCCTTGGAAGAAGCGTACAAGAAGAAGAATGATTAGGATTTTTAATCTAAGCACAAGTTTTGTCAAGTAAACCCACATAATGTTATGCTCTCGGAGGCGACGAAGTTGTACACCCGGACAATGTTCAATAAGCTGGAGCTTGAGTAGAATCAGATTATTCGCTTCATAACATCAGATGTTATGATTGAGGGAAACGTTGTTACATTAATTGTAACATCTCATGTAAATAGGGTTGAGAAGCACGAAGTTCAATTCCACAGCGAACTGAATACAACAAGATGTAGGTACCAATTGATGGAGTACTTAGGCATCCCTTGGGGTCACATTGTGATGGTGTTCCAGCTCTACAATATTGTTAAGATTCCGCAACATTTCATTCTAAAAATATGGATAGTGGGGGCAAATGACTACCCATTGGTATTGGAGGAAGGGGGACCATTTGCAGGGGAGCTATTAAAGGAGCTCTGCGGCACAACCACTTATCTATCAAGGCTTCGAAATTGTTTGGAGCAGCGTCAATGGATGTGGGACAATTTGAATTTTCCCTTTCAAAGCTAAAAGAGATTGAAGACTATTTGCACAAATACGAGATTGCGAAGGAGTTGTAGCCTGCACCTGAACCACAATGATAAGAAACTGATGTCGAAGAAGAATGACAACCTAATTTTGGTGAATAATCCCACCCTAGAGTGGTGAAACAATCACAGCCTATTTTTGGGAAGCACTCACAACCCCATGTTGCTGAACAATCACTTCCGAATGTTGTGGATCAATCGCATATCTTGGACCCCAATGTGACACAAACAAAAGGTCGTAATAAGGAGGATTATAAGAAGAAGAATAGGAGGCAAATGGGTATTTTGGAAAGAAGCAAGAGGAAGAGGAGAAGAATGTGCAGAGGGTGCCACACCATGCAATACTACGATTAACACAATTGTCCTACCACGAAGACACCCGAGTCGGAAAGTAAGTTGTAAATTTTTTTTTTCCTTTTCTTTCTTGTGTATATCCTCTAGTTTGAACTAATATCTAGCTGGTGGGCATTTATCGCCATCTACTTCTTTAGTTTCAAATTTCCGCTTTCGAAACTCTATCAAGTTCGGCAACACGTATTCCGAAATTGGTTGATTTCTTCACCTTGCTGTTTCAAATATATATGTCTCCATCTTCTTTTTTGGTAGGTCAAGAGGAACAGGACGAAGAAGAAGAATAGGAAGAGGAGCAGGAGGATGAGGTAAGTGATAAAGATAACAATGTTTCGTTGAAAGAAATGGAGTAGACATTTTTGGCCGCGATAGTAGCCGTAGACTTTTTGTTTTACATGTTTCATGTACTTTTGCAGTTATTTCATTTGGGATGTATTGTGTATTCGGTTTAATCTACTAGATGTTATCAAGGACCTTATTGATCCAATATTGTGTTGTATATCCGTGATTTCATGATAATAGAATTGGATATCATGTTATGTCTTCTGTACTTTTATGTCTACCGTTTGAGATGTATTTGTATTGGTCCGAATCTATTAAATTGGAACGACCCTATTATTCTAAATTTTTTTATTGTATGTTAGTTAATGTCAGAGAAGTAAAGTTAAATATCCAAAACATAACACTTTCAGAAATTACATGCCGAAACTGTATACTTTCCGTAAGAATATATCAAAACAACAATAATTGAGGAAAATGCAGCTTTAATGGTTAATGTTTTCCTTGAAGCCCATAAATAATATATCCAGTGATAATATCCCAATGTCAATTTATACAAAATATAACCCACTTATACATATGTATATCATAATCATGAGGTTATAGAATGTGTCCAAATATAAGAAATAGTAGTTAATGTTTTGCCTTCAGCCAATATAGTAGTTACTCTGTGATTAGTCATAAAAGATGTCGTTCAAAATGTAGCTATCACCCCTACCTACATCTAAAGAAAACTTCTTAAGATTTCCCATCTTTGCCAACCAATCCTTTGGCCACATCGCATCAATGTCTTCAACCTCAATTTTCTGGTGGACCCTTCATACAGCTAAAATGGGAGGCAACGGTGTATCTGACTTGAGGACCAACCTTACGTAGCGCAAACTCCCCCCATCTCCTAAAGTGGACATCCTAATGATGATGTGGTTGTTCTTCTCTAAAATTAACTTCCAATAAGCTTCCCTTGGATCCCGATCTATCCTCAGGAAGCTCGCCTTGTCTAAACTAAGGGGAATAAATGTTAGCGCCATGTAGGGGGTTATGAAGTATACAACGCGCTGGTAATGGGTAGCAAATACATTCCCCAAGTATAAGAACTCCCCATCTTGATTAATGTAGCTTAGGTCAGAAACAAATTTGTCATAGTTTCAAAGCCCCTACCTCATAGAATTGGCATGACTTTCTCTTTGCCCACTGAACGCCTTTTTCCAATAATTTAACCAACTATGCCCCTTCACTAGTTTTAGAATATTTACTTTTTCTTGGATATAACGAGATTGGTTTTTAGAAGTTGGTTGCGCCACGCACCTGTATAAGGAGTTTCCATCATCTTGCACCACTTTTATGCCCTTTGGAACTAACCAATCCAGCAATGGCAGGAAGATGCCACTTTTCTTGGTGCCAAACCTAGCCCCCTCCACCATCCTTTCCTTAATGGAAGCTTTAGCTCCCTCGATCACTGTGGTAACATCTTCAAGGGATAAACACAATTCCTCTCCATATTTCTTGTCTGGCCCTTCCATCATACATTCGATAACTTTCAGATGCATCATTTCATACTCTGCCTCTATTGGATGTCTCTCATAAACTGGTTTGTGGACATTCAAAACTACCCACAGATCCTTTTCCCATTTGATCTAATACAGTTTATAGGGAAACAATGTTAGCTAGTAAGGGTCGAAATATAGTACTTCATAGTTTCATTTGCATGATACTGAAACAGACCTCATTTCGTAAAGCATATAATGAAATGACCGCGTTTTGTTACAGTCATACTAAAAAAACGCAGTTTTGGCTCACCAATTTCGTAAAACGTATATCGAAACGACCCCGTTTCTTTTATAAGCCATTTCCTTCTTTTGGGGAACCTTGTCTATCCCTTTACCTTACGCGGTACTACTCATCATCGTTTGCTTCTTCGATGAGGATTCTTCTTCTAGTTTATCTTTGAAGTAATTCTCTAGCCAAGACATTTTAACTATCAAAGCATTCCCATCTGCTTATTTAGCCTTCTTGAAATAAACCACCGATAATTTCAGTTTACTTGTAAACAAAGCCATTGGATAAAATTTTAACAACTCCGGCAAATTCGTAGTATTGACCCTTAGTGCCACCAGTTGCAACACATTCTCATGAGTGATTGTCATCTCCCTGCTAGGAAGATGGAAATTGTTGGCTTTTGCATGCCACTTCTTGGCAAAGGCTATTATCATTGGGGAGTTGTGATGATCATAACAAATTTGACCAATCCTACCCAAGCCAGAGTTATCAACAAGTTACATCACAGCATCACCTTCAGGCGCTACATGGCATTTGACCTGGTGGTGGTGAATTTTGAGGCATTTACCCTCCTTCTATACAAAGAAATGAATATATTATTAGAACAATATCATAACTTAAATTAATTATGGGTTTATCAAAATTATATCCCCCCTACTGTTATAATGCACAGTACCCTCAAGGATCTTTAATTAGTTTCGAAACATACCTAACGAAACCAGAGGACTTTCAAAAATAGGTGCCGACACTAAATGAGTTTCGAAACTCAAAACCAAAATTGCTTACTTTCTAAAATTCGAAACATAACTAAGATACTCCAAAAACAAAATGATTAACATCTGCCTTCACTGAAAAAACTCTTCCAGATGCCTTTTATTTAAAATTTTCTATGCTAAACCCAAAGAAGAAAACTAAGGAATTGAAGAAGCACAAACCAATAATTGTTTAACAAACTATATAATTATAATCAATCTCTTTATAAATGGAATGGTTATGATAATAAAAATGCACAAACAATTATTACCTTTCCATCTAGATATGCTTTTGCTCTATGGTACTTCCATGCCATAAGTAAACTTGGGGTCTGCGGGCTATAAGTTCGAAATAGGATCAATTGGCAAAACTGTTTGAACGGGCAATCTAACCTCAACAAACTCATTTTCTTGGCTCAAAGTCACACTTACTACAGTATTTGAACTCCCATCATTCTCACTGTCCCTATCGCCATCCTCAGATGAATTCTCTTCTTCATTTGTATAGCCTTTTAAAGTTTTAACGTCATTCCCTTCTGCAGCTTCACCCTCTTCATAAGTTTTATTTATGGCGTTCCCATTGCCAAGTTTGCAAAGAATCTCAACTGCGTCCCCATCATTTTTGTGGAAATCTTCATTAGTTTGGCTAACTTCTTCTTGTCTGTCCTTATCTATACCTGTAAACTGGTCTTCATTAACATTCTCAGCCTGCTCTACGGTATGCTTATCTTGCAATGGTAGCTGAAATGCCGCACTACCCTCATACTCTACATTAATCAGCTGACCATAACCATGATCTTTAAGATTCTACAGGAGTTGATCCACGTCTTCAGAGCTAGAATACTCTGTGCCTAATTTTGTCATAGGTTGGCTGTCTACTTTGTACTTACTGTGATCCTCGATAACGACCTTCTATTTCTTACGCACAGGATTGCTAACACCTTTAACGCCGGTGGCTTTAGCACCACTTTCCTCCACAGCCTTCCTGGTTGATACTATCTATGGGGGTTTCCTTACTATTTGTTGGCTTTTCCATAGTTTTCCTCTGAAGTGGTTTGTTCGATGTACTTCTCGTAAGGCAAGGAACCTCAACTGCCTTTTACTACTATAGTTTCAACTTTTTAGCGGCTGTGGGGGCATGTGTATCCACCACAATATCCTTCCCCTAGTCTTAAGGGTCTTTTCAACAACTGGGGGTTCCTCCACCATATCATCCTTCCCCTTCCCCTTGCCTTTATGTTTTAGATTTTTTTAACTAGGGGTTTCACCATCATATCTTCTATTTTACCTGTCTTTGATTTTTCTTCTGGAGGATGATTACTTCATTTAGTCTGTTACTTACCTCCCCTCATCTTCACCATTTTCTCAACCACAAACATACATGATGATCATTATGTAGAAGAAATTAATACAACTCAGACCAATAAGTGTGAAAATGGGGCAACATTTCATTATTTCGGAAAAACAATATCGAAACTCATAAGTTTCGTTACAGATTTTCGAAACTACACTTCATTATAACTTCTTCGATAACCATTTACCAAAACTTTCAATTTCGGAACCACTATATCAAAATAAAATTAGCCCATTTCAATCATCCATTTACTACTATAAAGACTACTTATTACCAATGGCACCAAGGTATTTGCAAAGAACCCATCAATGGCAGAGTTTTGATAAAATTTTCAACCGAAACTACTTTAGATATACAAATTGCCTAAACTAGCAAATCAAGAAAATAATTTGAGATTGTTGTTTCTAACTAGCATATATTACAGAGCTAGAAATAAGCAATGAAGTTTGTGGTTCAAAATATAAATAGAATTACCACTTTCCCCCAAACTCTTATGCTTTCAAAATACCCTAACTGAAACTTTAAATGAAAACCTAGGTTCGAATCTGCCCATAATGAAACATCTCTTGCACCCAAAACAAAAATTCCAAACAATAAATTGCTACTGTAGATCATTAAGCATTTCAATTATGGGGAATGGCTGATTGATTTCAATTTTAGGGTTAGATCGACCCTAAATTTTGAAACACCAACAAACCCATTCCCACACAAACTAAATTAGAAGTATCATTCGGTAGGAAAATGGTGTACAAATAACTACTGATCCACCACAAACCAAAAACCCTACGAATTCAACAAAGCAAAAAACTTAAGAAACTGTATAAACGTTGAGGGGGAGGAATCGTACCTTTGAAAAATCACAACCAACGCTTGAAATTAAGAACAGCTAAGAGAGACCATTTAGGGAGACCGAACACAAATAGTTTCGTAAGGGATGATGACGAAGATGAATCGTCTGGGTGAGGGATAGCAAGAAAGAGAAAGAAAGATAGAGTGAAATAATGATTTAAGAATTTAAAAAATAATTTTTACTGCCAAAGGATGCGACTTTTTAATAGTAAAAGGCCACGTCACACTCGCTATGTCATGGTTCCTTGGCCACCTCATCTGCCTTGTGGTAAGCTTTGCCAACAACTCTTATTTAGAACTTCCAATTTGCCAAATGGAAACATCCTGTTCAGTGTATGGACCGTGTCTTAAGGAGGAGTGTACCTGGATCCATTTCATATATATATATATGATAGGGTGGATATAATTATTGAGTTTGAATGAGTTGATCAATGTTGATCCCTTACCATTTTTGTAGGCTGAAGGGGCGTAGTTGATATGCTATGTAAAAGAACTAAATCAAAAAGATGATGTGGTATTGATATTGAGTTCAAGGGTAAGATGATAAAAATTCAGATTACAATGCAACCATGGAAGTTTAATGTTGCAGATACAAGAAGTGATCTTCATTGATGTTGTGCTCTAACATCTCCAATTGATGATCTTTAAAAGGGTTCAAGCCTTGAAGTGTTGAAGGCTATGGAGTACTTGTTAAATTATAAATGAGGATGATCTTTACTCATAAAAGTTAAACTTGTGTGTGTCTAAAGAATAAGATGCGGATATCTACTTTTCCGTAGTGATGGTCAATAATTTTTACTCTGTAGGCTTATAGATATGCATGATCATCTTGTTTAAATATATGCTAGAGTCGCTTTGAACTATGTCTTTCTATAGATAAATGAAAATGTGGGGGTACAATGCATAATTTAACAATTGAGCATTAGTCAGGGTATTAAGGTTATGGGAGTACAGGGTTCGCACTATACTTGATAACCAGCGGTATATGAGAGTACATATATATTTCAGAGAATAAAAGTCAAAATCTACTATTGGGTTATGATTTTACACTTCATAGTACAATTGTATTTTGGAATTCCTAAAAAAAAAACTTATACAACCAAATATATAATGGAATTGAGTTCATTATTATAGATAAAGCCCGGCCGGAAAATCATTTGTGTGGTTAGAAAGTTTATTAAGGATTTTTCTTTGGGTAAAGCTATGACATTATTGTCGTCGACGTAGTTCCATGAACGGCCACTTGCAAATTGAGTTATATTAACTTTGTGAAGTCTAAAAATAATTTAACGGATCTATTTACAACAAGAGTTATCAGAGTGTAAGTATATTGTACATCGAGAGGAATGAGATTAAAGCCTTTATTTATGAGTAACCTCAGTGGAAACCTATCCTAGTTGATAGGTAATCCTATAATCTAGGTTCAATAAGAAAATTAGTTGTGAGTTACTCACCATAACCACTTATTAGATCTATACTTCTATTCATTTCATGATATAAATAGTACAATCTATAACAATTTTTAGGGTAGGCTATTTAAGTTTTTAATGATACCTATAACTTGTATTTACAATTAGGGTACCAAAGGGTACTCTTAATAGGCAATCACTTATATGAGTGTGAGGTGGGGCCGCTTCCAGTAGAATTTTATAGGGTAAAATTCTCTAATAGTACTCATGAATTTGGGATTTGTTCAGGGTTTAATTGAACACAACTGTGAGAGCCAATTGTGTTTAGAAATGTATTATGTAAACACTGTTGTATTAGTTTACACCAAAGCTGATAATTCAAGACATATATTCACTAATCAGCGTAAATCCGATAGTTTTTCACTATGGAAGGTTCATGTCCACAAGACAACTCTCTTGATATAGGATCATTCCCTAGTTATTTATTTAAAAAAAAATTAGTTCGAGTTTATGTTGCCATTGAAATGTGGGGAATTGTTGGAAAAAACCTTGTGGTTTTATCCTTAGATTGAATGGTTGTTATCTAAGTAGTTTATTTTGTACCACATTGGGCATATAGGCTACACAACTCTAGATTATATGTAAGAGTTTACTTATGAGTTGTAATATGAGTGAGTTGAGTTGTCTCCAATAGACACATCTTTAGGTGTATTTTAAGGTGTGACCTTTGGTGAAGAGATACCAGCTTAAGGTGTATCTTAAGGTGTGACCTTTGGTGAATAAATACCAACTTAAGGTGTGACCCTTGGTAAAAAGGCACCAATACTCTATATAACCCAACTTTGTTTCAATTATTTAAAAATTAGGTTTTACAATTTCTTTGAGTCTTTTTCATCCAACAAATAATATTCGCAATCAAAGTTTAATTGACAAGTAGATTGAAGTACTGTCTTCTACTCGTGTCTAATCGTTGTATATAGGGAGACAGGGGCTAATTATATCATAAAGAGTACTGTAACAGTGATGAACTTGTCTTAAGAAAATAGTGTGCATGCACTAGACTTGATCATATCCCAATAAATTATTTGATATCTTTTTAATCTCCTTAACTTGTTTTTGATACTGCCGATTTTGAATACAAGCTAACAACATGAAGTGGTGTGTTTTCTAGAAGGATAATCTTTGGCAATACTTTTCGTAAGGAAGGTACAGTAATAACCTTAATAAACAAGATCTTACGTCGAAACTCAGTAAAAGCTGAAAAAAACCATGATCTTGAGGAGGATTTTAATCTAAAATCTAATATATTGTTAGTTATTACAAGTTTTGAAGTGACAATAGGGTAAAAAAGTAATTATAGTAGGGTTGCAGATCTGAATAATCTATTCTCTGCCTTTATTTATAGTAGATACAAGCAGTTAACAAAAATAAAGAAATAATCTCTTATTTCGGGGGTAGTGGGTAAACTTTGTGGATCTCTAACGGCTCTTTCTTGATCAGGCATAACGATAACTTTTAGTAGGCTGAGGACTTATGGTAACTTCTCGAATATTATCTATCTTAGACTATACAATACTGTCTGTCTTTGACTATGCAATGCTGACTGTCTTCGACTATGCTATGCCAGCTTATCCTTGTCGAATCTGGGAAATATACTACTATAATCGCCTCATTCTCGATAGAAGTATTTGTGGTTGTGTCGAGAAGAAGATGGAATTCAAAAAGGTTGCCAAATATCTTAGAAAGTCTTTATGTTGTCATTTCCATGGTCAAAGTTAAGTGAACCTGGTCATATCTTTTCCGAGGAGCAATTAATGCGGAACAATGGACCTGGATTAAAGCGGGGTATAAAAAGATGGTGTAAATAGGGATTTTTTGGTGGTAGATATTGGAAAGATACCGCCCCAAGTGTGGCGTAATAAGTTGCCTGAGGATGAAGACGGTGACCATGATGATGAAGCTGAGGTAAAGTGTTATTCTAAGTTCTCGCTTTTTGATTCTGTAATTGATGTCATCATGGCGGGGGGAGTTGGGGGAGGTAGATTCAGAGAACATTGTCACGCGGGGTATCTATTTGGATTGGGTTCAGTTGCTATTGCCGAGGGTATTGGAATTTATCAAAGGGAAGGAAGTATTATTCATATTGAAGATGAAGATGTGAAGGCTGGTTAGGCATCCTGGGATCTTATCGAACGAAGGAGATTTATTGTAATTTTCTACTACCGTACTCCTGCAGATGTCATTATGTTTAGAACTTCCCTAACCTGAGTTTCTTAGGATATCGTTGTCCCTATTTCTAGAGCTAATGTCAGATTCTGGTGAAAAGAAGCAAAAATGTTAGATTCTGGTAAAATGATTAACATCGCAATGAGCCTCTTAAGTCAAAGTAAAGATAGAATTGTATTTGGATGTAATGTAATCGAAGGAAATAATTGTCAAATGTACAATGTAATAGATGGATCATGCTATAAACTTTATTTGTCGTCTTTTTATGTTGTTAAATAAACAATTGATCGAAGTAGTAATGTCGAAGTAAAATATGGAATGTGTTTGAGTTCATAATGTCGAAGTAAAATGTGTAATGTGTATAAGTTTTGGGTATAATATATCTCGAAGTATAATTTAGTGTACGGGGTTAGGAATGGATTACGATGTTAATTTTTTTACTATTGAAATTGTAAAGTTCCAAGGATAAATAAATGTTGGTTGTGTTGACTTTGACTGTGGTGGGCTATAAGTAGCTCGTGCACTTTATAAAAGTGAGAGTTGTGTTTGAAGAAATGGTAAAGATTAGGTCTCAAGTACGGAATGAAGTATTCAGCCGTGTTCAGGTTAATTATTGGGAATTATATAGTCGGTATTTCGGTAATCAGAATGCTAACATTTACATGGAAGATCCTGCTGAATTGAACTATGAAGGGATGAGCGAGGTAAAGGCGAATGATATTGTAGAGGATTTTTAGTTTCGCTGCCAACTACAATTTTGGAGTCCTCCTGAACGTATGAGTTATATGTATACCCGTGCGAAGATGTTGATTAGGAAAGAAGATGATGTCGCAGTTAGGAGTTTATGAATTTTATGCTATAGATGTAGACAAATGCAATGATTGAATTATGTTGTAAGGTGAAATAGGAATAAAGTTGTTTGTCAGAATATAATTGTTGATGTTTGGGTTTGGAAAATTGTTGTCAAATATATTTTGGACTTGTTAAAATGTTGGAATGTAGTAATGCAATGTGCAGGTTATATTTTGTCTTAATATAATTGTCGAATGATATTTTAAAATTTGAACTGAGTGTTAAAGATATGCCTTAGATATAGGGATTTGTAAATAAGGGTAAAATGTACGGAGGTAATAACAGGATTAAGCATGGCGAAGTGTGTTCCTGTAGATGAAATTTTGAAGTATAAGGAAAAAGATGTACAACATCTTTGTGACAAGATAAGTTGTGCTCTGTTGAGTATGAATATGTCAGAGAAAGTTTCGAGATATGGAAGGATTGGAGCAATAATATAGGGGTTTGTAGGTATTTAGAAGGTGAAGAGTCAAAGACTTTGCGAAAAGACGTGTAAGGCGATATGCTCGATTACTCGAACGGTCGTAAAGTGGTATGATGAACAGTCGAGTGGGTCTATAAATAGTTCGAAGGCGGGCGGCTGTTCATATTTTACAAACTCTGAAAAAATTCTTTCTAGTACGAACTCTTTGTGCTTGTCACTGGAATTGTTGTCAACAATTGGGAAGGAGGAGATAACTGTGCTAATTAAAAGAGTAAAGCAGGCAAAATAGAGGGATACCGAAGCAGCGCATATTAAAGGTTAGTAATTATATTATTTGTGTGTGTTTCTTGATTGGTTGTTTATAAATATTGGTAGACGTAGGTATTTGAAGTGTATTGGTAGAAGTAATTTGTATTAGAATTAATGGATTGTAAGTTATGGAAGATTTGACTGTGTTAGGGTTTGATGACATAAGTTGGATAGGTATCGTTGAAGGGTACTATTTCTATGGCAATGTAGTCGTAATGGGTTATAATGGTGTTAAAGTGAGAGAGATGTGTTTAATTGGTGGTGAGGAGTGGAGAAAGGGATTGATGAGTGTCGTAGTGAGAACAACACGACTGTAGGGAATTTGTTAGGATTTCGGCGAGATTGTTTGGAAGCAATTTTTGAATTAGGTTTGATTTGGCTGGATTTTACGCTGGAGAAGGTGATATCCCGTAGTTTTTGAATTGGGGTAGTTTTGGCGGGAAACAAGCGAAGTATGTTCAAGAACTCTTGAGATTCTGGAATGTCGACAAAATTACAAATTTGTAACGTAATCGATATATTTGACTTAGCGAATTAAATAGAAAAAAAATCGTATCGAGAATTAAATATCGTAAGTTTATCTGGTAGTAATGATAGTAGCAGATAGTAATGCGAGAATGATGTGTTGGAGAGTAAAATCGACAACTATATGAATATGATCATATGAACATATATATGTAACAGATATGATAGATACTAACTGTGGTAAAAAATAGAATCTGATTTTGAGGTTCATAAAAATGGCTAAGCCAATTCAAATCGATGATAAAGATATATACGAGAATCTTCAAGATGTAGAGCCCCTAATGATCGATGTAACTACCTGTGTTTAACAGTTGGGTAGTAGGTATATGGTAGGATCGAGTAGTTCAGACATAGCTAGATTGGCCCAGTTAGAGTGGCACCTAAGAGTGTCAAACTTTTTGATGAGGAGGCGACTGAAACAGATGTTGATCATGAGCCATAGGCTAGTGATCGAGAAGGTGGTGGGGGTGGGAAAGAAGATGTGGAGGAGGGTGAAGAAGCTTGTTATGGAGAGGGTCTGGAGACGAAAGGGATACTGAGTTTCAAGAAGAAGTACAGTATTCCTGGAGATATTAGCTTAGAGGAATACCAATATGATATGATCGACCAGGAAGTACCCTTTGGCATGATTCTCGTTCATTGATAATAAATTAAGAAGGGGTTGAAGCTTCCTCTATGAGCTGACCAATAGAAGTTGATGAATTTTTTTGATGTAACACCTGTTCAGTTCAATCCAAATGTATATGACTTGTTTCGTATATGTTGGGCAATAAATGGATGATTAAAGTCAAGGGGTGAAGAGTTGATCACTGTTGATGATTTATGTGTGTAGTACACACTCAAGATGAACCCAAAAAAGGTAGGTTATCGATATTTGGTGAGGTTTTTGAAGAAACCGTTGCTCTATGACATGGTTTCAACAGGATGGCGATACAGTGACGAATGTTTACTCGTATCTAGGAACTGCAAATTTGATAAGAAAGACCCAGGGGAGCCTTTAAAAAGAAATACTTTTCATTTAGGTTTGTGGTTATGTAGCATAAATGTCGATGTTGTTGTTTAATTTATGTATAAATTTGTGTGCAATTGGTGTTTATTCTTTGTACAGCTTTGAAGGAGTTCCTTAAGAATTCTGAAGTACAAGAGGAATTGTACAAGATTAGGAAGGGGTACTTTGGTAGGATCGACAACTTGGTCATCGATCAAGACCAGGGCAGGTTTAAAAAGGTCAAGGAAAAATGGGTTAGAAGTTCCAGTTATCAGCGGTAAGATATCAGCGAAGAACAAGAGGGCCGGAAAATCTAGTCTGCCATTGGAGAATCCCTCTCTGGCTGGTTATACGACGGACTCCGTAACTACGGGGAGAGACTCGATATTCACTGAAATATTGGGGAAGAGTAAGAGGAAAAGAGCAGCCAACCAAGTTGTTATGCCTTTGTTACCTCCTAAGAGGCCTTCATGAAGATCAACAAATTAGGAGGTGGTGAACATAGATACACCAATCACTGTGCCTGATGGGCGACCTCCACGAGGCTCGACAAGTGCGTACCAGAAGAAGAGGGCGGAGTCGAAGGCTTCAAAGAAGAAGTTCATCGAGGAAGATGAGAAGGAGGTTTAGAGGACGATGAAGGCATATGTTATTAGTACAGATGTGTTGGAGGCAGAAGTTGATGACCGTTTGGTTAGGGCTGGGAGTTTGATAACTTTTCTTAGTGAGGGCCACCGGAACATGTCGAAGGTGAGAAATATTTCTGCTATGCTTCTATTAAAGAATCTGGTACGTCATTCGAATACTTATTTTATGAATGCAATACATATCAAGAAGTTGTTGACGAAGGCCAAAGGTAGAATTGTTGGAGGTGGCGATCTAGCAAACCAGTTGATTGTGTACAAGGCAGTCGAGAAAGATCTGACGAGTGAAATGGAAGATTTAATTATAGAAAAGAAGCTGTTGAATGCCACATTGAATAAGTACAAGCTGGAAGCTAGGAAAGTGAGGGATCTTGCCCTCTAAGAGGTGAAAAAAGTTGTGGATAAAAAGATCAAGGAGGTTAGGGCAGAGCTAGCGAAGGATAAGGAAGAGGCATTGATGTTGTTGAGAAACAATTTTGAGAAGGATGTGCGGGACCAGGTTGTTGACGCTCAAAAAGCGATAGAAAAAGAGTATGGGAAGATTTTGGATGAGGTAAGGGCGGTGCTGATAGTTAAAAATTTGGATGCTTGCAAGAAGGTTAGGGCCAGTTATGTAGGTTAGTACAACGAGATGGAGAAGAGGACAGATTTTTTATAAAGGATTGGCTAGAGCTGGGAATCAGTTTTTCGAGGATTCAGAACTGGAAGATGATGTTCTGGAAACTCCTGAAGTTCCCAGTGGGATGGAAGTTGTCGATGATTTTGTAATGATGGAAACCAATGCTTTGCCTCTTGAGGAATTAACAGAGGTGTTTGCTCCTAAAGGGTTGTCGAAAGTGGATGAAGTAGTGGCTTCTCCTGTAGTGTAGATAAAGTATGTGCAAATAGTGTTTTGTGCTGAGAAGTATTGTAAAAATTGTCGATGGGACCGAGATAATTTTGAACTTATGTGTGTTTTGAATGCTGATTTGGTTTTATGTGAAAGATGTTTGATAAATTTAGATGCATAAATATATATTGATGTTTGTAAAATTTATGCTAAGTGGTGATATTTGATAAGAATGATATTGTGACATGTGAATGTAGATAGTAGCAGAGTATTGCCCAAGGCAATTATTTTTGTATAGAATGATGGTCAAGTAAAGGCAAGTAGTAATGATTTCCAGATGTTAAACCTTAATAGGATATCTGGGTTTGATGGAATCATGTTAATGAACATGACATGATTGGTGTAATAAGTAAATAATGTAAACTTTGTCCTGTAATAGGATAGTGTTTGTTTAAGGAAAGGATGTGTAGTGTTAACGCATACGTATCAAGTATGGTTCAAGACTAAGTAAAGATATTAAAGATGATGGTAAGTGATGCGTACTTATTTGTACGGATCGAGACCAAAGAAGGATGAATGTAAAGATAGTATCGGTAATTACTTGTCTGAAGTATACTTATCAAGTATGGATCGAGACTAAGTAAAGATATTAAAGATGATGGTAAGTGATGCGTACTTATTTGTACGGATCGAGACCAAAGAAGGATGAATGTAAAGATAGCATCGGTAATTACTTGTCTGAAGTATACTTATCAAGTATGGATCGAGATCAAGGTTAAGATATTAAGGATACTCGATTGTTGATGCATACGTATTGAGTATGGATCGAGATCAAGTTAAAATAGTAAGGATGTCTAATGCATACGTATCAAGTATGGATCAAGTTTAAGATAGTAAGGATGTTTAATGCATACATATTAAGTATGGATCGAGATCAAGTTTAAGATTGTAGGGATGCTTGATTGTTTGATGCATACTTATCAAGTATGGATCGAGATCAAGTTTAAGATAGTAAGGAAACTTGATTGTTTAATACATACGTATCAAGTATGGATTGAGATCAAGTTGAAGATAGAAAAGATATAAGTGAAAGACAAAATTGTTTATTTGAATTGATGATAATTGTTACAGTTGTTATCTGTAAAACAGGTTCAGTTGAGCTATGTTCCATGGATATTCAAGTTGGATTTTGTCTTCTGTCATTTGCCAGTAAGTCCCACTATTTGTTTTGTTACTGACAATGTATGGCCCTTCCCAGGTTTTAGATAATTTTTTAGAATTCTTAGGTCGAGTGCTATCTTGGATTCGTCGAAGGACAAGGTCGCCAATACCAAATTTTTTCTTTCAAACTTTTTTGTTGTAAGTTTTTTTCAGTGTGTCATGGTATTGGCCCAAGTTTGGGATGGCTTTGTCCTGGGTTTCTTCGATCCAGTTTAGGTTGTATAGGAGACCAAGCTCATTGTCCTCATCTATAACTTTTCTTTTAGCACTTGGTAGATTGAGGTCTGAAGGTATAAATTCTTCAGTACTGAAGGCCATCATAAATGGAGTGCAGCCGATTGAAGTTCGAGGTGTGGTCCAGTAAGCCCATAGAATACTGAGTAGTTCCCTGACCCATCTGCCTTTCTAATCGTCAAGACACTTGCGTAGGCCTGATTTGATGCTCTTGTTGATGGCTTCAGCTTGGCCGTTGCCTTGAGGGTAGTATGGTGTGGACGTTGATAGTTGAATTTTATACATGTGGAGGAAAGTGAGAACTTTACTGCTGATGAATTACTTTCCATTGCCAGATCGTATTATTTAGGGGCCACCAAATCTGGTGATTATGTGTTCCCAAAGATAGATGATCACTTCATTTTCATTGGTGTGGCATAGGGGAATCGCCTCGACCCATTTTGTAAAATAGATAGTGGCTACAAGGACAAACTTTTGGTTTCCCGATGCTAGGTGGAAAAGTCATATGATGTCTATTCCCCATCATTTGAATGGCTAGTGGACATTACTAATGTGCAAATCAAGTGCTGGGCTTTTGATGCCTTGTGCGTGGATTTGGCATTTGTAGCACTTCCATAAAAAATCTTCAAAGTCTTGTCTCATCTTAGGCCAGTATATTCCTTGAGTGAATACCTGCTGGGCTAATAATCTTCCCAAAATGTGGGCTCCACAGATACCTTCGTAAATTTCTTTGATTTTGGTTTGAGCTTGTTTTTAAGAGTTGTATTCAATAAGGGGTCCTCCTTCTGTGATGTGATATAAGGCTTTATCTTGAACTGTGAATCTGGGGTATTTAACCAAAAGTGAATGGGCTTATTCTTTGTTACTCGGGAGGATGTTGGAGTTGAGGTATTCATAGAATGGTCTTCTTCATTTGTCAGGGTCTTTATCTTTAGTAATAGTAATTTGCATCGATGACTTTATATCAAGGCTTGAATGCTTGATGATTTCGATATCTAAAGATCTTTTTTTATTGCCTCCTAGTATGACAGCTATGTAAGCTAATACGTCGGCATGGTGATTTTCTTGTCGAGGTAAGTAGGAGATCGATGCTTGCTTGAATTTGTTCATTTTTTCTTCGACCAGGACTGCATAATCAACCATTTTTCCTGATGTCCAGAACATTTTTTTTGTAATGATTGGCCATGAGTAAAGAATCAACCTAAACTGCTATTTCTTCCACTCCAAGTGTGAGTGCGAGATCTAGTCCGTAGAGGATACTTTCATATTCAGTCTCATTGTTTGTGGCATAGAAGTTTAGTTTAATAACTTTCTCGATGCGATGATTAGAAGGTCCTACGAGGATGATGTCAATCCCTAATCCTCATAGTTCAGTTGATCCGTCGATAAAAAGTTGCCATCCGGAGCTTCTAGACCATGCATCAGGTTATGCAATTGAGTCATCTGTGAAAATTTCTTCGTGTTCTTCTAAATCGGGGTCCTCCACTGGAAAATCTGCCAAAAAATTAGTAACTGCTTGTCCCTTAATAAATATTTGGGGCTTGAAGGAGATGTCATATTCGCCAAGGAAAACAAACCATTGCTGAATCCTTCGAGATTTTTATTTTTTGGAGAGTACCAGTTTGAGGGGATACTTAGTTATGATTTTGATAGGATAAGCTAGGAAGTATGATCGAAGATTTTGAGTGCTGTATACCAAGGCGAGTAGTTGTTTTTTTGTTGTTGTATATCTTTTTTCAGCAAACATGAGAGTCTTGCTGATAAAGTAGATTAGTTTTTCTACTCCTTCGCCTTCTCAAATAAGTACAAGACCAATAGAGTCGTGAGTTGTGGATAAGTACATTGTTAGTGTTTCGCCATCAACTAGAGTACTCATTATAGGTGGACGCCCTAAGTATCGTTGAAGATCTTGGAAAACCAACTCACAATTAGGAGTCCAAATGATCTCCCTGTATTATTTTTTAGAAAGTGTAGTCGGATTTCCACGAAGAAGGAGGTAAAGAAGTTTGCATCGATTAGATGATTTGGAGATGAATATGTAAAGAGCGGCAATCTTGCCTACAAATATTTAGACATCTTTCTATTTTCGCGGAAATGGCATTGCGATGAGTGCCTTGATTTGTGCTGGATCGATTTCAATTCTTCTTTTGCTGACCAGGTATCCCAGAAATTTACCAGATGCTACACCGAATTAGCATTTTCTAAGCTGAGTTTTATTTGGTAGGCACGAAGGATATCGAAGATGGTTTAGATGTTACTGGGATGATCTTCGTGTTTTAAGCTTTTACAGATCATATCATTGATGTAGATTTCCATAATTTTGCCTAGATGATCTTTGAACATTTTAGTGACAAGCCTTTGATAAGTAGCTCCTACAATCTTTAACCCAAAAGGCATCACTGTGTAGCAGTAGAGACCTCTTTCAATAATGAAGGTTATTTTTTCTTGATCGTCTTCAACGAGTGGAACTTGATTGTAGCCGGAGGCTACATCTATAATGGAAAAAAGCTCGTGCCTAGGAAGAAATTGAGGAGTTATGGGATAAGTGGGAGAGGAAAACTATCTTTTGATATGAATTTTTTGGGTTCTGTGAAGTCAGCACAAACCCTGATCTTTTCATTTTTCTTTGGGACTACCACAATATTAGAAACTCATTTTAGGTACTTTGCTTCACGAATAAACCCTACACAAAGAAGTTTATCAATTTCTTTGTTCACGGATTCGCGAAGGTGGGGAGCTAAGTTTTGACATTTCCGCATGACTGCTTTGCTATCCGGAAGGAGATTCAGTTTGTGGCACGCGATTGATGGATCAATGTCAGGCATTTCCTGGAATGTCTAGGTAAAGATGTTGATGTTTTTCTTAAGGAGCTGGATCATGTCTTCTTTTTCATCGGGTGATAACTTGGAGTCGATTAATGTGTGACGCCCGGATCCATCGAGTTAAATGAGTTCAACCAATTCGGTGTCATGATGTTCAAATGTGGGGGTTATTTCTTGCTGTAGTTTCTATGCTTTGAGAAGTTTCGCTGTATGAGAGGTGGTGGTGGTATTCTCGCAAATACGTACAACTGCTTGGCTTCCTTTGATTTTGTAGATTCTGTGATTTGTTAAAAATCTTAAAGCTAAATGGTATGTAGAAGGTACTGCTTTGATCGAATGTAAACAACTACGTCATAAAATTCCTGAATACTTGGATTCAACATTGATGACTAGAAATTTAACGATTGTGGTTTCTAATCCTGCCTGAACTGGCTGAGTAATTTCTCTCGTGGCCGATTCTTTTAAATCGTTGAAGCCGGTGATTATGGTTGTCGATGCTTTCACGGAATCTTTGAGTCTTAGAACCTCAATTTCCCTTCTGAATAAAACATCTGTGGCACTTCCTGTATCTACGAGAAGCGTATAGAGGTAGTCATATCCAACTTTGAGCATAATAACTATAGGGTCATCATGAAGATATTTTACATGGCTGGTATCACAGTCCTCGAAGGTAATATGGTATGAACGTTTTGATTTGCTCGAGTTGGGGAAAAGTTTTGTTGACTTCTCTGTGGAGGTCATTTTGCAATAAGATGTAATTTGATCGTCTTGTTTCCTTTTCTTTCCTTTTTCTATCTTAATCATGTAAAGGTGGTGAGCTTGCCCTTGGCCTTGATTTTGTTCAAGTTCTTTGTTCTTTGTCTCATCCCCGTGGAACTTTTGGATGTCAATGACATAATTATGAAGCTTTCCTATTAATAGGATACGATGAAAGATTCGAATGAGAGAGTAGCAGTTGTCAGTTTCATGACTATTCACATTGTGATACTAACATAGCGGTTTGTTGGGGATATCAGGAATTATTTGTGGTGCCCGATAATACTCATCTCCCTTAATCGTTGGTAAGATAGCGGAAAAAGTCATTGTCATTGGGGGCAGAACTGGGATGGGTCTATCAAGTCTCCCGTCCTTTCTCCTGTTATTGTCGGTGTTTTTGATACGTTGCTTGGGTGCTTCGGGAGTGGTCGACTTTTAGGGTGGAAATGAAACTATTTCCCGAGAATGGATGGCAGAGGAGCTCTTCATTTTATCTTTCTTGGATCGTTCTATTTCGATATAGTCATTAACTACATCAATCATTTATGTCACCATTTTGGGTTTGTGCAATATAAGCTTTTCTCAAACCTTAGAGTCGATATTAGGGCTGGGGTGAATGCTGGAACGACGATTTTGGGATTTGAGTTCCCAATTTTCCGTATTTCCTGTAGGAAACACTTATAAAAGCTTGCCAAGGTTTCTTTTACGCCCTGCTCGAAGAATAATAATGAATCTACACCACTCTTTAACGTGAGCATAATTTGACTCGAAGGGACGCTGTAATTGGGTAAATGTACTGATAGAGCCTTCTTGGATTATATGGAGCCATCTGAGAGGTTCTTCTTTCAGGCTCATGTTGAATAGCCTACACAGTATGTGGTCGAGTTTGGAGTACAATCCAACTACGACTTTGAAGTGTCAGACATGGGTGAGCGGGTTAGTCAGGCCTGCATATTGAATAAATTTTGGCATGTGGAAATTGTTTGGAATGGGCATAACTTCGAGATGAGGGGAGATGGGGTTTGTCTCGATTCTGTCGAGTGCAGACCTTCGTCCTGGGATATAAGAGTTCATGGTTTGGATCCTATTGTTTAAGTTGTCAAAAGTGACGAACTATGGAGGAGGAATTGGTAAGGTTGTAACATGCACATCATAATCTCCCTGTTCTTTTGGTCCCAATCGGTCCCTTACAGGTCTTCTTTCTGGTGGTGGGGGAGTTTGATGATGCGTGCGTCAACTTCTATGAGTTATTGATGTAGAGGATGTAAGTCCAAAGTGTCAAAAGCCCTATCTGGATTTCTGGATCTGGATCGTGAAGTTCATAATCCGTCCTCTCTTGGCTGATCATCTCTTTGGGTCGCTCTTGACCGATGATTACTCCGGGCAAGTGGAGGTGACGCTTGACAGCCAGTGAGTCAATCTTGGGTTCTCCTTAATCTCTCCATCTCCTTCTAATGTGCCTGACTCTGGTCCAAGGATTTCCTTCTTTCGTCTCTTTCAACTTGAAGAGCTTGAGAATAAATTCGTTGATCTTCTAACTTTTTGGCTTTTTTTGACTCCATCTGTCTTTGAAGCTCAATCACTGCACTGTGCAGGTCGACTGTTTCTGATATCAGATTGATCTTGTGATCTCTTGCTGTACTCGAATGGCTTTGGAGATTCATATTTGTCATTAAATTATTTTTAGATCAGGAGTGGTAAAGAAAAGTGTGCCAATTCCCACAGACGGTGCCAATTGTAGTGGTGTGTTTTCCGAAAGGATAATCTTTGCCAATACTTTTCATAAGGAAAGTACAGTAATAACCTTAACAAACAAGATTTTACGTGGAAACTCAGTAAAAGCTGAAAAAAAAAACCACAACCTCAAGGAGATTTTGATGTAATATCCAATATGTTATTAGTTATTACAAATTTTGAAGTGATTGTAGGGTAAGGAAGTAAGAATAGTAGGGTTGTGGATCTAAATAATCTATTCTCTACTTGTATTTATAGTAGATATATGCAGTTTACAAAAAGAAAGAAACAGTCTCCTATTTCGGGGGTAGTGGGCAAACTTTGAGAATCTCTAACGGCTCTTTCTTAACCAAGCATAACGGCTACTTTTAGTAGGTCAAAGACTTGTGGCAACTTCACGAATGCTGTCTGTCTTCTACTATGCAATGTTGTCTGCCTTCGACTATGCAATGCTGGCTGTCTTCGACTATGCTATGTCGGCTTATCCTTGCCAAATCTGGGAATTATGCTACTACACAAAACTACCTAAGTCAACCTGCGTATTCGATGTGCTACTTGTAGGGGTTGTGGAGCTATTGGTGCACTATGTTTCACATAATCACCTACTCATATTACTCTTTTAATTATATGTAATTCCGGATTAAAGACAATGGGTTAGGACTGAACCAAAGATGCCCACATATGTCTAACATAGTGTTAGATGGGTACAGTTTACCATATACCGCTTGAACGATCCCTCTTATGTCTTCCTTATCGCGAACCTAAAATTCTCCTTCTCCTTTATCCCTATAGGAATCAGTTCTGCTCTTTCTCGTAAAACCATAAATATCTGCGATTGGGTTTTGTGAACCAGCTTAATTTACAGTCAAACTTTCTATTGCGGTGGAAGAGCTTAATTTCGTGACTGTCAAATTTGTTGTACCTGTCGGTACAGTCACCAGAGTTCCGATTTGGCTTGTCCCTGTCCGACAGATGGTGGTTGCCTTTATTATTGCTAGTGGGTTACCCAGAGTCATGGCGGAATAATTGAAACTATGAGTTGCTATTATGGGAAGAAGAAGAAGAAGAGTAGTTAAACTCCAATCTGGGCTCATGTTGGGTTGATCTGGGCTTGGGTTCGTAGAACATATAAGGCTTACTCAAGCCTGGACTCAGATCCTCTTCAGCGGGCTTGGGCTTGGATGTTGATGGGGAGTAAGAAGCACGTGCGTAACATGTACATTACCTAAAGGCATGCCATACAGACCCTTGGCATCCCACAATGTTTGCCACGCTCTACGCAATATAAGCCCCTACCCATGAACTGTGTGCCCTGTAGCATGCCTAGAGGTGTACCACACATGCTAACTGATCTACCAAATTTTATGACTCTGGTGCCCCTGGGCATGCCTATTGACATTCCCTGCGTATGAAACTCATGCTCACCAAACGTGACTTGCACGTGTGACGACTAGTTGGTTTCTCCCGATCTTCCTTTTTCAACAATTAATAACCTGTACCATTTTCCCTTGCCATCTGGTAACTCTATGACCTTGGCGTTTGGCCCAGCAACTCCTGGTCATGGTTGTGACCACTCCGATTATGTAATTGGTCTTCTTCTCCAATTGATGTAAACTTATCGCTTCTTGTCCAACTACAATTATTCCTTCTCGAAAACCTATAATCACCCGATCAAACTCAGCTTTGTTACTAACCAAACCTTCAATCCCATTCCTATTTTAGACCTTGGATAGAACTCTGTTGAGTTGTTCATGGTTCAAAAGTTCATTATCCTCGATAGTATACAAAAATCCTAGCTTCTATTAGCCGTTCTTCAGCCATTTTAGACTTGCAGAGCCCTTCCTAATGATACCCACAGAGATCTCTGCAACTTTGGTGGTCTCAAATTGTAAAAATATTGGTGTCTCTTTGTCATCTCTCAGTTTTTCTTCCTGCCAAAAGCCTTGAAGTTTTTCTATTGCAAAAGTGGGTTCATTGTCGCTGCCGAACAAATAAGTGAAAACCCACTCATCAATTTGTTTGACTTGGGGTATTGGTTTTGGGGTGGTGTTGGTTTTCTTTGGTTGGACTTCATGATGATTGGAATCGTCAATCGGGTGAACTTCTCGCATCAAGGTCACGACCCTATCATTGGATATTGATCGAGAATTTTTCAACACGTCTCCATCTTCCCCACCTACAACATCAATCACACGCTATCCCTATTATTTTGTCTTCTCCTTGTAGTGGTTAATCTTCAAGCCTACTCCATCGAATCTCATCGAATCCTCCATCGCAATACCTGCCTCAATCTTCACAATTCTTATGATTGCTTGTACATACATCTCAAACCTATGATTAAACATAGCTTTAATGCTAATTAATAATAAATTATTAAGGTGGAAGCGATTAACGAAAAATTGACCTACTTTGATTAAATTAAAAACTAAAAATAAACTAGATCTTTCTACCTTAGCTATGAATTTCTCTCCAAAACTCAACCGAACTCTCTAAGGCTAAGCCTTTCTCTCGCTAAAACTAGCATAAGAAATAAACTAAGCTTATGCTCTCTTTTATAGGAGAAGAAACCTAGTTCCAATAAAAACTCTAGCTAGACTCTAATTAGGAGACTTCTCCTAATTATAATTCAAATTAAATAAACTAATTTGAAATAACTAAAATAGAAAAAGTGGTCCTCAGAGGTAGAGAAACTATAGCCTATGTGGGTATCGTGACGACCACGTGACCTATTAGTAACAATAAGAAATAACATATTACAAACTAACGTAAAAGAAAAAATATATAAACAGAAAGAACGAACTATCAATTTATTATATGTACAATGCGTAAATGGAAAGAAAAATATTGTCTAAATGAATCGAGGAAAGAAAACATTTATTATATGTTGGTCGTATCACTATACCACTAGTAGTAGGTATACAGATACCTCTCATTGATTATCTTGCTCTTTTCTTTAAAGTACATGGTGATTCCTAATCAATAGTTGGAATAACTAGGTTTAATGAGTATGGGTCTAATGATCTAGGAGTAGCATAACAACAACAACAATGTCAAAGTTTGCTAAAAGTAACTATTTAAACATAAAATTAACAAAGCCAAAACTCAAAAGTGCAAAATGCTAAAGTTGACTAAAAATAGTTATCCCAATAGTACATTAACAAAGTCATAACTAAAAAATGCTTATAGTAATTAATATTAAAAGCTAAACTAAAAAATGCTTACAGTAGCAAACTCATGTATTACTTAATTCTGAACTCATGTATAGACTATAAATACAAGAATATAGATTTTAATTACTTGAGGAACAGGAAGAGTATTTTTTTCATTGTTGTTTCATCCATTTTTGTTGTTGCGGTTTTTGTTCAGCAAGTTCGTCATGAAGTTAGCAATGAATCATATTTACAATGATGTAGGTGATCAAAGAAGCTTAAGTTAGCAATGAAACAAATGATCAAAGAAGCTTAAGTTAGCAATGAAACAAAAAAGTAGCAAATATTCAAGCAGGCCTAAATCATTCAACCACATATGTATTAATGTAATAAAACAAAGCATTAACAGTAGCCCAAAAGTAATCAAAGTTCAGCAATTACAATGTGAAAAATACAAACTGTGATTGAAGTATACTAATCACAAACCTTAAGATTTAGAGAGAGATGGAAAGAGATGTCCTAATCTTCGAGGAAGGGGGAGTGAGATTAAATCAGTAACAATAAGCAATCGAATACTGGATTACAGATTAAATATGAATTCAGAAAAAATCAAACCCATAAACACATAAGCAAACTATATATGTGCGTGAGAGAGAGAGTACATAAGCAAACTATATGTGTGAGAGAGAGAGTACCTTAGAGACGTTGGTGGAGAGAAAATAGACTATTGTTTGAGAGAGAAAGAAAGGTGGAGAGATACATGAAATTTTGTTGAGACGTGGCTTTTCGTTGAGTACAAAGTGAGAGAGAGAGAATGAGAGAAAGAGAAAGAGAGAGAAAGAGAAAGAGAGAGAACAATTATAGATTCGCAGGGGTTTGGGGGAGAAAGAGGTGAGAGACGTGGGAAATATAAGAACTCACTATGACCTCTTTGCCCTCTACAAATTTAAATATGACCAAAATGCAAAAAGATTCCATCCCTCTATCTTTGGCAACTAATATATCTTGAGGCTTTGAAACTCTATCTTGGCCAATTTTTGTCCTTCGATTTGTTTTTATGATATGCAAACCTTTAATCATCAAATTCTCACAAAATTTAAACTATAGAATTATCTAGGGTTTGTTATATAGAATTATCTGTATTACAGTATATATAGATTTATTTGAATTATAGTATAGATTTCTCCGTATTATAGTTTAAATTCCAGTGCTCCTATTACCATTAGTCAGCTAAATTGAGTATGTTCGATAGCGTAATTTGAGATTGTCAACATTGCAGCTTATTCTGCCCAACCAATGTCTCACTATCTAAAAAATAATGGTTATTCTACACAATGTACCAACATTACCGATAAAGTGCATCTGGTAACATCTATGGTTGTGTAAACTGTGTCTCAATTTGTGAAATCAAAATTTGAGGCTCCTCTACAACATCCATCCAACACCCTATCCATTGATACATGTAGCAATGTCTTAGCTTTTAAATATCTTTTTAAGTATATATTTTGTACAATCCAGCTCCAATCACCTATGGTTGTCTTAACTGTAAATCACTGCCTGACCTCAAACGATGAGCTGATCCTTCCATTACCGTATAATGATATATGTTTGTCCAATGATGTTTGTAGTTGTTGTAAAACTCTGAGATTTCTATATAGGTCTGTCTTTAGACCTAAGCAACTCCTATCACCTATAATAGTTATGTTTGATGATTAAGGTTTGTAATACTTTATATTTCTTTATTCATATTTGGGACTATGGGATAATGAGTTAAATTATTTTTTTAACTTGTTTTCACAAATTTAACTTGAGAAACTGTTCACACCATTTTTGAATGTAATATTGCAAATGGGTAAATGTTGTTTTCATTTTTGTAAACATATATATCCCCTATTTGTAATTATCACAATGGAGTGTTATCCAAAAATTATGGAATGGTTGGCTAATGGTCAATCCCATCATGAACCCCCGAATCAAATGAAGGTTACTAGATTATAAAGAATTTATTAATGACCATTGCTTTAACTTATTATCTTTATCACTTCTTGTCATATGGAATAGAACCCTTAATTTGTGATTGCTTTTCGAGCAATATTGAACCAATGAGTAAAATTTTCAACTTCTAATACATCCTTTTCGTGTGTCACTCCATATTGTAAAAGGCTCATTAACATAGACATGTGATATTTGCTGCAAAATTATTTTCAACCATCGGTAAAATACCTACATTCATTTGAAATCAAACACCATTACAAATATTCTATTATAATACATTTATACAACAAGTTTTAATACAACAATTATTAGTCTATTGTCTATTTGCAATAGTATGCATTACAAACATGTTAGGCTGTAAGTAATTTTAACAATACACAAATGAGATTCATTAAACAAAACTACAAGTGCTAGAAAATTACAAGACTTTCAACAAATTGATAACATCTACCTTGAAATCTTAGTGGGTAAACAAATTAGGATATGTTGCAATTCTTCCTAACTTACAATAGATCTTGCAGGAGCTTGAAGATGAAATGCTTGAAATGTTTTAAAAGTTGGAGTGTGTAGAATGGAGAACAATAGTAGACTTATGCCATGCACACTTCCTAGCTTACCTGTTTAAAATTTTTAGCAAATATGTTTTATGTTATTTTGGGACACCCCAACCTCTTATAGTTATAAATATTGACTAAAATGAATACACAATTTTAACAATAATTTTTTATTTATTCCAAATATACAATGGATAATATTAGTAACTAATTAATTCGCCTAAAATGTACTTTCCTTAGTTGATTAAACTCTATTTAGGGTTTTTACAAGGAGAGTGGTACTACTCGGGTTCTTCTCTATTTAGTGTTCAACCTACTCCAGTCTTCAACATGACAATGGATCCAAGAAAATCCTGTAATCTTTAACATAACCTTCTTACTCCTAAAAAACACATAATAACAAGTTGGTATAATCAATCACTTAACAACAATTACCCACCAATATCATTATTCAATTTAGCCTTCTTCATAACATTGCGAAGATCTTACAGGTATTTGATAATTCTATCATGTTGTATATTAATATGATATATACAATATGTTGTGTTGTTTATGTTTGTTACATGACCTATATGGAATCATGTTTGCTGATCATTTATAAGGTTCAATATGGATGATGGATCATCCCCTAATATCAATAATGGTGATGTACGTAACATTCAATATGTTGAATAAAGTAGAACTCTCCACATAAATGCAATTAACAAAAACAATAAGAAGGTGAATTTTAAATAGACTTTACAAATATTATTAATTCGAATCATATTTATATTATTAATGTTTGGATCTTCATACAGGATTTATTTATAATTGAAACTGGAAATCCTGGTTCAAGCACACTGTCTCTATTGCCTCCAATTTTTGCTGGTATGTATGGCATAGTTTCAATTACATATCCTACATATGTATTAGGTATAGTTCTTCAATCCATAAATATATTGTAGTCGTTGTTAAATAATAAATCATAAACATAGTTATTTCAAAAAAGCAAACACAAACAATTTACTTTTGAGGGACAAGAATAAAAAAGGCGTCTAAAAGATGCAAAAGGACGTGCCAATACATACATCATGGAAAGGTGCATAATTGTACATCATGTATTTATATTGCCTTGATTATATGCAATTCTATCATTGACATCAAAGTATTTTAACAGGCTAAATCACCAAAACTACTTGAAACTCTCAACGAAATCTTAAACTTGAATGATATTCGATCCGTCATAGTCGGTAGTTCAATCAATAATATCTATAATCTCATTGTAAGAAACAATCAATCAACTGGTTTAAAGGGCCCAAATAACCATATTCAAACTTTAACTCCAATCAAGAAAGAAGGAAACACTCTCTTAAGAGAGAAACAACATCATGCGAACCATGGAAAGCACCAACGGCTTGAAGAGGTTAGTATTGTTTAAACATATGATTGCAATACTATATTATTACATAGTTTTACATTTCATGCTGATATTTTATTGCAGAACCCCTTGATGAATGATACGGCGGTTATGGTATCTAACCCGAATGATGGTTTACCTCCAAGAAAAAAAGTGCAGTATATAAACAACATGGAAAGGTACGCTATTGATCATCAGGTAACTATGATGCTAATCACATGTAATTCTATCTTTGATATTAAAGTTTTCTAGTAGGATAAATCATGAAAACAACTTCAAACCCTTAACAAAAATTGTAACTTGAATGATATCAGTTCTCTCGCAGATGGTAGTTTAAACAATCTATTTAATGCTCCTATTGTAAGAAACAGTCAAAGTGGTAGTTTAAAGGGTCCCATTAACCATTGAAAATATAAATGTTGTGAAGAGGTTGTTATTGTTTGAACATGTTATTGTAATACCATGTTAGCACTACATATTAGTAAATAGTTTTCCAGATGATGTTGAAATCTCAATGCAGAATCCAATGGTAAATGATACGGTGGATATGGTGTCTACCCCCGATGATTGTTTAGTTTCATTATCGAATAAAGTAATTAATGATTCCATAGTTGGAGCTAAGGGTTTGGTGTAGAACATTGAGAGTCCTCAAAATGTAATAAAGACCTTATCAGATTTTAGAAATCTAAATGTGAGCTCATTCCTTCCACTTACAAAGTAAAGTTTTTGGTTTTTAGTTCGCTTATATTACGATTATTCAATATATTAGATACTAGATGATGCAGACTCCAAAATCCAACCCAAAACCTAGCGACCCCAATTGATTAACGATGAACATGGATCAACAAATATTAAATCTGTTACAGTTTATTCTCAGCAATGAAATTAAATCACTGGGAATAAATATCAAGCAAGGGATGGAGATATACATACCAAACTCGTAAGAAGGAACAAAGATGATCCACGAACCAATTTCAGAGATAGAGATGGCGGTAAGGGTAACTCAAAGTTATACAACACCAACAATTAGCGTAGAAATCAATTATGCAAATCAGGTTAAAGGGAGCTTCAATGCCAACCCTTATAAAATCCTTAATAAAATTGCACCATCGGCATCAATTATCTTAGCAATTTCAAGTTTTTGGGTTCATGGTGATGATCCCTTTCTTTTTCTTTATGTAAGTTTTGATTTGAACCTCTAATTTGCTTGATTTGATCTTTCCTTGTAGTTTTGTGTTGTTTTTTTTCTACTTTGGTTTGAATCTCTAATTTCTACTTGATTTATTCTATAGAAGTTATGTGAAAGATTGAGTAATGTTTTGATTCTTTCCCTCTCGAGGAGAAAAGCCCTTTGCTGCACTTCAATCTAATTTCTAACGATAGTGGTTCAAGAATCGGAGGATAATATGCACGATGCTAACGATATGGACTCACTCAATGATGATGAACATAATAGTAGGGATGATTATGATGTTAAAGATGATATTGTGGAGATTTCTTCAAAGTAGCAGGTAAATTTTGGCTTTGCAGAATAAAAATCCTGCCTTTAGTTGTTTATTGGTAGTTTTAGCCAAGTGACTTAGTGTTTTTTGTGTTTATTGCTGAATTACTTGAATTGCAATTTATAGTATAATGAAGATGATTGTATTTGGGTTTTGGTCTGACAAGTTTTATAGAAATAATTCCAACACTGCTCGAAATATTCCCTATAAAAAATTCTAGCGGGTCTCAATCATGGCGAAATATGGGGTTGGATTAAATAGAAAAATTCATGACAACAATCTGAACATATAACTCCTTTCTTTATTAATGGCTTTTTTGCTGCCCCAAGCATCACCATTCAATCACCTTTATCGCCTTGTTTATACGTAGATTTGGAGGCGTTCTATAAACATTTATTGGGCACAAAATTGATAGGGACTAGGCTTGTAAAGATCAGAATTGGATAAATATTTGGAATCTTAGTTAAATATACATATGCAAAGAGGTGTTGTAAGTAACCAAGGTTTTTGGAAACTTAGAAGATGGCACGGCCTTAGGATAAGTCTATGAAAGGTTATAGGGTGCAAAATATCACTTAAAATCATTAAGAGTTCTGATTAATGTATATAAATCTTCTTTATAAATATTGTTTCCCCGATCAAAAAAATTATTGCAGTGGCAATTCAAAATAAAATTTAATCCCTATATACTCTATACTAGCGTAGTCCATGTATATGCTTTATAGCTTCTTTGTACCAATTTCTTTAACCTATAAGATTCCTTTCATGTTCAATGCTTCATGATTAGTACACACCCACACACTTGGTATATCTTCTTTGATTTATTACCGTCATGCTTCCATGCATTTAATCTAGTGCACACCCATACAAACACACACATACACACGCACACACACACACACTCTCTTTCTCTCTCTCTCTCTCAAATGTTTCCCAATGACACATTATTTAGATCAATTGTGAGCTAATATCCTTAACATTGTGCAGCTCTGACAGTGAATGCTAAGCTTCAGTATGTTGTAACCGAAGTACTTGAACTACTGGAAGAGAGTTTTGTGGTACCAGGGAGTGGAAAAAGAAAACTTGGCAGATTATTGAAAAGAGAGGAAAGGAAGCCTTACCTTATAGTTGCATTAGATCTTGTGCCAACTCTTAAAGCAAAATGGGGTGTGAGGCTTGCAGTCAAGAAAACGCTACTAGGTTCAGTTCTTGAAAGTTGCAGGTTATTTCTAAAACTTTATCATCATTTAAAATGGATATTTTGCATAGGATAAATGCCTAGTATAATATTACTGAGTACATCTTAAGAATAAGCGCATTCGACATTTTGTTCTTCTCATTCAAATGCCGTATTATCTTTCCTAATAGAGCCACCCAACAGCATATGAAGTGAGTTTCTAAATAACTTTACTAGTTCTTTCTCAATAGCCAAGATCAATATGTGTAAAGAGTCTGAAGAAACCATTGCATGCTAAAAAATGCAAGAAGCATTCCCATACCAAGAATATTAACTAATAGGGGGCTACATAAAAGAAGGTGGTTGATAGACTCTATTCCAAGTCTCATAAAATAAAAAAGGCTGAGTTTTCATGTCCATTTATCCTCTTTAATTTTCATGAGTTAAGGTGTAACCCCAAGGCACACCTGAATAAAATGTGCAGACAGAGAATTAGCTGAAAAAACTTCATCCACTTGTTTCTTAATCGATTTCCCCTATAGTGAATTGGTGTCAATTTGATCGTTGGTGTTTCTCATTCAATGTACTTGAGTTGATTGTATTTTCTTTTTTAGCACATAAGGTAGTCACTCTTTTTTGTTTCGAGTCACAAAGCCAAAATCTGGTAAGAAGCAATATTGGTAAAGGCTGATATCCCTATCAAGCATCAAGCCAAGACCGAGAATCGAGTTGTCAACATTCATGTGAAAATTTGTACCCACCAGTTGTCACCAAAGTCTTTTTTCTCATTTAAGAAAAAACCTTTTCTCTTTAGATAAAGCCTTTGGAAGTTTATGTTCACCTGATCATAAGCATTCTCAAAGTTGATTGTGCAAGCTTCTGGTTTCTTCATGGAGGCAGGAGGAACTAATAAGAGAAAACATGTATAAGCTTCTTTAACCTTTTAGTTTCTCTAGGCTTGATATTTTCCCAAAACTCCCAGATTATTGTATTAGATCTGTTGCTGAGTGATATTTTCCCGAAAGGATGGAAAGTTCTCCCTCTCTTTAGAGTTATCCATCATTCTAAAGAGATTTACCCTGAGCATGAAAAATTCAATCTATCACGCATTGAGGTAACATACTGGATATATATTTCTCGATATAAATTCTTTTTCTAGCTAATTTATGTTCTCCTTAAAGATTATGCCTCTGATGGAAAACATCCGTGCACATGCAGGCACAACCCAGGCTTAACACATACCTGGCCTTTGATACTGGTGGGCACTTATGTCCTAGGAGTGAGTTAGTCAAGCTTGAGATACTTGTCCTTCTTCATCATCTAACAAACGACTACAGGTAAATTCTCAACTTAATTTTTCATGCAAATATAATTTGATTTTTTGCTGACTAGAGTATGAAACTTTTTTTTTATTTTTTTGGTTTACAGGTGGGAGGTTATAGGTGAAGAGGAAGGGATCCAGTATGGGTCATTCCCTGTACCCAAAGGTGGATTACCTCCGAAGATGACCCATAAGGAGTAGCAGACCAACTAGAGAAAGACGATACAATCATGATCGGATAACGCGGGGTTTATAGGTAGGCCTAACGTAGTGGGGGCATAAAAAATGATGTCCATTAGTTTAGGATCTTAGTCTGTTAATGGATGGATGTTAATATGTAAGAAATGCACTTATTTGTATATATTTATATTACATTTCAGGGCAGTGTTTTTACCGCTTAGGACAAGTCTGTCCTTATGTCCAGAGATAAAGAGGGGTTGTGATTCGTTGTGGGTACCTCGAGATTGAGATGAACAAGGGAAATTTTGAAACTTTATATTTTAAACCCAAAACCTAAAAAACTTACCCCTACCCACAAAACTTCACCCCTCCTCCCCGACTCAAAACTTTACTTCAAAAAATATGCAACCTTTCTCTTCCTCCCTCCCTTCCTCTACGAGCTCTTAATCGACATCAACCTTTCGCTTAAGAGCTGTACAATTCGAGCTTTGATGTCGATTCATCAGCTTCAGCATTTGATTGCTCTCTCCATCTTTACAATCACGTCTCTCTGCATCATTCTCTTATAATCATACGAAACAAAACCAGCTCTCTCTCTCTCTAATTACAAGAACCTCAATCATCTATATCTCTGCGATTTTCTGCGACCTCTTGCGACTTCGAGGTTTTGATCTCAAATTCATGATCGGCAATTTCAATCGAGGTTTGATTTGGGGGAAGAGCTTGATCGGAGAATTTCATCCCAAACCCCCGCTGTGATTTAACAACGAGGTCTCTTGGGTGTCAACCAGACAGTGAAGGATCATAGGCGATTGGTGTTTTTGGATCATAGGCGGTTGGTGTTTTTTTTCTTTTTTATGGAGATTCACCTTTTTCGCTGAAACCCATTGAAGAGGTAATGAGAATTAAGCTTTGGGTATTTTTAGTGAATTTTTTTTTTTTATTTCAGTTTCGGTTTTTGTTGTTGTTGATACTAAGTGTTTGATTTGGTAGAAAACAGAGGTATGTGTGGAGGAATGAGAGTGCGGTGTGGCCGGTGGCGAACCCGGTTGTGACATACGCTTCGGTGTCGAATTCGGGGTTTCCGAGCAAATTTGTTGCTGATCCTTTTCTAGATATTCAGGTAAAAAGATTGGGGAATTATGTTCATTGTGATATATTTTTGTTTTGATTATTATTAGTATTGGAGTTGTCATTGTGGTAACTATCTGCGTATGTGATTGAGTGGGGACTAAGAATGTTTTGTTTCAGTACTTTATGAGGAGTAATAATTGATATTAGGGGTAGGAAATTTGTGTGATTTTGGGTTATTTTTACGGTTTCACATTTTTAAGTAATCAATCATCAAATCTGTAAGTAAGTAATACTTCTATCAATTTATAGAGATCATCATACCTGTGAGTATTGGTTGTTATTTATTTGCTGAAATCATAATATTTGTTTTATAGGGGCTTTTTAAGGGTTGATTTAAAGGATTTCTAGGAGGATTATAGATTAATAAATTATTTTTTATCATATAATACAATGCACAAGAGTAAAACTATTTTTAGAATTCGATAGTTTGAGTAATAAATTATTGGTTGACTGGGTAATTTTGTTATGTTTATGATCGTGATTATATGAGTGTTAGATTAAAAAAATTAGTTTGTTTGATGTACTACATGCTAAAATCTCTTTATTATTACTGGACGGTGTTTTTGCCGCTTTGGACAAGTCTGCCTTATGTCCAGAGACAAAGATAGATCAAGATACGATCTTGGCAACTTGAGATTCACATCTTAACTGCCCTTTTGGGAATAATTTTTTTTAAGGCTAAAAGCTAAAAAACTCAATCCCGATTAAAAATTTCACCTCTCCTCTCCCGACTAAAAACTCACTTCTCTCAAAAATAAAACAAAACCTACAATCTCTTTCACACACTCTCTTTCTAGCTAATCGATTATTCTTGCGGTCTTCACAATCGTCTTCCTGTGTATCATCTCCAAGGAGAATTTTGCTGAATCGTCCACCTTTGTAAGCTCATAATATTTTAACAATTGGGGATTTGCTACTGATCTTACCGATGATTTTGGCTAATTTTGAAGATTGATGCAGTGAGAAAGGGTTTCAAGAGGTAGAGAATCCTCTCTTTCTCTCTCTCTATCTCTTTATCTGTATTGGTGCTTGATGCTTAAAATTTGATTTCAATATTGTGTGATATTAGGGCTTTAACCATGACTCAAGATCATAATCTGTCTCTTCCTTTCTCTATATAATACCAATTGAATGGAGAAATTCGAAGCTCAGGTATTTCTTAAGTTCAATTTTCTGATTGTAAGCGTGTATCTTCATTTTTCAGTCACATGCTCTTAAAATAAGGAATGCATCTCTGGGTTCATTTTAAGGTCTGTTGTGCATTAGATTTGTCTTGCACAATGATGTTTTATTTATTTATTATTTATATAAATCATTGTCAATCATCCCTAATTTTCAGTGTGGCTTCATTAAATTTGAGTGTTCTAGGCTCTTCTCTATCTCGGGGAAAAAAGAGTGATTATTTTTGTTCCATTTTATTTTTCATTAATTGGCACAACTCTATAGAAATTCTAGATGATTAATGTTGTCTACCTTATCTCTATTTAATTGTGATTTTTGTAACTATTATTTTCAAGTGTAAATGTTCTATAGTTTCTCATTTTCTGGATTTCTTATGCTATCGGACTGTAAGATCTTTCAATTCATCTTCGGTTACCTTTTCAGATTTAGTTTGAGTTCCTTCTTTGCTTTTGTATCGCCCTACCTTCTATTTTATTTTTGCGGTAAGGAGTTATTGTGTATCATCTTTGGGAGTCTAACTTTACTCCTATGAGAATTGCCGATGTATAGCGTTTCTTCTTCCTCATCACAATGTTGTTAGTTTTTACTGTGTTTACAATGGTTCTTTTGTATTATTTTCATACTCCATTTCCTATAGTCATCGGTTGTAACCCTCCCAAAGTTACGAGATTGCTTTCTTTATGAGTTTCAAATAATAACTCCCCTCAAGTCATCTCATCAACCTAGGAAATACTCGCATTCTATGTTAGTTTTCTTAAGACAATTATTTATCGTTCTACAAATATGCTGGTGAAGGCAAAATTTCTTCCCACTTCCATCTCATGTACTGATTTGATTCAAGAATAAATTGATTATCATAAAAGTTTCTCTTGGAAGGTATTTTGGCCTTTTCCATCGTAAACATGATTTCACTTTGTTTAGGAAGACACATTTTATTTGATATGTTTAAGTTTTTATTTTTCTTTTAAAATCTCTTATCTCTAAGAGATTATTTTAACTTGCTGAAAGTTTTATATATCCAAGCATAATTGGTTTTTCTTTCTTAACACATGGAATATAATACAGTCTATCACAGAGAGGAAGGATAAGATCTTAATAAACAAGGTGGCCGCAAAAGCTTGGTTGCATTCGACTATTATCAGAAAATGTAGTTTGTGATCCATATGTTTTTCATATGTTCTAATGGATTTTCAAGCAATTACATTGTCGTGCCAGTGAAAAGGGCGTTGAAGATTCGAGGAAGATTAATGGTTTCTCTTTGTATTTCAGGAAAGCTATGATTTTTCTTGAGTTGCTAATTTTTCTTAAATTGAAAATTAGAGTATAAAACTTTCAGTTTGTGCCCAATATCTAGCTCTGTTATTACTTTTTCGTCAAATACTTTCTTATGAAAGGTTGATGCGCATCATTACTTCTTCAAGAGTGTCAAATTTCTCCTTTTTGTAAGCTATTGAAATCAAATAAATCTTTTGTAGCACGAGTTCTTCATGATGTGAACTCATGATGTGAACTGATTCTTAGTACTTGGAATGCTCATTTATATCTCTTTAGACATTTAAAGAATTTAATTTTAGCTTTGTATTTCTAACATGTTTTTCTCCTTATGTTAAGATGTATGTCGTTCCTCTATCTCGCAATATTTAATCTCAGTAAAACTCAAGCCACTAATGGGGAAGAGGCTCTTAGGACTCATAAAAAGTTAGAGCGCGACGAGGTCAGTCCTAAGATCCTTTCAATGAGTTGGTCTTCATGTTTTTATTTTATCGAATCTATTCATACTTTTCTTCAACACAAATGGAAATTCGTCTTTTTCGAGTATGGGTTTTTATTGAATTAATCACTGTTCATGTGTTTGAATAACTGAGGATGAAGAGTTGAAAGAATAAAATCTTAAGCCATATCAAAAATTAATTTAATAAAAAGATATTTCACTTAGATTTGAATTCTGATTGCAGAATTTATGCAATTGTCCTTCCAGGGTATATGACTATTGAAGTCGAGGGAATCTTTATTGATATTCATATGGCGGTAAACACCTTTTATTTGAGTTTACTTTATTTTCCTTATTTTTTGCAATGTCCAAACACTATTGATTTACCGTAATTTCTTTTTCTACCATCAGGTGATTCTTGCAATATAGAGAGAAGTTAAATGTTTTTGGCAATAAAGGCATCTTCCTTAAGAATTAAATTGGTAGATATTTGTCTCGCCATTTATTGAACCCGGTAATCCCTTAGTTTTCATGTTCAAAATTTTCCAAATGCTTTAGTTTTATTTAATAGGGAATTTTGTTTCTTACATGACTGTTAGGAGTTGGTTTTATATAGCTTCTGACTTGGGCTTGTAAGTTACAACAAGGTTGTACTTGATTTAATGCTGGGATACCATAAATTGGTTTTATTAGAAAATCTCACATCGAAATAATTGTTGATCAGCAAGTAACTTCTAGCACGAAATCAAAGGTATTTGATCCTGCAGGGGCCATCAGCTTTCCTACACTCCATGACGCCACTCTAGGAATATTATTTCTTTTGGGAACTATAATTCACCATGGATAGTCTTTTGTCTGTCCTGTTTTTTCTTTCAATCATTTAATCCAAATTTCAACTGAAATTGCACTGCCTATAGAGTTTAAGCAACTTGGAAGAGAGGCATTGCTAACTCTAGAAAAGGTTCTTGGAGTCTCTTTGGTATTTATTTATTCACGAGTATCAACTCCCGATATAGTACTTCCATGAGTCTCTCAATCCCATATTGCCTTTAAGATGGAATGTTAGGGGAGTATTTATCCTTTACATCATTATAAGTGTGAACAATCGAGGACCTTCAAAGCTATTGTGGCTTTTAATTTGTGCTTTACATAGGATCCTTGCAACTTAAGATGTTAAGGATTTGATCACGAAAATATAATGTTGTT
This sequence comes from Kingdonia uniflora, assembly GCA_014058105.1. Lineage (NCBI taxonomy): Eukaryota > Viridiplantae > Streptophyta > Magnoliopsida > Ranunculales > Circaeasteraceae > Kingdonia > Kingdonia uniflora. The sequence goes on from JACGCM010001221.1 coordinate 1,394,918, forward strand.
TACCAATCATTTCCAGTCACATAATGTTGCTCATATATGCTCTAGGTATATTTTCATGCCTTACTTCTTAAGTCATTATCTCAAAAACATTTAGAAATAGTGTTATAGAAAAATTTAGAATTGTACATGCTTAATCATGTTTTCCCTTGTACAAACTTTGGTAATAGTTTCTGGATGTCGCCCTGTATTTTGAATTCCAAACACAAACAAAACCTAAAGATGATATAATAGATATTACCAAGTAGAGTCATTTTGATATATTGTTGGAAATAGATGTCATACATAAAATAATGTTTTGCCCATTATTGTTTTTTGATTTTACGATTAGCAAATCCTAATTGACTTTTCTACTTCATTAGTATACTCATTAATTTTAATTTACATACCATGAAATGTCATTTTCTGTGGCTGAAGTGAACTTTTAGAGCTACTCACATGATTTTTAAGATGTGCTTTAGGTGAACTAATATTGGAGTTACATTGACGTGTTGCTATGTTCTTTTGGCTAGAGGCAGGGAACTACATGGAATTTTGGTTTCTTGCCTTCAACTTTTTCTAGCTATAGGGTGATAATGAGAGAGGGAACACCAATTTATGGAATACACGCACAACAAGAATATAATATAAGCACAAAGATCGATGTTTTAATGGCACCAAGGAAAGGGAAATGATTTGTCACTTCATCAACGAAAGCTACTCGGAGGTCGACTCTACGCATAAGTCAAGGCCCAACTGTGGCTTTGTAAGATCAGACCTTTGGTGTAGGATAGAAATAAGATAGCCAAGAAGACTTCATCATCGTCTTAATCATTTAAGAAAAATTGAAAACAGAGGCTATGGACGAACTTGGATAGAGAGATGGAAGAACAAGCTGATTATGGCAAGGAGGAAAGCTCACAACTGAGTGGTGGACTATGAATTAATCTCATTAGACCCTCAATATGGGAAAAAAATAGTGATGACGAAAGTTGAGAATTCTTCATGATCATCTAAATCATCTAAGAGAAACATAAAGCAAAAGCTAATTTGATGCAAAGAACCTGCTTGGATGGAAGAAGCCGTTGGATCTGATGCTGAGTCGACAATTATCATTAATGTTGACAATTGCTAAACTATGCAACTTAGTTGATTGAAGAAAAATTAAGATATTAAGAACGCTTTGAGAAAATTGATCTTATTGTTGAAGTGAAATTTAACCAAGATATGTCAATAGAGGGTTACTTTTATCACATTCTAAAATAACACTATTGGAAATGGTTCCAATTGAAGACTTTTAGATATCTTTATAGTTGGGCATATTGTCTATGGTTTAACGAGGCATAGTGCCAAAAGCGCGTCAATGTGTAAAACAGACCTTTTTTTACATAAATCGATGTTGATAAACATAAAAAAATCCTAATTTCTTCTTGACCATTTCATCAAAGTTTAGTCTACATACAGTCAATAGCTTAGGCTCTTTCTCACGTATGCAATTAACAATATGCACAAAACTTTCCAGTGACCCCAGTACACTTGAATGTTTATATAAACAGATAGGCGATTAGCAAGTAAAGCTTCCCTAGGCAAAGTTTAGAACTAAAATGAAAAGATTTAACGATATACCACCTTCGGTATACCACATTCTGAACAGAATCTAGAAGTTTCATTCTTATAATCATCTCTGTACTCTAAACAATATTTTACAATGTGGGTTTGCTGAAATATATAAGAGCTCATAATTAGATTAACAAAAATAATTAAAACAAAAAAGACAATCAGTTTTGAAAGAATAGAAAATCCTCCCAAGTATTATACCTCATCTTTTTGGAGCCCTATAAGTCATTTATCATCAAGGTATGAAGCGCGGTCCTCGAGGGGTGGAATAAGGTATGAAGCACGGTCCTCGAGGGGTGGAATAGATTTCCCAAGCACCAAAGCTACATATACAATTAACACAATCAGAAAGCTTACAAAATACATGCACGAGAAGGGTGAGGAAGTGTAGTGACATCCATAAAAGAATCTCACTCTCTCGATCCAGGCCTCTCTTACAAAAAATCTAATAGAGGGGTTTCCAAAACATCCCCTTATGCAGTAAAGACAAAAAACCATTAAGAAAAAAGAAAAGAAAAGTGAAGAATTGACCATAAACATATACTTTGTTGTTATACTTGCTGTTGGTACTTGATGTTTTGATTTCTTCTAATTTGTGATATACTTTGGGATTTTGTTAATACTTGCTGTTTTGATTTCATATAATGTATAATAGATTTAGGGTTTTGTTTATACTTGATGTTGCTGTTATGACAATAAAGATGGACATTGCAACTATATATGCCTTTATAGTTTCAGAGTCGTCTCTTTCAACCATTGACATTTGTGATTTAGATTTCGATACATTTTATACTTTTTTTTTCTTCATATTTTGATCCAGGTTGAAGCATCTACTATTTATGATGTTGACTATTTACAATCTTCAAGCGAACATCTCTGTCACAATTTATGAAGTCTTTAAATAAAATGCAAGGTATATTTTTGACTACTACAATGTATTACTTCTTTGAGCTCTAATTTTCTTTTTGATTGTGTTACCCACCAGAACAAGATGAATTGATAAATCCATCAATTGTACGAGGCATCATGGTTTAGATTATGTTTGTGTAACTAATTCTTGGAGTCTGGAAACCCTTTACTCTTTTGAATTGATTCTTAAGCCCAAACCTTCTTTTGTTTACTTTACATCCCATTATGTTTTTGGTTACTGCATTTTCCCTTTGAATTTTATTTTATTAAATGTTTTTTCTCAAAGGTTTTATTATTTGTAATATACAAACTTCTCTTGCTATTATTATCACAATGTTTGTCATCCTTTTAATTTGTCTCTTGAAAGCTGGGACTGATATATTTCACTACCTAATTGCAGAACATTCTAAAGGTCTTCAAGGATCATCAAGGTAAAGCATTGAAATTAACCCAAGCAAATAGTAATGCTATTTTATTTACTATGCATAAACAATGATGATCTTTATGCCTAATTTTTCATTTATATGGAACCCAGCTAAATTGTAATCAGATAGTAGCAAGGAGTTACACTTATGATAATACTCCCTAAACTTTTTTGCAAGAGCAAATTTGGACAAGACGATGTAGCACCCTAAAAAATCATTGCCCAATTATATAGTTTACTTACATTAAACTATATCATTTACTTTTCAATTTAGACTTATCTTGAATTCTAGAAAGTAATAAAAGTATGTATTTAGAAAGAAATACAACCGTGTCAAGTGTTTTTTTGGTCGTTTAAGATCAACAAGATTAAGGAAAAAATTATTTAACGTAATAGGTAGACTCTTGAAGCCTTACAAATGAACTTTTTGGTAAGTATTTTGTGATGAATTAGCTATTTTATTTTATTTAAGTTCTTCTTTCAGATGTTAATTTATGGCATTCCTTGATTTAGTAATCTATATAATGGTAGAGCGTTTGGGAATGAAAATGAATTTCCAAAATTTTCAAGTGATGGTGGCTCAAGCCCTCTGAGATTTGTTAGTGACCGATTTATCTATCAATTATAAACTTAAACATTCAAGAGGGGCTGAGATTTGTGGAAAGGAACCAGATCGATGGAGTAGATTTGTTTAATTCTTTGGCTTACGGGTAATTTGAACATAACAACTAAAAGGGGTGTTTTAGTCTTATTGCTTATTATTATCTCTCCCAACTCTTCGTCTCTCACATTATGCTTCTCCTGCTACTGTGAATCACGCTTTGCTTCAGCAGGAATCTGATTCTAAGCTGGGTACTTTTCGTCTCTCATATTTTTTTTTTCTCTCTCTCTCTTTCTAACAAACTATTTTTGATTCTCTTTCTAACATGAAGTCCTGCTGCTGTGAATCACGCTTCGCATCGACGATTTCTTCACTCAGCATCAACAAAGCTTTAGTAGGAATCTATTCAAACTGTTTCTAAGCAAGGTATTGTTCTGTTCTCTTTGTTGTGAGGCCATTCTCTCTCTCTACTGTTTCGAGGATAAGTTTTGGGTTTAGCATTGATTATACTGATATGATGGGTGGGGCTTCAAAACCAGTTTACCTTCTCAAAAAAGGATTTGATGGGTGGGGTGAATATACTTTAGAATTTGTGATTTAATTGAGGTTAAATTTGATATTAATGCCATTGGATTTCATTTGATATTAATGCTTTGGGGTAATTTGCATGTTGGAATATATGATTATGTTGGAATTGGGTGAATACACTTTAGAATTTGTGATTTAATTGAGGTTAACGATATTGCCCTTGGATTTCATTTGATATTAATGCTTTGGGGTCATTTGCATGTTAGGATATATGATTATGTTAGAATTGATAAAGGGTGTGATGGTAACTATGGATGCTAAGCGAGAAAACATAAAGTAGACATGAGGGTGGGGTGAATACACTTAAGAGTTGGTCCAGGGATAACTGACTGGATTGGGTCTAAAGATTTTGCAATGTGGCAATTGTAATTTATTTAGTTTATCTTACTTTGAATCATATCAAATTCTGAATCAAATGGAATTTCCAAGCATGAACATGCATTACTATTCGACTTGGAAAGCGTCTTTGCTTCCTCAATCCGAGGCTCCTTGACCAACCCCTCCACAACAACCTCAACAGGTCCTGTATTGATAGAATTTGTGGTGTAATCGCAGTTTAACTCGGGTAAGTGGTCAAACGTGTTGTGTACATACCTACTTCCCCATAGAATATATGAAATGTTTGAATCGCAAAACCCACATTGGAGTGGAAGGAAAACTGTTTCAATCTCCTAGGGATGATTATGCTGCTTTTCGACGATGTTCTTGAGGAAGGTACTCCATGGTCGAACTGGACAAGTGCAGACGCTCCAGAGAGAATGTGAAAGGCAAGAAAATTGGTTTTAGTCTTTGGGCTTCTCTAAATTCATGGTAGCCTAGTATGTTTGGCCAGAGTGCTTGAATGTCATTCCAATTTAACATTATGTAATCCAATGTTGGCATAATAAGAAAAAAGACCTAATCATTATTTAACCAAAATAGAACTTTTCATTGAGAATTTTGCATTATGCAATAGAATAGAATTATAAATGAAAAGAAATGCTTGCACTGATAAACATGCAATACTATAACACTGATACTCAAGAACTATGCAGCAGTAAGGTAGAATATATTTACATGGTCTTTCCAAAGGTCAAGATTCCAAACTGAAATAACCAAAACCCAGTCATGAAACTCTCTGAATTTGACTACAGATACTAAGGTGAGTAACTAAACCATCATTAAAACGTGTATAATTATACTATTGACTGCAACTTCTATAACATTTTATCCACAACTTCTGTTCATGAACTTGAATTTATTGTTTTATCTTTAGCATATGTATTTCTCTAATTGCGCTTCTTTGGAAGGTCATATATGTATTCGCACAGTATCGAAACCTTTGTCATAATCTATTGTGATTACATCTCATATATCTGTTTATTGTTTGTTAGTTGTGGTTTATGATATTTTGTCAATAAGCATCCTTGATGGTGTTAAATGAATGATTTTCTCATTTAGTTGGTGCTGATTTTTAAGTGCTTCTACGATAGCAATTTAGTGTTTTCTGTGCAATTTATGTTAAGGGTTCATAATCACCATTTGAAGTACAAAAGCAACACCAAAGACTTTACTGCAGGCAATGGGTGTGAAAGGAATTACTCTTTTTCACTTAAAGAGTCATCTGCAGGTTTGTTTCAAGCTTAATTTTATCTCATCTTTTGTTAAGTAATGAAGTTTCTTAATCTATAAAGTTGTCTTTAAAGCTTGCTACCGGGGAGTCGAGTGGAGAAGTTCGCTCAAATCTCATGGCTCAGCAGTTATCTGTGAATCCTCAGATGTTCCAGCCACAGCATAAGCAACATCCTACTCAGAATAACATTTACCAGATGCAGCAGCAGCAGCAGCATAGGAACCAGAATCTGCCATCACCTAGGTAGCAGCAGCAACAACAGCAGCAGCAGCAAAGACGTCTCGATGTTGATGTTGATGTTGCTGGTAAGATCTCGATGTTCGATCTCGATGTTGCTGGTAAGAATCTGCCATCCCTCTCTGACATTTACTAAGCTTTTCAGTCGGCTTTTTGCCATGAAAGAGATGCGTATTCTGATGGTCGATCTCGATGTTGCTGGTAAGACCACCTTATTGTATAAGCTCAGGCTTGGAGAGATTGTCACTACCATTCTCACTATCGGTAAGTCTCAATTGCATAGTTTTTACTCATTTTTAAATTTTAATATGTTTCCAGATTGCCTGTTAATGTTGATACATCTATTTTTTACCATGTGATTTGTGCATTTTAAATGGGTTTTTTTTTTCCGTTACTTTTATAGGCATCATGTCTTATTGGATCTGTTAATTGTGAATGACAACTTCTAAATTTTTTCATTGCTATGTGACCTTTTTATTGCCCATTCTAATACAATTGTTGCATTATCCATGTTTTAGTAGTAGACCGCAACTCCCTTGAAGCATGTTGTACAATATCTTAATGCCTGACATATGAACTTAATTTGTCTTCTTTTAATTTGTTTCGTCAAATGCTGTTATGGACATCCTCAGTGATGCAATTAGCTAATGTTATGCAAGATTCAATGTGGAGACTGTAGAATGCAAGAACATCAGCTTTACCATGTGGGATGTGGGGGGTAAGGACAAGGTGTGCTTTGCTTTAACGATCTATATACTTCATGAATATATCAACATGTGCTATTACTATCAGTGCATCTTAATATCGTGAACACCTTAATTAACCAATGGAGTCTTGTTGTTTGCCTTCTACAGATCTGCCCATTGTGGAGGCACTACTTCCAAAATACTCAAGGTTTGATCTTCGTGGTTGACAACAATGATAGAGATCGAGTTGTTGAGGCAAGGGACGTGTTACATAGGATATTGAATGAGGTATGCCTTCAATGAAAAAATTAGTGATTGCACTTGATAGTTATTGCATATTCATCTTATGTTATTTATCAACCACAATATATGAAAGTTGCGAGGAACAATTAAATACATTATATTACTTTTCTGGCTATTAAAGACCTTTTGTATCGCTATAGTTTTGCTTGGTATTGGAAATAGCTCTTTAAATCAAATATTTTGGTTGTATTCACCTTCCAAATTTTGAAACAAAACCGATATACTTGCTTTGTGGAGCTATTCCAGGGACACTACACGAAGCCCTAACGATCTACTTTTTACAGTGGGAGTAATGTGGTTGGTATGTTGAACTTGGTAGGCGTTATGTTTACTTTAATTTTGATAGAGGATCTAAACCAAAATGGCTTTTAGATCCTCTTATGTTACTTTTGATTTTGAATTGGAAATATGACTGAATTAGTTGTAATGGGGATTATCTCTTATTTTGCTTCTTTTTTTTGCTTGAACTCTTTTGGTGGTACTTGGTTTGTTTGGGGTTGTTTTAAGGTATAATCAAGGTACTTGAATATCCACTGAATTAGTTGTAAGAGTACCATGTCTCTATGTCCTTGATTTTGGTTAAATTCTGAGAACTGAGTATATAAATTAGAATCTTTAGCTTTGATGGAAGTGGATGTTAAAGGAGAGGGAGAACTGGGTCTTATCTCTCATGGTGACGAAAGAGGACCTTTCCCGATAATGACGAAAGAGGCATTTTTTTTAAAACTTACCAACTTATGTGATGATATATTTCATATTTTTCGATAATAAAACGTGATAATGATTTTCTATTGTCATGTACTTAGGATAATATACTCTCTGATTCCAATTATTCCATCAAACAGTTGCCTTTTGTGTTATTTTTATAAAGAAAATGCAGCCCAACTGTCTATAGTTCCTGAATTATTCTTATGTATTACACTGTCATATAGTTACTTGAAGAGCTTAAGAAGCAAAGCTCAGCGGAAATCCACCTTCATGATGTAAGTTAAAACTGTCTCACCATCGTGTCCTCGTTGGTTTAGACTTTTGGATGAACTATGGCAAATACTTCTCCAATATGAACAATAAGTAACTTTTATACTTTTTGTTCAGCTATAAACTGCTCTTGGTTCATAGCTCTTGGTGTAGTAGCCTACTCATAGCCTTCGATAGTCAATCGAAGCCTACTTTACAGCCTACTCGAATTTATCGAAGCCCACTCAATCTCTAAAGCTGACTCCCCAAAGATCTCCTGAAGACGAAGCTTCGACATTAGGTAAAGCTTCGAGAACGGATTAACGTGCTACAACAGAAATCTTTCGACCTCACTAACACACGTTCGAAGCAAGATAAAACAGGCAATCATCTCATCATGTCAGACGACGCATTGATTGGCCCGTGCAACTACAGTGATAGTTCCAACCACCGCACCGTTCAGAGACATCATCAATAAATGTTGTTGTGACAATACCGACATGACCGATGCCCATAACTCACTGGGATTTCCTGATAGTAATCATGTAAACCTGGCCCACACTTGGTGACTCAGCTCCCTATATCTCTATAAATAGAGGAGAAGGGAAACCAAAGAGGGGTTAAAAAAATTATCTCCTGCCCTTTGCATTTTACATTCGACCACCCGGATTCTCTGTACTCGAACCTTATTATTTACCCTTCAGTAATGCAATTTGTCTTAGAAAATCCTCATCAGAGGTCATAGAGAGTCACATTCGGGCCTCTACGCAAGTATTTGTCTATAGTTAGATCTTACTTTAAGTCATTTGCTTACCTCTTTTGATTGAGGATCGATTCTATGTTGTAAGAACCAACTTCACATCCGACGAAGTTAGGTCCCTACAATTGGCGTCGTCTGTGCTTCCTACCCTACCAATCTCCTTTCATCTTCCCCTCCTTTTGTTTTTTATTTCAGCAAATTACCCTTAATGGCCCCCACACGCCACTCCAGCTCAACCCAGGCAGGCCACTCCATTGACGGAGTTGCTGCCCAAATAGCCCTGCTATCCCAACAAGTTGCTCAGGCTGAGGAGCGCCACCAGAATCAGCTAAACCAGGGGCGTAAAAACCACCGCTTGGCACTAGAAACTGAACAAAATCGCCGCTTGGATAATGAAAATAGACAGAACAGAGTAATCGACAAACTGCGCAACACCGTCTGAGAGCTACAAAGATTACAGCCCTTGGAACCTGTTTGCCCATCCTAGGCACCAGACTCATCGTGCGTCTCTGCTCGTGCCCGCCTAAGACCTTCACCAAACCTTGAGATACGTCCCGTTCATACCGGTGTCGAAGGTTTTCCCCGCATTATCCCCCCAACCGGCTCTATTCACCTCGGGAGTCACCCCACATAAGACTCTTCTGACTCAGCGCTCCGCTCCTTCAGACACCCCAGACGCCGTCCTGCTCGGGAACGACTCGGCGAACGCAGTACTGATTTTATATCACACACTCGACCTCACAACCTTCGACTTCATCAATCTCTCCCACATCCTGCATATGTTACACAGCAGGACATCGACCACAAAATACAACCCGTCATTCCCGTTAGCACGAGCCCCACCATAAACTTTTGGGGCCGCCTCAATAACCCAATCTGCCCCAAACTTTTGGCAATCGAAATACCCTCCAACTTTCGTGCCCCCAAACTCAGAAAATACCGTAACACAGACCCTAAATCCCACATCCTCAAATTCCAAAACTCCCTAAGCCTCTACTCTACGGCTGACTACCTATTATATCGCTTTTTTCCAACGAGCTGTACCGATAACCCCTTCGATGGTACCACAATCTCTCAAATGGCTCGATTCATAACTTCGTGCAACTTTTACACCTTTTCATTGCCCAGTTTTCCTTCAACAAAGACAGAGAGGTCAGAGTTGACGCTCCCTTTAATTTTAGAAAATTCGGCAGTGAGACCCTCGAAGCCTTCACCAGAAGTTTCCTCGACCAATCCTGGAAAATTGAAAATCTCGACTGCTCGAATGCTATTTTAGCATATTTGAATGCCCTGCCCGACCGCAGCCGAGTAAAAGAGCACCTAGTCCTCCACAAACCAAAAACACTCGAAGAGATGCTCTCGTAGGTCAACGGCTATATTGATCTCGAACGCCTCCAAGAGTCCCGCAAATAGAGCCAACCTTCGCAAACAACGAACTTTAATAAACCTCGGCAACACCCCCACCCTGCTCCTGTACCCCTGATCACTCCCATCTCACAGGAGATTAAAAGCTATAAACGCCCCAACATTGATAGCTGCACCGAAGCTCGCAAGAAGCGACCAATGCCTCTTTTGCCTACACTCACTGCCCCCCTCAGCACCCTTCTACCACACATATAGGCAGACCCCATTTGGCGCATCTCTTTCCCCATCGAAGTCAGACCAGGCGAACCTTACTGCGCCAACCATAGTGCAACTGTCACCATACCAATAAGTGCTTTGCCCTTTAACGCACCCTTGAACTTATTTTTAGAGCAAGATGTTTACACCAGTATATTGCTGATCTTCCGAGCTACCTCGATGGGTCCTACCTCAAATCTCTATCCACCCCTATTACTGAACAAGCTGAAGTACACATTTATAGAGTCAAGCTGATCAAATTTAACAATATAGACAGTGGACATTCCAAGAGTAAACGAAAGCGCGTCGTAGAATGTCACAAGCTCACCTATCAAGAAAAATTTCCTACGCTTCTGCCAGAATCAAGCCGTCACCCTTGACTCGAAGGTATCTCTTTCATCGACTATGACACTTCACACGTTCGTTTCCCCCATTCCGATCCGTTAGTCATCATGATTAAGATCGAGAACCTTGTCCTCTATACAATGCTCGTAGATACTGGGAGTGTAGCTGATGTCCTTTTTCTCCAAATAATCCAAACCATGAAGAAAACAGACCTCATAACCACTACCAACGTTGAACTAAAAGGTTTCAATGGATCAACAGAAGTCGTCGTTGGCCGTATCAGCCGTATCAGCCTACCCGTCACTACAGGTCCCATTACCCTTCAAACCAACTTCATCGTCATTGACAAGAAGACCAAATACCTCGGTATACTCGCACGAGATTGGCTTCACGCCATGCGAGCTATACCTTCGACTTACCATCATACCCTTCAATTCAGCAATCACGAGGCTACTTGAAACTTGAAAGGCTCTCAACGCCTTGCCCACTCCTGTGAGCACCCAAAGATCGACCAAACCCAAGAACTTGTTAGCCGCCCATAGCAATCACAACATCTTTCTATCCCCTCGACTTCGACAGATACCACCCCATCCATCAAACCCACTGTTAATATCGAACTCGACGGTCCTGGTCGAGGAACATTTATCGGAACCTTCCTCAATGAGTCAGAGCGCCTTGAACTTTCTGATTTCCTTTGAACAAACAAAGACATCTTCGCCTGAACATTTCAAGAAATGCCTGGTATCGACCCCCACGTTGCTTGCCATCGCCTCTATCACATCCCCCAATCCTTTGCAGTAAAACAAAAGAAACGTACACTTACACCATGACTTCGAGAAGCCGTGAACCTCGAAGTAGACAAGCTCATTGCCGTAGGCTTTTTCAGAGAAGTAAAATATGCAGACTGGATATCAAACATTGTAGCAGTTCCTAAGAAGAATTGAAAGATCCGAATCTGCGTCGACTTCACAGACCTCAACAAGCACACGCCGAAGGACAGTTTCCCTCTCCCAACTATCTCAACACTCCTCAATGCCACTGCTGGTCATGAACGCCTATCCATGATGGACTCAGCTTTGGGCTATAATCAGGTACCCCTCTTCCCCGAAGATTAACTTAAAACTTTATTTATAACTTTACAAGGCCTTTACTGTTTCAATGTTATGCCCTTCGGCCTTAAAAATGTCGGTGCCACCTACCAACGCCTTACCAAAACCATGTTCAAACCCTTGCTTGGCAAATCTGTCGAAGTGTATATCTACGATATGTTGTGCAAAAGTCTTTAGAAAACACCCATATCCAAGACCTCTCAGAAATCTTCTCGATACTTCGCACATATAATATGAAACTCAACCCAGACAAGTGCCAATTTGGCGTGTCATCTAGAAATTTTTTGGGTCACCTTATCAGCAAACGCTGGATAGAGATTGACTCCACCCACATTTGAGCCCTCATAAACATGCCTTCACCCCAAACCAAGAAAGAGGTCCAAAAAGTTGCGGGCAGGATAACAACCCTCAATCGTTTCATTTCTAAATCCTTAGATCTATGTGCCTAGAATTTTTCCCTCTTACGCGATCAGGGCATCCACAAAGCTAAAAAGAGAAACAATCTCGAGATCGACTGGACACCTGAGTGCGAACAAGCCTTCCTTGAACTCAAAATTTATCTTGGCCGTCCACCAATCATCAGCACACCTATAAAAGGCGAAACACTCTCTTTAGACCTTGCTGTTAGAGAAAACTCTCTCAGTTCAGTGCTCATTCGACTTGACTCCAACATCGAAAAACCTGTATATTTTATCAGCAAAACCCTAACCCCCGCAGAAACTCGATATTCAAAACTTGAGCGCTTACTCCTCACACTTGTCTATTCATTCCGTAAGCTCAAACCATATTTTCAGGCTCATCCCATTTGTGTTATTACCAGTTATCCCCTTCGTGAGGTACTTAGCAAAAAAGAAAAATCCAGACGAGTGCAATAGTGGACCGTATACCTTGCCGAATACGACATTACCTTCGAGAAACAAATATCCCAGAAAGGCCAAGCAGTAGCGGGCTTTCTAGCTGACTTCTCGGTCGAAGATGACGACTGGGAAGAACACGAAGAGGATTTATCAGAAGATCAACCCGAGATAGTAGATCCCTGGGACCCTCTCACTGGCTGACATTTATTCATAGACGGATTAGCAAGACCTAATGGCTCAGGCATTGGTATTGTCTTGGTAACATCCACTAATAACCGCATAGAGAAAGCTGTCAAACTGACCTTTTAATGTTCAAATAATTATGCAGAGTATGAATCCTTAATCCACTGCCTCGACCTCGCACTCGACCTTGGAATTCCCAAGCTTGCCGTCTTTACAAATTCCCAACTCGTTCAGAGACATTACACAGGAGAAAACCAAGCTAACGGTCGCATGGCTGACTACGTTCTCTTTGTGCGACAGCGCATGGACCGGTTCCCAGAAAAATCCACAATCGCACATTATCCTCGAGGAGAAAATAGAAATGCAGATGCCCTCGCCTACATAGCAGCTATGCTCGGCCAATCAGAATCTCGGACACTCTGTATCGAAGTATTCGAACACCCAAGTATCGACTAGGTGGAAATCAATACCATCAATACTAGGGGTGAGAGTCACGATCCAGACGATTGACGAACACCGTTCCTTTATTACCTCCACAACGCCACCCTCCCTGATGACCCCAAAGCCAAACGGTCCTTGCTAGAAAACTGTCGCGGATATACTATCCACAAAAACCAACTATATCCAAAATCCCCAAATGGCGTCATCCTTCGATACATATCCCAAGAAGAAGCCTCTCAAACCCTATCCGAACTTCACGAAAGAACCTGAGGTGCTCATACTGCTGGCCATTCTATGGCCCTTCGAGCTGTTACCCAAGGATTATTTTGGCCCGGTATGAAAAAACAAGCTTCAGACTACGCCAAACACTGTGACAAATGCCAGCGTCATGCTCATGACATCCATTGCCCATCTCAAGGCCTCTACTTCAGTCAAGTTTCTTGGCCATTCAAAAGATGGGCCATCGATCTCATTGGACCCTTCCCAAAAGCTTTAGGTAGTAGAGAAAATATCCTCGTCGCAACTGATTACTTCACAAAATGGGTTGAAGCGATACCTCTATGCCGAACCAGAGAAGAAGAAGTTATTAAATTTTTATAGGAAAACATCATCACTCGCTTCGGCTGTCCCCATGTGATTCGATGCGACAATGGTCCCCAATTCGTTGGCAGCAAAGTTAGAAACTTCCTCAAAAAACAAAACATCATCTTCTCACCCTCCACACCTTACTATCCCGAGGGCAACGGTCAAGTCGAAGCAATTAACAAAACCATCGTCGATGGTATTAAGAAGAGAGTCGATGCAAAGAAAGGACAATGGGTTCAAGAGTTACAACACATCATCTGGGCCTATCGCACAACCTCAAGGAAATCTACCGGATGCACCCCCTTTCTCCAAGCATATATAACAAATGCTGTATTACCAACCCAATTCGAAGTACCCACTCGAGACCCTAACCTCCTAGATGAAGATAATGAGTTTGAACTTGCATGCAACATGTTATGGATCGATGAAACCAGTAATCGAGCTATCGCCAACCTTGGCCGGTACCACACATCACTTCAGAAATCTTTCAACAAAAGAGTTCAACCACGGAGTTTCAGCATTGGAGATCTGGTATATTTACGTGTCAATCAATCTTTGAGACCTCGAAATGCTGGCAAGTTAGCGGAATCATAGGAAGGACCATATGCCGTCTACGATAAAACAAACAAGGTTTCTTATTACTTAATGACGGAAGACGAAGAGCCTCTACCGAACCCCTAGAATACAATGCAGCTGGGCTCCTATATAGGCCATATCTCCAACCATGTACAACTGATGTAATCCAGAACATTCAATAAACAAATTTTGCAACCCTTACTTCGTCTCCTACTTTATTTTGAATTTCTTGATTTAACTCAGGTGTTATGTCAACCTTCAACCCGACTGATACTTGGGGGCGATCTTGAATTGCTCAAGCTCCCAACTTCGAGCAAACTCAAGGGGAAAAAATGGTCGAAAGGCCGGACCCTCGGGGATGCATTGGGGGAGACCAGATATTACTTCACTGTGGCTTAGGCCTTCGAAGTCCAGTCTTTTTCTTGATTGACCCTCGGTATCAGGTCCACCCACACCACGACTGATACTTGGGGGCCGATCTTGAATTGCTCAAGTTTCCAATTTTGAGCAAACTCGAAGGGCAATGATGGTCAAAAGACCGGACCCTCGGGGATGGATTGGGGGCGATCAGATATAATTCGTCCAGGCTCTGAAATCGTCAAAGTCCAGTCCTTTTCTTGGTTTACCTGGGTATCATTTCCACCCTCGCCTCGACTGGTACTTGGGGACGACCTTGAAATTCTCAAGTTTCCAACATTCGAGCAGACTCGAGGGGCAAGGATGGTTGAAAGATCGAACCCTCGGGAATGCGTTGGAGGCGATCAGATATTGCTTTGCTCTGGCTTAAGCCTTCGAAGTCCAGTAAATTTTTGGGTTTCCTCTAGGTATCACGTTCCCTCGGCCCGACTGATACTTGGAGGTGACCTAGAATTTTTTTAAAATTTCAACATCGCTGTGGCTTCGACCTTCGATGTCTAGCAAAACATTCAGAGTTCGATCTATACAATCGTTGACACTCCCCATGTTTTGATCACACTACATTTAGTCATACAGATCAAATTTCTACTCAAACAGATCCAATTTCTACACTTCCAAACAACAACCGTATACAAAAATACTAGCTACAATTCTATCAAATGCAGAACACATTTAACATGTTATTCATCAGAGGATTAATGGCACTTCAATTCAAAGGCCAATCATCAAGAGTCCAAAATAAGCAAACTCAACATAATGTGCATTCAAATTCCAATAATTCAAGGAGTTTAAACAGATAACAAAAGCACAAACAACCTACCGAGTTCAGAGACCAACAAAAAACAACAACATCGTTCAAAATATTACAACTCAATATTTTAATCAACAGAAGAAGAAGTGTCATCCCAACCTCATATACCTCATACCGGAGCGATTACGCCTTCCTGCTCTAATGTTCCCCAAGCAACTTCATTCGAACCACCAACGACCAAACCACCAACAGTACTACCAATGGGCGCTCCAACAAGTGAAGTATCTGCACCACCCCCAATACTCCAAACTGCTTCTTCAATAATATTTGCCTCTCCTCCCATCATCTGCAAATCATCCCCTTCAACAAGTTCTGGAGACACAGGATAAGGTTCCAATGTCTCGGGGTCATACCCCTTATCATCTATAAAGCTTTTCAACTTAACGTTCATTTTGTATTCACCATCATACTACTGCTGGAAAGTTACCTTCTGCTCAGCTTTCTCCCACTCAGACACCACAAGCTTCGCAAACCACTCTCGCTCCAGCCTCGGCCGCTGCAGCTCGAGCCTCACGTCATAAGAGTCGATTAGCACCCCCAGATTTTGCTTCAACTTCCTCACTTTAAACACCAGTGATGCCTCTTTCCCACGAGAGAGATTCAGATTGTCCTTTGCTTGCTTCAATTTTTCCTTCACTGCCTTCATTGTGTTGCTGCAAGTCTGCTAAAATTTTCAAGAAATCAGTACAACTCGAAACTCGAAGAATTTTCAAGAAATCGCAAAATACCACATAAGCAAGCCGCATATAGTTACCTGAAACATGTGTTTCTTTATCTTCTTCGAAGTCTCGTCTGGGTCATCTTCCCAGAGCTCGAACATCGAAGCCTACTTTGCCACAGCCTGCTCCTGTCGTTCAACCTCTGTCATCTCTTCATCTTCCTCCAGTGTATCATCCTCCCCCAGCACCTTATGCCTCTTGCGTTGGCCAGCCTTGGATTGTTACACCTTCAAAGCTTCGGGGAGTACCAGGCCCTTCTCCTTCTCAGTTTGAGCTGCTACTGGCCTCGTCCTCAACTTCGGCGTATCTCCTACCACTTCGGGCACTGGAATTGCTGGTTTTGAACCCCTCCGCGATCTCGATACAAATTGGTAGTTTCTTGGTAACTCTTCCCCTCCCATATCTTTTTCCCCCTTTGGGATACCTTCACCTTTCTTTCTCTTTGGTCGACGTATCGGGTACGTCTCGAAGCAGGGAATCCGCCTTCTTCCTCCTTTGCCTTTTGATTTTGAGACTGTCAAATACAGAATTTACCCAGTCTTCACTAGCTTCGAGCATCGTATTAATATAATTTACCGGATTATCCCAAGACGAACTCTCTGGACCTACAGATTAAAACAAGAACACCGCTATCACTTATCTCAGACACACATCAAGAACAACCCTTCGATAGTAAACTTACTTTCGTTATTTACCCTATGATGTAATTTATACGGATCATCTTTATCTACATTCTCATAGTTACCCCTTACTATCAGTAAATCTTTATTCCACCCTCGGCCTGTCGAGCACAGGTCAAAGAACCAAGGTTTCTCTGGGTAACATTGGATGTGATAGGTCCCCGAGTTCTGAGTAGCCTTCCTCGAATAAAAGGTGATGATGTCAAACTACTTAATCAAACTTTGACCCTCACTACCCAGTTTTACATTTATCCCCTCAACAACCCTCATCATCTCATAGAAATTACCGTTCATTTACACCGGAGCTGCTCCCCAGAAATTTAACACTTCTTTCACCAATCTTCAGAGAGGCAGCTCCAGTCCCAATCGAATTTGGCCTCTATAAGCCAAAATCCCTTCCCCAGGGTCTGACTTGAAGGTCAACCCCGCCCCTGCAACACTCAGATACACCCCTACGTTTGAGAGTTTTAGTTTGGCGGCGAACCGATTTAATCTAATCCTTTCTTTAGCTAAAACAATACCTTCGACCCTATCCGACTCAGTCAAATCCCCACTATCTTCACTTTGTGCCTTATCTCCCCCTCCACCACCAGAAGGCCCTACATTACCCCCCTCCCCCATACTGTTTCATCTTCATCACTATCTTCGGTAACTATCATCCTTCGACGCCTCGAAACCGGAAGCTCCTCAGCCGGCAGAACCATTCAATGGAGCCTCAGTTACAATATCTAATACTTATACATCAATATCCTATCCTTCCCCTTACGCATTTTAGCCTACAGAAGAAGAGGCACGCAATTAGAGTGGAAAATTTAACAATCCCGTGCCTATCACTCCTATCTTGTCCATTCCCCCCCAAATATTCATCACAACCTCAATCTCAGACCCTGTAACCCCTCCAAAACCCCCCAAAACCTAAAACCCTCAAGTTTCTTTACCCTCGAGAATAACCTCTAAAACCCCAAACACAGATTGCCTTACCAACATTCTCAAAAGAGAAAAATAAAGTACAAGCAGCAGAGATCAAGTAACTTACCAGCGGTTAGCAGTACTACCCTCGAATCTGCAAAACCAAACCAGCAAGTGCAGCAAGAACTTCTAAGTATGAAATGGCGTACGTTCCCTCCTCTACACTCTTTGATTCTCACAGTAAAACAATACAGTAATTACTCTTTTCCCTTTTATATATCTTTCGAAAAACACAAAACCGCCTCGATTTTCTAACCACTGTCATTACCATGACCCCACTAGCTAACTTTTCGGCTACAATGTGTTTTGACCAATATACCCCTCGTATCTCTCACGTGCGAATAACACCCTCACTTATAAGTGCCTGCAAAAGCTGAAGTTCTCAAACCTTTTTCTCCCTCACTCGAAGCTAAACAACCAAGTCCAAAGCAGTCACATCACAGCCTTTTCCGTCATACGAGAAAAACATCATCATTACCTTTCGCACACTGCCCCAGGCGCCCGCACCAGTCTGGCAGACCAGCCGTCTGGGCTGTCAGATCGGCCAATCAAATCTCGCATAACCGACGACACAATCTCCGGACTCGAGTACTCGACCATTTTACGTCTCGAACAATCTGTAGCAGATAACCTCAAACAAACTTATCTAATATATCGACTTTCGACATCTAACACACCCTTTAACACAAAAGTTTTGACCCTTCGACCGAATACAGTCACAAACTTCAACCATTCAACGAACTCATGTTTACAGATAAAATTTTCATCTTCAACACGGCTTACCTTTCATTTCGACAAAGCCATTTTTATCTTCGACCAGCACAAACAATTCATTTCGACAACTGTTTTATCCCTTCAATACATCAAATCACAAATCAAATTATATTACTAGTATGCACAGTTCGACAAAGCAATTTATCAACAAAAACTAGTTTAATTAAGCAACTCAGACAACATTACAGGTTTCATAAATAAATAAAAAAAATAAAAAAAGGAGGAAGATGGCAGGAAAGCAACAATAAGAAAGCATACAAGAGAGTGAACCTTATTTGTTGACGGGTTGCTTCTCTTCAACAACGGCCGCTGCATCTTCGTCCTCCCGGTTCACTATATCCTCTGTGAAGCCTGTGATATGAGACAGCCGATGGCCAGGAAATATCCCCATCATCTGCACTATTCCCACCAGTACGCAAAGGGCATGTCATAGAGTGGTGCCCCAGGTTCCGCTTCAAAAAGGTCTGGCATATCAGCATCAATATCCTCCTCTATCCCGAACCTCCGTTGAAGACCCAGCAAGGCCTCCTGGATTATTCTGGCCCTCACCGCCGCTTGATCTCCTTGAACCGGTACGTTTTCAGCCATGTTGATCAACAAACAAAACAGTAGATAAAGAGAAAGTTGCAGGACAGATGAAGAAATTCCTTCTAACCCATCCCCTTTTATATTTACAAACCCACCACAACTTTCCCACTTCCCTAACCGAATTAATGGCAACCTTCAATTCCCAACCTCGAAAAGTCAGCAAACATACTTTCCAGCTTCCTAGGTGTAACTAATTCATCGGTACATGCATTCAAACCTCGTTCCCGAGGACTCCTAGTTGAATATACCTCCAGTATCGAGCATTCGATCATCATTACCTTCGAGCATTTCATTATACATCGCGCCTATAAAATTTATCGTCTAAATTCGCCTACACTATCAGTCAGAAACAGTAATGCAGGTACGCAGAAAATATTTTGTCTATTCTAAACATCCGCTCAAACAAAAAAATTACATTTCTACTACCGTCCACAAAGCAAAAAAATATAGTGATATACAAAGATACAAAGGTAACCTCATCAGCCATTGCTCCTACTACCAGAAGGTCCAGCTTCAGTGGCCGAGTTCTGCTCCTCGATGATCTCCTCCACATAGACAAGACTGTCGGCCAGAGCCATCAGAAAGAGATAACACCTCTCAGCGGTCGCAAAATAGAACCTTAGCTGGTCTTACAGATAGGAATAAGAATCACCATTGAAGAACTCCTCAGGTCCTTCCTCAACAAGCTCGGGCATGTCCCAACTCAGATTATGCTGCCCAAAGAACTTCATATGCAGCTCCGCCATCTTCCGCCCCACACGACGGTCACGAGCGAACCCCATCCTCTTCTGATAACGCGTGTTTGGCGTGGTATCCATTCAAATGCTTAGAATCAATACTGTAAATGGTAGAGGATACATCACCCCTATACAATAACCCAAATTTATAACCTTCACTTCATTTATTACCCTATAACCACCTACATATCTTAAAAACCCTCTTTTATTACCTACACAGAAACCAACAGTAAAACTGCTCAAATTCCAAGACCAAACAGCTTTCTCAGCGAACACCTCTCCACTTGGCTTTGAGACCATCACTGAGAGGGGGCAAATGTAGTAGCCTACTCGTAGCCTTCCACAGTCAGTCAAAGCCTACTCGAATGTATTAAAGCCCACTCAATCTCTAAAACAGACTCCCTAGAGATCCCCCGAAGACGAAGCTTCGACATTAGGCAAAGTTTCTTGAACAGATTAACGTGCTACAGCAGAAGTCCTTCGACCTCAGTAATACACGGTAGAAGCAAGTTAAGACAGACAATCACCTCATCAGGTCAGACGAGGCATTGATTGGCCCGTGCAGCTACAGTGACAGGTCCCACCACCACACCATTCAGAAACATCATCAATAAATGTTGCAGTGACAGTACTGACATGACCGACGCCCATAACTCGCCGGGATTTCCTGACAGTAATTATGTAAACCTGACCCACACTTGGTGACTCAGCTTTCTATATCTCTATAAATAAAGGTGAAGATAAACTAAAGAGGGGCTAGAAAAATCATCTCCAACCCTTTGCATTTTACCTTCGACCACCCAGATACTCTGTACTTGAACCCTATTATTTACTCTTTAGTAATACAATCTGTCTTTAAAAATGCTCATTAGAGGTCGTAGAGAGTCACATTCGGGCCTCTACGCAAGTATTTGTATATAGTTAGATCTTACTTTAAGTCATTTGCTTGCCTCCTTTGATTGAGGATCAATTCTATGTTGTAAGAACCAACTTCACATCTGAACGAAGTTAGGTCCCTACACTTGGAACTCTTGCGACTGAGGGATTTATTGTTTTTCACGGCGACACCGTCAAGAGGGTTTGATTAAATCTTGGGAGCAGTGGATTGCTATGATGTGAGAGGATTAATTATTATGGATACACCAATGGATACACCATTTCGTAAAGATAATATCATATTAGCTACTTTGAACCATGCATTCAGTAAAGTATGGATCCTCCCTGAAGTGGTTACTTGGTACCTAATTAACCACATTATTTTTTACTTTTTTTTTTTTTATATCTTCAGGTGTACCTTTATCAAACAAAAAGTGAAGCAGGAAGCAGACACTTCAAAACTTGCTGAATCCACTGTAAAATTGAATCCAGTGAAACTTAAATCCTTTGTTAATTAAAACTGAAGATCGTGACTTAGTCTAGTTATTCACACAATTATTAGAATGATAACAAGTATATAGTAGGCAAAATTGCTTTTACTCAGGCCTTCAGGGAGCTTTTGCATTTTGGTCATAATATACCTCTCTGTCAGTCTCATATATCTTCCTATTTGTTACAGGCGCCCCTCAAGAAAATTTGAGGGTATTTTTGCATAGCTTTGTAAACATACAGTGTAACTCTGCTATGATACAGTTCATTTTACAAGCTTTATTGAGCTATTTGTACATGCAATCTTCGTTTTTGGTGGTTATAATTTATATGCGTTACAGAGTTTCGATCATAGCAGCACACCAAAGAGGCCAGTTTGTGCATATTTTGGATTGTTAGTCCCTCCTTATTGTGAGTCCTCTGTGTTGCTTATAACATATATCAAGCAGGCTCTGTTATGGCCGTGTTGTGGGCATCCGATTAGTGGGAAACATGTTATGGGCATCTGATTCGTGGACGAGGCCATGTTAATACATTTGAGGTGTATACAAGTTATGGCCATTTTTTTGTTCTTTTCTTCAAATGGAGTAAAAAAGAGAGAATGGGAGATTATTTTTGTTTTTGTGTTTTTTTTTTGGGTATTTTTTGTGGATGTTTCGAAAATGCTTAAATTTCAAGCATGTTTAAAATTAAACGCCCAATCATTCGACGAGTTTTGCAAATAATGGATCCGAAAAGTGCCAAATCATTTGTTGTATTTTGGATATATGCCTAATTATTCGGCATGTTATGTTAAATTCAAAATCATTCGCATAGTTTCTGAGTATTATTTTAGAGGTTTATATTGAACTTAGAGATGTTTTGTGATTAACTATAGTTTAACCTAGGAATTATTCTGTTAGAAGTGTTAACCTGTAGATTGGGTTTGCAATTGTTTCTGGAGTTGGTTTTTGGTTCGCATAGGATCTGAGTTAGTTACTGGTGGTTGGGTTAGCATTCTCGTGGCTTTCCCAGGAATGCCCCTTCCAGCCTTAAGAGATTATTGGGTTGGATGTAGTGACGGCTAGGTTGTTGTGTCGGCTATGCATAGTCGGTGTAACCGAGTCCCTATTCATCCTGTTTGTGTTGCCGTGTGAGCGGCAGCTGTGTTACTTTCTTGAGCACCTATTGCACTTTATAACTTATAATACATCTTTCAAAACTTATTGAGATTGGATACATGAACACTCCATTTCGGTTGACCTCCGACAGGATCCAAGGAGTCCGTGAGATTGGGTTAAAAGACACGGTAAGATTGGGAATGGCACTATCATACCTAGTTCAACCACTCCGGAGTGTGGAATGGTATGAGGCAGAGTCATGGAGATCCCAACTTATCCACATTGAGGTTGAAATTCCTTGAAATGTTACAGACTCTTGCTCCGCGGGTTGATACACCCAAATCTACTTTGATTAAGTGCGACCATCCTAGCTTGGTCGAGCTTAACCAAATCTTACCTGTGTATCCCTTTACTGATCTCTTTAAGAAATTAGACGTTAGCGGCTGATCAACCAACATTATAATAAGATCGCGTACACTTTTAAAAAACTGAATCATTCTGCATTAGGCGATATTTATGGGAATATCCCTGCTCATCATAACATATCATTCCATCTAGGATAAGTATGGGATTATCCTAATCATCACTTTACATCATGGCATTGCATATTATCATATCATCACATTCTCTTCTCATATTCTTACTCTACTCTCTTCTCACATTCCTTTTATATGTTCTCCTCTCATCAACTCTATTTCCTTTCCATATCAACTCTGTATCTATTATGGTCACTTATTATATTGCTAGATTGTATTTACCTATTTTATATTACATTCATCTATACTTTAATTTTCAGTACCAGTTGTTAGTAAGTTATTTAGTTCTGTTGGATTAGTGAGCTCGTTGTTTGCCCACTCTCGCATTTTAACCATTTCAGAGGTTGATTAGCTTGGACTACCGCATGGGTAGCCAGTTTTGGGACAGATTTTGCCGCTGCAGATTTCCTTTGGTTCTGGACATCTGTAGGTGTTCTCAGCATGTTCGCTGAGTTTATTCGAGATGTTGTATTGCATTTTCATCTTATATGTATATATATATGTCTTTTGCTTCCGCGTTATATTGTTGTACTGTTATTTCTTTACTCTGATGATTATTGCTATATGTGAATAGCCAAACCAGAATTTGTCTATGGCTTGGCTATTTGTGGGGTAGAATCTTTGGATTCCCTGACCTGCACTGCTTAGAATCTAGTAATTGGTCAAGCTATCGATTACTGGATTTTGGGGCGTGACAAAAAATATCATAGTTATCATTATCACAATTTAGAAAAACAGAATATGCACAATTATTTCCATTATTAGCTAGTTGGGGATGACTCTTATTGTTATTATTCTCATCATCACTATCATCCCAAGTAACGTTGATATTTATAACTTTGTGATTGGCCCCAAATTTCTTACTGGGACAAATATGAGCATAATGACCAAGCTTATAACACTTATAACATTTAATTTGACTTAGGTAGTGTCAAGGTTGGTCTTCCAGTTATTCACTTTATGTTGATCATGAGTTCGCGACTTATAATTCACCGATTGCCCTTGGTTTTGAAATTGGCGTTCTTTCATAAGGTTTTTAAGCTGGTGACTTATAGAGGCAATCTGTGAATCTATATCGGACCCATCATTATTATCTGAATTAGATGAGTAATCAGCTTCTATGGTACCCTTAGAAGAAGAGGAGTAAGATGAAGATTTAAATGCAATACTTTTGTTCTTCTCAGGGTTTTCCATTTTCATCTCGAGTTCAAAAGTTAGCAATTTACCAGCTAATGTATATGGTTTCATTTTCTTAAGATCCTGAGCTTCCTCTATAGCATCACGTCTGGATCTAAAGCTCTTAAGAAGGGATCTTAGTACTTTACGAACAATTTAAGCATCCGAGTAAGATGCACCTAATGCAGCACTAGTATTGACAAAATCACTTAGTCTCGCATAGAACTTATCAAAAGGTTTATTCTTATCCATTCGAATATTCTCAAATTGTGAGGTGAGCATTTGTAATTTTCTTTCCTTGATTGTATCATCACCTTCATGAGTTTGAACTAATATGTCGCAAGCTTCTTTCAAATTAGAACAAGCAGATATGTGTCGAAACTCACTTGAGCTCATAACCATAAAAATATCATTGCGACCCTTATTATTATAACTAGCAGCTCTCCTTTTATCCTTAGACCATTTTTCCTAGGCTTAAGGACCTCTTCAGATTTATCACCCATCATGGTAGGGTGTATCCATCCATCTTCGATAACAATCCAGACATCTTCTCTGAGTGATTATAAGAATGCAATCATTCAGACTTTCTAATAAGGATAGTCTTTGCCACCGAAGAGAGGCGGGCAATTTATGGGACCTCCAAAATTTCCAGAATTTATTAATCTCAAGCAATTGAGTAAGGATTCACGCTCAGGTTGTTAATCCTTGAAGTGTGGCCGCTCTGATACCAATTAAACAAAATATATAACAGTCACTAAATAAGGTAAACACAGAATAGATGAAAAATATATATTAGGAAATGTCAGATAAACTATTTTAAAAAGACTGACTGTTAGGATACTCAAAAAATCAAACTAAACAAAATGAACATATAGTGAGGAAGACACCAATTAAAATTCTAAGATGCTTGAGACTAGTCGATTTTGAATATATTAGGTCTAAATCGATAAGTATGAATTCCTTTGAATTAATGGTCTGACCTTAACCTAGTTCAAATCAATTCAATTATTTAATGTCAACAATACAATTAGAAATTAACCACAAGACCAATCAATTTTAACCTGTGGGAAACCTTTCACAAAAGAAAAGCACAAATCACTGTCGAATCACCCGACAGCTAAAAAATCTACTATTAAAATCAAATTACAAGTATTCAATTACTTACAAACTCGTTAAGCACATCCCGTAATAACTTCTCTTTTAATTGAACTCCTCGTAGCCGATTCCTCATTCTTGCAACGCCCTTCCGTTCTCTCAACGCCTCACCTCGGATAATGCACCAAAACTTTAAAGCTTGAATCGCTCAAACTTTACTAATCAATGATTAGGTTTTCTAAATTTCTTCGATTGATTCAATTAAAGTTTTACTTCTCGTTGAATCGATCGTTAAAATCTCTCATATCTCTAAATATGAAGGTCTGAAAAAATAGGTTTTGGAAGAGGTGAGTTATGAAAAAAGAAAGGATGTCTTGAATAGGAAATAGAAAACATGTCTTCTGTTCGAATAGAAATAAATATATTCGAATAAAAAAAATTTATTCGAATAAAAAATGGCCTAATGTATTTTATTCGAATACAATAAAATATATCATAATAGAAATGTTCTCAGTCCTATTCGAATTAAAAATGAATCTATTCGAATAAAAGTTTTGTTATCTTAAAATGTCATACTTATTACATTTTCCTTACTCTGTAAAAATATATAGGGCTTGATATTCTAGAACAAGGAGTTAGAAGCCCACTTACCTGTTCAGATTCAGTCCAGCTTTAGTCATTCAAGGTGCAATCTCTGACGGTGAGTAACCATGAGATAATGCTGATAACTAAACTAGACATAGAATGAAACAAACTCCAACTATAGATTTTCACCCATGGCCACCACGACAGCAGGAGAGGTCGTAGAAGCCGCGGTAAGTGTTGGGAGATCCTCGACATTGATAGGGTCAACTGAAAGGGGGGGGGGAGAGGGGTCCCTATTGTAGCTCTGATAGCGGCGACTACCATGACAGCGGGGGAGGCCGTAGCTATTGCGGAAGGTTCAGAGAGATCGCCTTTGGAGTCCGACATGTGCATACTAGTAGCGGGAAAGACGGATACGGCAGTTTCGGGGAATTTGGAGACTTTATTTGGAGCTTGTGATGATATAGAGAAAGGTATTACACTCGACATGTTACTTCACAAGCGGGCTAAGCAAGGAGCACCACGGAGGGCGTTGACATTGTGTGAAACACTAATGAAAGGCGATGATGGTAACCCAGGAATTAATGAGTATTGGAAGAAATATGCACTTTTTTGCACACGAGTAGAAGCTCAGGGGAAGGGGTTAGATACCATTATAAATGGGGGTTTGACAGATAACCTCATCTCTGATAACGTAGCGGATAAACTACATCTTAACCCTGTACCTCATCCCAAAGTTGTTACGTTGAATTGGTTACAGAAAGACAAAAAATAAGGAAAATTTTTAGTATTATACCGTACGCGTATGAAGATCAAGATGGGAGAGTATGAAAAATTTATATTCTAAACTGTTATCAAGGTGGATATCTGTCAGTTACTATTGGGTATGCCTTGGCAGTGGGAAAGGAATATTATGCATATCGGGCAACTTAATGTCTATATATTTATATAGAAGGGTATTTAGCATATATGGGTAGGGGTACCATTAGAAGAGACCCCAATTTGTAATTCAAGTAGTTTCCTAACAGAGGGCATGAAGGAGAGCATGTCACAAGTAGCGGTTCTAGCACTCTTAGTCCCTAAAAAGGATGGGAATTACCATATATGTGCTGATTATCGGGTAGTTAACAAGATCATATTGAAGTACAGATTCCCCATTCTAAGATTGGAGGACATTATAGACGATCTCTATGGTGCTAAGTTTTATTCCAAACTTGACCTTAAAAATGGGTACTACTAGATTTGCATGCCACCAGGGGATGAGTAGAAGATGGCTTTTAAGACTAAAGGTGGTCTATATGAGTAGTTAGTGATGATGCCTTTTGGATTGCCTAATGTTCGTCCATATTCATGCTATTGATGACTGAGGTCCTGCGTAACTATATTGCATAGAGGTTTGTGGTTATCTACCTCAATGATATTCTTATACACAGCCGCACCAAATAGGAGCATATTATTTATGTAAAGAGAGTTTTAGGGGCCTTACGACAATGCTGGTTATTTCTTCATTGAAAAAATGTTCTTTCTCATTGATTCCGTACAATTTTTGGGATATGTTATTTCGTCTGAGGGGATCAAGGTTGATGAGGAGAAGGTAGATACGATTAGGAACTGGCCAGTCCTTTCCACGACGATACAGGTCTGGAGTTTTCATGGGTTGGCTTCGTTATATAGGTGATTCATGGATGAGTTCAACAGTACTATGGCGCCAATTATGTCCCTTATGGGAAACATGCCTTACGAGTGGACACCTGAGGCTGATGAAGCATTCCAATAGATTAAGCATAAGCTTACTACAACTCATGTCCTTGCGTTACTAGAATTTTTATGGCCGGTTTTTGAGGTTACGATAGATACAGGTAAGACTGAGATTGGTTCCAAACTTTCCTACTCTGGGAGACCAGTGGCTTACTTTAGTAAGTAGCTATGAGAGGCACAGTTAAACTATAGCACATGATATTGAGTTACTAGTAGTAGTGCGGTCTCTGAGGCATTGGCGACATTATTTGGTTCACTAGGAGTTTGTCATTCATTCTGATCATGACGCACTACGACACATGCACAACCAACAAAGGACAAAGACAGACAGGCAGGCAAAGTGGTTCAGTTATCTCCAGAGTTCTGACTTCCACATTTAGCACATCAAGGGTAAAGAAAATGAATTTGTTGATAAGATCAGTAGAACAACTCACCTCTTGGTTACACTCTGTTCGTTTGTTTTTGGGTTTTTTGAGTTACGTGCTTTACACCCTTCTGATGTATATATTGGGCCTATTTATGAGCCAGACAGTACCAGAGATCTCACAAGGATTATACTATTTGGATGGGTATTTATTTAAAGGTACAACACTTTGTATACCGAGATTTTTTATGCGAGAGCTTTTGATTGCAGAGATCCATGCTAGGGGACTTGTGAGATATTTCAGAGTGATTAAGACCACCTCATCCGGGAAAGTTACTTTTGGGATATTATACGCATGGATGTTAATTGCTTTATCAGGAAATGTTATTCTTGTACGATAGCTAAGGGAAAGAGCAAAACACGGGTCTCTACACACCTTTATTGATTCCATCTCGCCCTTGGAGAAATATTTCGATGGACTTTGTTATAGGATTGCTGGAGACACGGGGATTCAATTTTGTGTTTGTAGTTGTTGATCGGTTCTCCAAGATGACACATTTTATACTATGCACTAAGAGGGAGGTTGTAGCTCATGTGGCTCGACTGTTCTTCCGGGAGGTGGTACGTTTATATGGGGTTCCACAATTAATTACTTTTGATAAGGATCGATGGTTTATAGGGCATTTTTGCAAGACGTTATGGAGGCTACTATGCTGCAAGCTTCGCTTTTCCATAGCTTTTTACCCACTGACAGACGGATAGACGGAGGTGGTTAATCGAAGTTTGGTGATCCACTACAGTGTATTACAGGGGATAGACCTACAAAGTTGGATTTTTCCCTTTCACATGTCGAGTTTGCTTTTAATAGTTCTATCAACAGTTCGATGGGACTATCTCCTTTTCAGATCGTGAGAGGTTATTCCCCAGATATTGCGTTAAATTGAGCACTTATTCCTTAGTTAGTACCTACTTCTGACAGTGTTGCAGAGTTTGTTGGGTCCATTCAGGCAATACGCAAGGAAGTTCGACAACATTTAGCAGATGTTTACGTAAGGGTCAAGGATTGGCATAGACAGGAGGTTATATTTTCATAAGGGACCTAGTTAGGTTTTAAATTGAGAAGAGAAGACGCACAGGCGTGGTGTCTAAACTTCTCTTATGTAAATTAGGACCTTAATTACCATATCATTCAGCGCTTTGACAACAATGTCTATGAACTTGACATTTCGGGAGCACGCTCTAAAGTTGTAAATGTCAAAATTCTGACATAGTTCTATGGTGATATTCCATCACACTAAGTAATACCGACACCTGGCATTGAGTTGACTGACAAGATTGATAAGATATTGGATAACCGTTTAGATGCAACAGGACATGTTAAGTTTTTTATACGTTGGGTTGGTTGTTCAGATGAGGATGATTAATAGATTTCAGGGGAGTCATTCGCATGGATAGATCCAGCATTTACAATGATATATGCGGCTACAAAATTTGTGGTCGAATTCTTTTAGGAGGGGAGGGTTGATAGATCATGCCTCGTAGGTTGTCTACCACAAGGCCACGTAGCTTCTATTTCCTCTTTCAATAGATGTTAGGAACCTTTTCATTTGTACAATTCTCTTATTAGAGATTTTAGGGTAAACTCTTGAAACCTGGAATTACAATTAGAAAGATATTTTGTGCTTTTACAACTTAGTAATTAACAGATATGCTCTTTTTTCTTTGAAATTCAAATACAAAGAATTAACACAAGGTTAAAAAAACTAGTTATTTTATGATTATGCATTCGAACTAAGGATTGTCGAAGAAATCAGGATATTGTCAAAGTTGTTCGAACGAGATCTCTATTTTTTGTGGTTTTGGATTGTCTTTGTCAAAGTCGTTCGAACGAGCTTGGATGCCGTTCAAACGAGTTGTTATGCTTCTAGGGCTGGAGACCAACTATCGCAAAGTCGTTCGAATGAGCTTGGAGTCATTCGAATGAGCTTGGCGTAAGTTTTCTCTAGATATTATTCTGAGACGTTGGGTTTGCCTCGAGATCCGTTTTACTTATATTTTAAGTTCCCTACTATATAAAGGGGACTTAGGTTATTTTGTTAGCCTATCTTGTGTGAGTTTAATCTTAGAGAGGCTAGGGTTTAAAGATACTCCATTAAAAGCGTGAGAAGCTTGATAGATTAATGTAACCTATTTGATATCATAGTAAATCGTTCGTGGGGAGTGGTTTTTCATCCGTAAGGGTTTTCCACTTCCCTCCTCCAGGAAAATCTTCGTGTCCTTTATATTATTCTTTGTTGGTTAATTGTTTGAGTTGGTGATTTCCGCGTATCGTTCTTATCAGTGAGGAAAGAGTCCCTACCTCGATTTTTAACAATTAGTGTTAGAGCGAGTGTTAGGGCTTGTGTGGTGAAGAGCGATGGCCGATCAGAAAAAGTTGAAGATCACAAAATTCAATGGATCAAATTTTAGAGTGTGGAAGATGCAGATAGACGATTACCTCTATTAGAAGGATCTTGATTTACCACTGGGTGGAGTTGAGATAATGCCAACAGAATGTGATACTGCTAAGTGGGCGCGATTGGATCGCAAGGCCCTTGGAATCGCTAGGTTAGCGCTATCATCCCAAATTCAATACATGATCTCCAAAGTTACGGCAATGAAGGGTTTGATGGAGACGTTATCTGCTATGTACTCGCAACCATCCAGGGAATATATGGTACACCTTTTACATTGCTTGTTTACTTTGAAGGTGAAGGATAATGGTAGTGTGCAAGCTCACATCAATGAGTTTAAAACCATACATGATCCGCTGGTATTTGTTAAAATTACTTTTACCGTGGAGGTGAGAGCGTGGGGTCTTTTAGGGCAGATGCCTGAAAGTTGTGAAGGGTTCATTACAGCTGTGAGCAACTCATCGAGGAAGGAGGGCATCAAATTTGACACTATAATCTCCTTAATTATGAGTGAAGATAATAAACATAAAACATCTGAACCCTCTTCTAGTTTAAACGACAGTATATTGAATGTCGAGGAAAGGGGGAGGTTTTACAGAAAGGGGCCAAAATTTGGAAGGGGTCGATCACAGTCAAGATAAAAGTCTAAACCATCTGATGCGTATTTGACTTGAGGAAAGAAGGGTCACTTCAGGCGAGATTGCAACTCTTCTTCTTCTACGAAGATTAATAATGAAGAGAAAGATACAATGAACATTATTGAGGAGATTAGCTCTAATGAGGCTCTACTACTACCGTGTGACGATGTTAACAAATCTTGGATTATTGATTCGGGTATCTCTTTCCATGCAACTGCGAACGTAGGTTTTTTAACTAATATTGTTAAAGGTGGCTTCGGTATGGTCTTTCTTGCAGATAAGAGTCCACACAATATTACTGGAAAGGGAAATGCTAGGTTGATGTTGCCTTCAAGGGGAACATTGGTATTAAAGAATGAGCGACTTGTACCTTAATTGGGGCATAACCTTATATCGGTTAGCAAATTGGCGGATGATGACGGATATGTGAGTACCTTTCGTTTAACCTTCTGAAAGGTTACAAAGGGAGCTATGTTGGTAGCTCGAGGCTTGTGACAAGGAATGTTGTATACAACGCAAAGCACAATTTCTACTATTTGTGCGGCCATTCTAGGGATTGATACAAGTACGTGGCACAAACGGCTCGGTCACATGAGTGAAAAGGGGATGAAAATAATGGTAACAAAGGGAAAGCTAGAGGGTTTTGCTGAGGTTGATCTCGGCGATTCAAGGCTAGACTTGTGGTGAAGGGATTTTAACAGAAAGAAGGCGTTGATTTTGCCGAGATCTTTGCTCCTGTTGTGTTGTTGTCTACTATTCGGGTTGTAATGAATATAGTTCTAGTTAAAGATTTACATCTTGAGCAACTAAATGTCAAGACAGCATTTCTTCACGGTAACCTTGATGAAGAAATTTATATGAAGCAGTACTCCACAATACTATTGAGAAGCTCTAGTTAGCTGAAAAGTTTGAAGAACACCAATGGATTGGGGAAATAAAGCTTTAATTACTAAAAAATGAAGTAATTACAAGAAATCACTCCAAAAACCCTAGGCTTCTTTCATAACTCTTTCCAGATCTAACATCCCTTAAAAAATAACCTAAGTTCCTTTTATATACTAGGAAACTCGAAAATCATAAAAGAACGGATCTCGAGGCAAAACAACGCCTAAAAATTAAAAATATCGCTAAAGTCGTTCGAAAGAACTAGGGAATCATTCGAATGACTTTACAACTAATTGGTCTAAAACCCTAGAAACTTGCCTAGTCGTACGAACGAAATCTTAACTCGTTCGAACGAAATATGGCTCCGGGTCAAATTTCCAGTGGGAAAAACTTTGGTCGTTCGAACAAAATAGGGAGTCGATCGAACGACTCTAAAACTCGTTCGAACGACTTTAGATAAAATTTGTCTTCGGCTTAAAACGTCTCTAGATCCTCCTGGATCATGGCTCCCCCCTTTAGGAGCCTTGAGCTCCCGCTCAAGCGAGAACTGGAGAACTGGGAATGCGGCGCTGCCCATTGCCCTGCTGTACCACTTCAACTTATGAGGTAGTTGACCCTTCTTCCCAACTCAAAATAACTCAATACCACCACATGTCTTGCCTAGCAACAACTTTCAGCGAAACACACTACGCCCCTAAGGATCATCATATCCTGCAACATATCCTAACGTAACAAAAGGTTGTATCTACATAAAAACCAACATAGAGGAAGTAGTTGATAATGGGGGCCGAGATAGCCTATCAGCCAATTTGTTGTCCACTCCCTTCTTATACTATATAATCAAGGGAAATTATTAAAGATATGACATCCCCTTTATCTGGCTAGCTTGCTGTAGCTTGGACTGTGTAGCTAAAAACTGGAACGGTTTATGACTAGTATGTACCATAACCTCTTCTTATAATACCCTCATGTCAGGTGGTTGCCTATAAGACGTTGTCATAGGAGACAACACTCTAGCCGACGTACCCTCCTGAACTGGTCGAACCAATAACACAATCTTACCGCTCGCATTAACCAGCCGCTTCACCTGAGTTGCCGTTACTAAATTAGACATAGTGACATGTTCCTTACAAGCATTGATATGGAACTCCTTTCCCTCCTTCACAAGACGATACTTGTGAGCTCTATGGTAATGAATCGCATCTCAGTCCCAAAGATAAGGGCTACCCAAGATGACCTGACACGCATCCAAAGGAACCACCTCACATGTCACCTCGTCAATAAACCTTTTAGTGATCGTAAACTTGAATATACACTACTTCGTGATCATCAAATCCGCATCTTTCTGAATCCACCCCGAACCATACGGCTTAGGATGAACTGTAGTCGTCAAACCCATCCTCTTCACCAACGCCTCAGAAATCAAAAATTTCTAACTGCCCAATTCAATAATTGCCTCGACTAAGCTCTTCTTTACTTGAATATTGACATAAAAAAGTTCTTCCCGACTCTCCTCCTCGGTAGCCAAATTTCGCTGAAACATAAGTGTAAGCTTAGGATTCGGTTTATCTAAATCTGGGAGGTCGACAACCTCTACGGCTAGTGCATATCTCTCCTTCTTGCTTTTCTCCTCTTTCGGCATAAGCTCCAGTGAAGTTTCCAACAATAATCGAAAATATGGCCACTCGCTTACAATGATTGCAATGAAACTCCTTGGACGAAGACCCCTCTCATTTGGCCTCTCCCTTATGCTCGTATTTCCAATTAGACTTGTACCCCGACTTGATCTTGTCATCTTCTTTGCCACTCTTCAAGTACATGCCTTCAATGGCAATTGCCTTCATGGTAGCGTCCTCAATATTGGCCACAGTAAAGAGCTTTAACTCTCTCTTAATGGACTCTAAAAAAACCCCCGTGTACTTCATGAACATCTCATACTCATCCACATTAATGTCCAAAACCAAAGCTTGGTTATGAAGCGCCGTAGTGTACTCCTGCACTGATTGCTCAAACTGTTGGCGCAAATTGTGCAATTTATACTATCTCTCTTACTCATACCCAATCGGATAAAACTGCTTTCGGACTAATACCTTGAATTCTTTCCAACCCAAATCTCCTACATCGTGGTGTTTCTGATTAGATTTTCACCACGTGAGTGCACGAGTTATAAATTTCAACGTAGTAAAGCATATTTGCTGAGCATTGGAGTATTCACAAATAGAAAAATAAGTTTCTAGCCAATCATCCAACTTCTCGGCATCGATCGAACTGTCGAATACCAGAATTTCTATCTTAAAATTGATACGAATATTATGAATAGGATTCGATGACTTACCAATACCTGATCGCTCATTGTCAGATTCGGCCTTTCTATAATCACTATCAATCTCCGCAAAATCGTCGTCTCCATCTACTTCCATAACCCCTTTCTTCTTCGAGCGGCCTCGCCGTTCCACCAAAACGGAATCCTTCGCGAGGTTTGTGAGACGTAATTGTTCTGCAAACTCCCCTATAGTAGAAGTTAGGTTGGAAACTGTCATTTCCAAAGCCGTGAGTCGATCGCTGGAATCGCCCATCTCCAAATCGTCCTTCTTCTTCGAATTAGGTTTACGATGAATCGTCAACGGACTTACTAACATCACCTTCTTTTGCTTGAAACAGTCACGTGTAGAGACCATAAACCACAATTAACCCCCTGAGAATCGCAATTGGAAAACTGATACCACTTAATCCACAATATGATTAAGAAGCTCTACTTAGCAGAAAAGTATGACGAACACCAATGGATTGGGAAAATAAAGCTTCAATTTGTTAAAAAAAATAAAGTAATTACAAGAAATCACTCCAAAAACCCTAAGCTTCTTTTAGAACTCTTTCTAGATCTAACATCTCCTAGAAAATAGCCTAAGTTCCCTTTATATACTAGGGAACTCAAAAATCATAAAAGAATGGATATCAAGGTAAAACAATGCCTGAAAATCAGAAACACCGCCAAAGTCGTTCGAATGAACTAGAAAGTCGATCGAACGACTTTACGGCTAATTGGTCTAAAACTCTAGAAACTTTCATAGTCATTTGAATGAAATCTCAACTCCTTTGAACGAAATATGGCTCTGGGTCAAATTTCCAATGGGACAAACTTTGGTTGTTCAAACAAAATAGGGAGTCATTCGAACGAGTCGTTAGAACGACTCTAAATCTCGTTTGAACGACTTTAGATAAAATTGGTCTTCGAATCAAAACGTCTTTAGATCCTCCTGGATCAAACAGCTAGAAGGGTATTCAGTTAAAGGGAAAGAAGATCTTGCGTGTAGGCTTACAAAGAGTTTATACGGTTTGAAACAAGCTTTGAGATAGTGGTATTTGAAGTTCGAACAGTTCATGTCCAAAAATGGCTATTCGAAGAGCAATACAGATTACTGTTATTTTATCAAGAATATAGGGAACTCATATATTATTCTACTTCTCTATGTAGATGATATATTGGTAGCAAGTGCTGACATGGGAAAAATTATCAAGTTGAAGGAACAGTTATCCTGGGTGTTTTCTAAGAAGAACTTGGGTGTGGCGAAACAAGTTCTTGGTATGTGTGTTATAAGGGACAGAAAGCAGCAAGAATTGAAGTTATCTCAAGCTGAGTACATCGGCAATGTACTGAAGCGGTTTAACATGGATGGTGTTAAGGTTGTTAGTACACCATTGGGAGGTCACTTCAAATTATCAAAGGATTATTGTCCAAAGACGTAGGAGGATTTCAATGAGATACGGAGGGTTCATTATCAATCTGCAGTTGGTAGTCTAATGTACGCTATGATTTGTACGAGACCAGATATTGCCCAAGAAGTGGGAGTTGTTAGTAGGTATATGAGTAATCCAGGCCAGGTGCATTGGAGAGCTGTAAAATGGATACTGAGGTATCTAAAGGGGACTCAATTTATGGCATTATGTTATTGGGGTTCTTAGATATGCTTATAGGGTTTCATTGATTATGATATGGCGGGTGACATGGATAGGCGGAAGAACACTAGTGGTTTCATTTTTATATTGGGAAGCGGTACGGTTACATGGGTTTTTAGTCTGCAGAAGATTGTAGCTATGTCTACGGCGGCGGGGGAATATATTGCAACAACAAAAGCATACAAAAATATGGTTTGGCTCAAAGGGCTGATGAAAGAACTTGGTAAAGAACAATTTTCTCCTAAATTGTATAGTGATAGTCAAAACGTTATACACTTAGCAAAGAATTTTGCTTTTCACTCTAGGACCAAGCACATTGATATTCGATATCACTATATTCGCTCTCTCCTCGAGGATGGTGTATTGAAGCTTGTGAAGATTCACACTGATGTGAATTCGACCGATATGCTTACGAAGGTGGTAACTTTTCAAAAGTTGACGACATGTTCAACTTCTGTGGGTCTTCAAGATTGAATGTTCGGGTAGTGCGAGAAATTCATTTGGAGATCTGGAGATGGTTACGGGATTCGAATTCAAGTGGGAGATTGTTGGGTGTGAACTCGAACTAAGGATTGTCAAAGAAATCAGAATATTGTTGAAGTCATTCGAACGAATAAGGAAGTCGTTCGAATGAGTCATTCGAACAAGCTTCAATGTTGTTAGAACGAGATCTCTATTTTTCACAGTTTTGGACTGCATTCGTCAAAGTCATTCAAGCGAGCTTGGATGCCATTCAAACGAGTTGTTATGTTTCTAAGGTTGGAGACCAACTATCGCAAAGCCTTTCGACCGAACTTGGCATAGGTATGCTTTCGATATTATTATGAGACATTGGGCTTGCCTTGAGATCTGTTCTACTTGTATTTTAAGTTCCCTACTATATAAAGGGGACTTAGGTTATTTTGTTAGCCTATCTTGTGTGAGTTTAATCTTAAAGAGGCTAGGGTTTGAAGATACTCCATTAAAAGCTTGAGAAGCTTGAGAGATCATTGTAACCTATTTGATATCATAGTGAATCATTCGCGAGGAGTGGTTTTTCATCCGTAAGGGTTTTCCACTTCCCTCCTCCAGGAAAATCTTCCTGTCCTTTATATTGTTCTTTGTTGATTTACTACTTGAGTTGGTAATTTCCACGTATCGTTCTTATCAAAGAGAAGTGAGTAGTTACCTCGATTCTCAATAGATCTTTCAGGATCTCTTCAGGTGTTGAAACAATACTTAACCCAGCCCCAATTGGGTTATCATGGAAAATCACGCCAAATAAGTTATTCCAAGCACCTGGATTTGGTTTAAGAATTAGGATGTCTGGGTTTTCATGATTAGGAGTAGCACGCCATGGACCGAGTTCAAAGAAGTTATCGAGGGAGGATGAACATCCAAGGCCACCTTGGAGCCAGAAAAGGAGGAGTATTTGAGCAAGAGAAGAAGTGAGTTGTTAATCTTCATAAAAAGTGTAGAACATGAAGGAGTTAGAATTTGAACCGATGGGATGATAACCAGATTTCGTTGGAAGAGCTTCATTTGGGAAAAGAGTAGTGGAAGTTGCAGAAAGTAAGTAGGGAAGTGAGAGTGATATGAAGATGATGAAGGTAAAAAGGTTGGGAGTTGGCTCCATTAAAGTTGGTATTATGGTATGAACTCGAATCTGTTAGGAATAAACTCGAATCTAGTTTAAGGTTCATCGGAGCTCGTGGGATGAGCTAGGATCGAAGACGGGTAAAGAAAAGGCTGAACAGAGCTTCTGTTCGAATAGACTCTTAGTCTGTTCGAATAGAGAGAGGTAGACAAAAGTTTGTTCGAATAGACTTTGAGTCTATTCGAATATGTAAATGTTCTATTCAACTAGACTTTTGTTATTCAAACAGAAACCCTCATAACTTAATTTGTTCGAATACAATTCATGTTTATTCGAATACAACTGTTGTTGTTCGAATAGAACATATGCCTGTTCGAATACACATCGGAAGACAAATTTTAGGAAGTTTGTTAAAGGTTGTTTATATGCCTCGTGATCCATATTTTCGTGTACTACTTTGCATACTTAGTTCCCAAGTATATAAGGGATTAGAATGTGTATTTCAAATCATTTTTATGGTTTTAATTCTAGAGAGACCTAGAATTTGAGAGACTCTATTAAAACTTGAGAAGCTTGGAGAGATCGTTGTAACCTTTGATCTTTGACTAGTAAATTATTCGCAGGGAGTGGTTTTTGATATGTAAGGGTTTTCTACTTCCCTCTTCAGGGTAAATTATTGTGTTCCTGTTTTCGTATAATTTCTTATTGGTATTTCCGTTTACTATTCTTAGGCGAGAGATTGGGATTAGCTACCCTAAATTCCTAACAACTGGTGTCAGAGCGCAAGGTTATGGATTGTGTGGTAAAGAGTGATGGGCGATATGGAAAAATTAAAAATTGATGAATTCAATGGATTGAACTTTAGGATTTGTAAGATGCAAGTAGAGGATTTATATATGCCGAGGATTGTGATTTTCTTCTAGGAGGGATTTTGACGAAGCCGGCCGATATGGATCATTTGGAGTAGCAGCTTTTAGATCAAGATGTTCTTGGTAAATTTCGTTCAACACTCTCAAGTTCTATTTCTTTTAAATTGCCTAAAGTGAGTACCGTGTTAGAGATGTTAGACAAGCTATCAAAGATGTTTGAATCAACTTCGAGTGATTTAAATTCTTAGAAGTGTGTTACGAGTGTTTCAAGTTCTTATGGTTACTTTCAGGGACGTAGTAGAAGTCTTTGGTGATGAGTCTCACGTAATACGTCTCGGAGCTTCGTTGTTAACATCGAGTAATTACTCGAATATTGAAGTTAAAGGAAAAAAAGTTTTACATATTGAGAAAGGAAGCAAAAGGCGCATAAAGGCATGGAATAGCAATCAACAAGATATTTGTTGGAATTACGGTAAAGTTGGTCATAAGAAGAAAGATTGTAGATCAACGAAGAAGAGAAGATCTATAAAGAGATGTTTGGTGACTTTCTCCGGAAAAGGTAAAAATTCTGATAGTGCCTTTAATTTTATTTCTAATGATTTGTGCGATATGTCTTGTGATATTCGGGATAAACCATATAATGTGATTCATGGTACTCGGGATGAGTCGTGGTGGTTGTCTTATGGTGTTTGAAAAAAGTCGAGGTTAAACTTAGTTGCTCCATTGAAAATTACATCGGGTAAAAGCGACTTGTCTAGCTATGATGAGTGCTATCACATAGTAGATAATGGAGATGTTCGGATTGCATTAACGAATGATAATTTGTTAAGTTCGGACATGATGTAATATATGTCTAGTATGGTTAGAAATATGTTTTTATGCCAACTATCAGACTTGGGTCTTTTGGCTTCCTTCGGCGATGATGTTTTTGCGATCATGAAGGATGATACTATTTTAGCCTAGGACAAAAGATAAGATGCGTTCTTCGGGACGTGTAACGCAAATGATGAGATTATTGGTGTTGTTACTTCGATGGTGGACTCTAGAGTATGGCATGAAGAACTTGGTCACATGAGCATTTGGATAAAAACACTGTTCTCGAGGAGAATACTTGACAAGTTAAAATCAAAAGATTTGTTCTTTTGTGAAGACACTGTCTTAGTGGAGAAAAAGAGAGTTGGGTTTCCTAGAAAGAGAAGAAAATGGAATATGGAATTGAACCACTTATACAATGATGTATAGGAACTGACTAGAGTTAGTTCCAACGGGGGATTTAATGGTTTTGTTATTTTCATTGGTGATTCCACACGAGGGCTTGGTGTACATTTCTTGAAGAATGAAATGGATTGGTTTGATGTCTTTGCTAGATGGAAAGCTTTCATTGAGATTGAGATGGGTTCAATGTTGAAGCGTCTTGGGTCTAACGGTGATGGTGATCAATTTTGTTATGATAAGTTTATTATAGATGAAGCATCTATTGGGATTGAAAGGCTTGAGAAGATCCCTATAATACTACAAGAGTTTGGTATGGCTGAAAGCGTGGTTCGTGTGATTACTGAAAGAGCGTAAAGTATAAAATGTTTCGTCGAGTTGTCAAAGCAGTTTTGGGCAAATTTGGTAGTTTTGGCAGTTGATATAGAGTCTTGATATGCATTGGATCTTAGACTATTATAAGTGATTACTTGGATGAAAAAGGAGGTAATCATTTATACTTATTTTGTCTATTCTAGTAGTAGATCATTACTAGATTATATGTCTAGTTTGTGCATGTTCATTGGATATGTTTGTGATGATTTTGATTACCGATCTTATAATGCGAAGAATCGAACAATTATCGAACTTGTTAATATGATATCCAATGATGATATCTTTTACGAAGACATGGATAAGCGGACCAAAAAAGTGAATTTATCGGGGTCATGTGAGTATGTAAAAATCTCTACAGAGATAGTTTTGAAACCATTGGTTAAAAAGGTCTAACGAGAACCGTATACTCCTCCGATTGTAATGAAAAGAAGAACTAAGGTTTAGAGACCTGCGACCCATTATCATTTCTCTCGACATTATTTGTGGTTAACCGGTATTGATGATGACTACAAGGTGGCTTTACAAGGTGAGATCATGGGAAAGTGGGAGCTTGTCATGGATGATGATGAGATGGGATCTTAATCGTCATATCGGGTATAGGATGTAATCCTATTACCTATGGTAAAACTCTTTACTTCACAAGTTGGTTTACAGGCTAAACGAGAACAAGTTTGCTCAAGCGGTTCAAGGTAAAACTTGTGGTAAAATGCTTTCAAGAAGAAACAGGTAGTTATGTCATGATATTTTGGTTCACCGGTTGTGAAGCTAGTTGTTTTGTGGTGGCTTTGTTTCTCTGAATTGAGTAATTCTGAATACGGAATAAAATTCTTCATGATTGATCTTATTGAAGATGGGTATGTAAGTCGGCAACATGGATACATAGTTACTGGGTGTTGTTATATTATGGAGTCTCATACATGAGAGCTTCATATGCGTATTCGAGATATGCACCGAAATGATGGGGCTCGATGTTAGATATGTTTATATCATTTTTGGATTTTTTGAAATACCACAGAGACCATTGCTGATGTTATGAGTTTTGAAAACTCGTGGATCATCCGTTCTTTGAGTATGGATGATATGCTAGTTGCGTATGCAAGTTCTAGCATGAGTGAGATTGAAGAGTCGTGGGAACGGTTATCTAAATAAAGGATTGGAGCAATGGATTAGCTAATCCTTGGCATATGATATAGTTCAACAGGAAGAACGTAAAACAGAAGTTGATATTAACAGTGTACATTGAGACTGGTTAGAGTGTTATTAGGTAGCGCACCATTTGTCATTACTTTGGGCTTGAGACACGTGTTTGTTTGGCTATGGAATGCAATATGAGTATAGATCGATGTATGTCTAAACTCATTGATGACTTTTTTGCTAATATATGTCATTGTTTACATAAGACCAGAGTTTTCTCATGAAGTGGGAGCTGTGAGACGTTGATAATGAATATTATGTATTCGAAGAAGACTCGGTTGTAGCTCATAGCTATAGAGTGCTTCTTGTTCAGCTTGCATGGTTGTGTTTACATGTGATGGCAAAGTACGTTAGTGACATAGAAAAGACTACAGTTTCATGGTGTTATACAGAAGCCTCTTAGGTATCGAGATTACAATGGTTAATTGCATCATTGATTACAAAGGCATAAGTACAATACAACTTTGAAAGTTTGTGTGGTACAATAGCTTTTGGCGTAAAGAGTTCAGTTTTTGACATGATTACAAATGCGGTTACTTTGATGATAGGTGAAGTTACGAGAACCTCACATTTCAAATTTCAAGTGGAAGATTTATTGAAGATTGTGAAATTTCGTAAAGGGGGGTCTTCACGGTGTTGAAGGTCAAGGTAGCGCGAGCAAGTTGGAGATCTGGAGATGGG
This sequence comes from Kingdonia uniflora, assembly GCA_014058105.1. Taxonomy (NCBI): domain Eukaryota; kingdom Viridiplantae; phylum Streptophyta; class Magnoliopsida; order Ranunculales; family Circaeasteraceae; genus Kingdonia; species Kingdonia uniflora. The sequence goes on from JACGCM010001221.1 coordinate 1,436,818, forward strand.
TTATGGGATTCAATTTTAAGTGGGAGATTGTTATCGTATGAACTCAAATCTATTAGAAATGAACTCGAATCAAGTTTGAGGTTTATCGGAGCTCATGGGACGAGCTAGGATCGAAGACGGGCGAAGAAAAGGCTGAACAGAGCTTCTGCTTGAATAGACTCTTAGTCTGTTCTCGAATAGACTTTTGTTTATTCGAACAGAAACCCTCAGAACTTAATTTGTTTGAATACAATACATGTTTATTCGAATACAACTGTTGTTGTTCGAATAGAACATATGTCTGTTCGAATACACTTCAGAAGATAGATTTTGGGAAGTTCGTTAAGGGTCGTTTGTGTGCCTCTTGATCTGTATTTTCTTGTCCTACTTTGTATACTTTGTTCCCAAGTATGTAAGGGATTAGGATGTGTGTTTCTAATCATCTTTGTGAGTTTAATTCTAGAGAAACTTAGAATTTGAGAGACTCCATTAAAGCTTGAGAAGCTTGGAGAGATTGTTGTAGCCTTTGATATTTGATTAGTGAATTGTTTGCGGGGAGTGGTTTTTTATCCGCAAGGTTTTCTACTTCCCTCCTTGGGTAAATTATTCTGTCCATGTTTCGTATAATTTCTTATTAGCGTTTCCATTTATCGTTCTTGGGCGAGGGATTGGGATTAGCTACCCTGAATTCCTAACTGTTGGGATCTTACAACCAACTGGTGAAATTAGATTAGTTGAAGAAATGACGTTTTAAAGAATAAATGAAGCTTTTGGTGTGGGGTTGATGATTGGAGTACATATTTTTTTGAAGTTTGACAATGGCGGGAAATTGAATAAAATACGAGTTTTTTAGACTTTAGACCCCACTTATTTGATCTTCTTTGGCCTTGCCCCCCACATTTGACACTTCTTAGACTTTAGACCCCAAAATTCTATTTCAGGTGAAAAAATAGCCGGTCAACTGGGTCAGTCCGATATTGACTGGGTCAAAAAATTTGAAGTCTAAAATGCCCAACATGGTCTGTCACGTGTTATTTAGTTTTGTCCCATATACGTATCTCGAGGAAACAATAATTTTTCTCAACCGTTCGTCTCCCTACAAACCTACTATAATCTATTGCATCAATCCCACAGACACAAACACAAATTTCATCCCGCCAAACACCCAAAATCTCCAACTAAACTTACCAATCGATGCTTCTTTTGCACAAAATACCCAATTGAAGTTACCAAAATTCCAAATGAAGAAATTTCATAAAAAAAGGTTTGCAGTTCTCTCCTTGATCTCATAATCAACTCATGTTTATGTACATATATGTGTTTGATTATGTTTAAGTATTGTTGTTGTTGTTGTTTATCATTTAAAAGTTGTTTATCATCTATAAGTTTGTAACCAAGATCAATAGAGACAATAAGTTTGTAACCAATATCAATAGATCCATAATCAGAGATACCCATATATGTAAACTTGCTTTTGACATGTTTTTCTTTGGTGTTTGAAGCACACCCATCATCGATGTTAGGTACATAATCATTAGTCATCATTTACAGGTTTTGTTTTTTTTATAACATCATTTACTGTGGCTTCTTACTGTTTCAAAAAACTAAAGTTTGATGGGATCATAAATAGGGTTTGATTACTCATAACAGAATTTGTAATATGTGTTCAACTGGTATTTCTTGCTCATCTACCCTAATTACTTGTGTTAAAATGTAGATTGGAACCCAAAAATTTGGATTTGGTGATCTATGTTGAGGGAAAGTGGACAAGTCCAGGTGCCACTGGATACTGCAAGCATGATTACGTTGGTGGGAAAGATTACATAGTTGGCAAACTGTTCAAAGGTTCCCCTTCTTATAAGAAATTAATCAGATTATCAGAGCAGATGAGGGATCATTTTTTGCAAACAACACATTCAATTCCTAAAGGGTCAATGATCCAGTTGTGTTGCTTATTCCTTGGTGATAAAAAAATAGTGGATTCTAACAACATCTTGAAGGGCATGTTAATTAATAGTAATGGTGCAAGGGAAGGGAGTGCACATTTTTATGCTTCTGTTGTCAAAAAACCCAAACCAGAACTCCCAACACTTAAAAGGAAGAGACCAAGTTACCATTTAGATGAGGAATTAGATGAGATGCTTGCTTCTAGTAGCAATGATAGTGATGATGCAGATATGATGAACTTAGATGAAGATGATATCCAAGAGTATGATGTTCAACCAATTGATGTTCAAGATAATGACGTTCAACCAAATGAAATGTTTTAGCAATTTGATGATATACCAATTGATGTTCGAGCAACTATTGTTCAAGGAAATGATATAACACATCTTGTTATTGATGATACTAATAAGGAAGTTAACCATTGGACTGATGTGATCTAAAAGATTGATATTAAGAATGTCGATGCTAAAGATGGTTATTACAGTACTCACTCCTCACAAGATGGAGATGACGTACCCACAACTGAAGATATTGCAAAGTATGAAGAATTCAAAGATTTTGTGGTGGAGAATAACAATATTTTTGAGAAGGAAGAAAATATTGTACTATCGGATAGTACATAAATAGAAAATTTTGTTGATCCTATTGTGATTGGGATGGAGTGTCCAACTATCAATGAGGCAAGGAACTACATAAGGACATGGTCTATCCAAAGCAAGTTTACATATGAACAAGTCAAAAATGAAAGCTATCGGCTAAGGTTCAAGTGTGCTGATGAAATATTCAAGTGGTTACTATATGTTAGAAGATCAACTGATGAGCATACCCATGATTGTGAAGAAAGGTAGTCATTTAGAGCATACTTGTGAAGGCATCATTAAAGACAAGAACAAGCTAGTAATTGCTCTTTGGGTTGCTAACTACTGTGAGGATGGACTAAGGAATATTACACTATCCAGGCCTATTGATGTCTTTACAACAATTAGAAGAAAATTTTGGTATTGATTTATCCTATTGGACTTCTTGGAATGCATGGACTATATGTATGGAAAAGATTGTTGGTTCATATGACGAGGGATACTTTAAGATGCCTTCTTTAACTATTGAACTTCTTACGGCAAGTCCTGGGAGCATTATAGGTTGTAACATAGATGATGCCACATTGCAGTGGACTGGAACTATGGTAATGTTCAAGGCATCTTATGATGGCTGGTTAAGAGGGTGTAGGCCAGTTCTTGGATTAGATGGGTGCTTCTTAAAAGGAAAATATGGGGGAGTTTGTTTGTCTATTATAGGGCTTGATGGGAACAATGGTTTGTTTCCAGCTGCTACATATTTTTGCAAGAGTGAATGCTACGATACATTGAGCACATTTCTCCAAGCATTGCAGCCATGGCTTGATCAACATGATGCCAAATTGACATTCATTTCTGATAGACAAAAGGGGTTGATTAAAGCGGTTGCAGATAATTTCCATCATTGCAATCATAGGTTCTGTTTTAGGCACATGTATAAGAATTTCAAGAAGATTTATAGGGGTACACATTTGGAGAAGCTATCTTGGAATGCAGCAAGAGCTTACAAAACTATTGATAAAGACAATTTTCTTGCTAAGCTTGGGGAAGACCATTTATCTGCAAGGCACTGGTTAGAGAGGGAACCTCCTGAAACATGGTGTAGGTCTCACTTTGACTCAACAGCTAAATGTGAGCACATCACTAACAATTTCAGTGAGTCATTTAACAATTGGATTTTGAGGGTAAGGAATAAACCACTTCACAAGGCATTGGAGAAATTGAATATGATGATGATGACTTTGATGCATGATAGAAGAACCAAGGCAAGTATTGGGGACCAAGATGGCTTGGTACCAAGGGCAGTTGCCCACATTGCAAAGCTGAAGAAGTGGTATGGTAAATTTGATCTTGCAGGTGTTGATAAAAATAAGTGGACTGCTACAAAGGATGGCCAGAGGTGGACAGTTAACCTAGATGCTCAAGAATGTGAATGCAAGGAGTGGCAAGTATTTGGTCTACCATGTATACATACAGTGTGCATACTTGTTTGGTTGAGAAAACCATCATGGAAGAAGTAAGTATCAATCTAATTACATTAATTTGTAATTGTTAATTTTTAATACATTCACTACTTTAGATTAAATGTTTCATATACATGGATGTTAATTATTTATACATTTACTACTTTACATGTAGATATTGTAGTGAGTACCATTGGGTGTCTACATATATGAAAGCATATGCTAGTGCAGTTTATGCAGTAGCTGATGAAACAAGTTGGGTGAAGGTATGTTAACATGTTTTTCTATTTTTGTGCTTTTAATAGGACCTGTTTTACATATGCTTTTCATTTTGTTAATGATTTACTTATTATATTGCAGCCACCTAGGGAGTTCAAGCCACCCCCACTTTTGAGGCCAACTGGAAGACCTAGAAAATCAAGGAGAAAAGATGAAGATGAACTCACTAATGGCTCAGCAAGGAGATGTGGCAAGCGTGGACACTATGGGCACAATAAGAAGACATGTAAGGGGTCCCCCTGCGGCTGATAAGGTTGTACATAACAAGAAGAAACTTACTAGGGTAGATACTCCAAGAAGTCAAGGAGAGATTAAAGTTAAGTTTGGGTTTTCCACTCTTAGTCAGGGAAGTGAACCGAGACCAAGTACAGCTACATCACAAACAACTTAAACTTGTAGGAGGGCAAGGCAAACTCAACAAAAGACATCAAATCAGCCTAGTGAAAGGGCAAGACAAAAAAATACAAGTACCAGAATCACTCATACTTCTAGTCAGACTAATCCTTACATGAGGATTTTTAATGCACCTAGGCCAAAGTGGAAGATTTAAGCACTATTGTTTTTTTTCTTGAGAGATATGAGTCATACTTAGAATTGCTAAAGCATTTTCTTTCTTCTTCTTATTTTTTTGAGATATTATTCTTTTTGGGAGATATCACTCTTAACAAGATAGTTTGGAGATATGACTCTTTTTTTGAAGATATTTGATATTTTGTGGTGAATGTAATTCTTATGTTGGTAATAAATATTGTGTTTGTGCATAAAGACAGTTTATCTATTTTATGTTTACAGTTTGTCCATTTTCTGTAAACAGTAAATCCATTTTTTGCATATTTTTTTCAAAAGCAAATCCATTTTCTGCATAAACTGTTTTATGTTCCTGTATCCATATTTTTTAACCAATGTTTAAACGGTTGTTAAGTTAGTGATCCTCAGATAAATCAATATGCACTTGCATCCAATCAGGGATCCGATCTCGCTCAATATCTCTTAAAAAAAAACCTGTTGAGAAGGCATATCATTTTAAAGAAGTCTCTAAAGACTTCATAGTCTAGTTCGTAAAATTTCAAATGCCTTTTCCTCTAATTATACAACTATTACATTCTTGCTTCTAAGAGTTTATATAGTTATCCAACATAAGAAGCCCACAAACTCATGAGCTGCAGAATCTAATTTAGGACTTACTGAAATACAGGTGATGGATATAACAAATTCATCTGAAATTGGCTTCAGCTTAACATAGGTTTGTAGTTCAAAAGAAAAAAGGACATCTCCAAAAGTTCATTACATGCTAATCATAGAAACAAAACTATACAATTACAGTAAGCAAAGACAGTGTACGCAAGTTGATGTCAAATTCTAGTTGGAAATAGCTTTTGCATCTTAAAAATAACATTTCATTAGTGACTTGAGAGTTCCTTCCAATAATGAATGTTGCTAGCATCTAACAGCTTTTCTGAGGGAAAAAATAGCAGAACATTAGTTTTATGTTCCTGCATCCATTTTCTGCAAACAGTGAATCCATTTCCTATATATATTTCCTGCCACAGACCTCGATTCACCTTTTTCCAAACTTGCTAACATATGATCAGAACTCCTCAAAGAAGGAACCTCATACAAATCTCAAATTGTCTGCTCCTAGCATAGATGAATATTTTATCATGAGTTCAGGATAGTAGAAAACAAACACATAGTTCTTTCTATAACGAACACAGTTCTTTCCATAACAAACACAGAGTTCTTTCCATATGAAAGATACTGTTTTCCTTTTCACATATCCATAGAAAACTACATTATATCACCTGTAATTTATTTGTTGCATACACTGTCAAAAGTTCCTGGTCCATATTAGACATTATAGTATATTGACAACATTTCATTATAATTTTTTTTAGTTGGTTTCTCATCGGGAGGGTAGCATTGTCTTAGTCTAACAAGTATTCTGTTTAAGCTCTCTAATGCTATAAGTATTAATGGAATCATGTCTTTCTCTACTGTTTACTGTCGTTTATTTAAAGAGACAATTGTCGTTTCATTAGGACGTATCCTTATAGTCGTTTTTCCTATAAATGAATATAATAAAAATCAAATTTTATATCCAATAGGGCAGTATGTAGTTTTCTTTTCTTACATACCGATTTGAACCCAGGTGAACTCGAACCACCATCCCCTCAATCAGTTGAGTGCTCTAGCCATTTTGAGCTAATGGATTCATTGAAAATCATAAGGAAAAACACTCAAAAAGGAAATCGATTTAAATTGGACAAGTGGTATGGATTTATGGGAAAGAAAAAAACATTCAACTTCTGAATTTCAAAGAGCCCATGTATGATACTAACATTAGCTATAATTAGTCATAGTAAAGTTCAAGAGTATTGGACATACACAGAAAAGTTAATACTCACCTGGATTATCGACGCTGGGAAGCTGTCTTAAGCTTAGCACAAACTCTATCTCGATGTTAACTTCTGATTTTGCTGACCCTATAATTTTATTTTATTTTATTTTTGTCTATAAGTACCTTTTGAAATTCCAACCAGTGTCATATGATGGAAAAGGAAGAAAATTCATATCAAGAAAATAAAAAGTGGCATCATATCTGTATGATGCCAATATAATTTAAGAATACTGACGATGCTACAATGAGTGCGATCTACCCTTGTCCCGAAAAAAGAAGTCGGCTGGATCGATCTTTGCTTATGACCTCTTCATTAGTAAAACTTGAGGGCCCTTTATCGTCAACGTCTCATTCTAGGCATAAAACGGAATTCGGCTAGGAGTGCTATATGATCAGAAGAGCATGCTGGAGAAGGTAGTCCTGTTTCTCGTTGTAAGCACCCCACATCCACAAGCTCCAATAATGATTCAACCATCAACGAGTCCGCTGAGTAAAATATATAATCAACTGTGCCAAGAAAATCTCGAGTGCAATTTGTAAAGAACGGTTCATTTGTTTTGAGGTCCATTCTAGTTTTTTGCTTCTCAATACGAGGATCAGTGGTTGGTATTGCGAAGGATGAATACGCACTCACCAGTGGCAGTGGAAGCTGATGTCGCAAATTATTTGTTGGATGCAGTGTTCCTAGGGGATCTATCACCAAATCTGGATGCATCTGATCAACCTTACCGTTGCAAGAAGTGTGTGAGGCGCATTTCCAGGAGTGGAATTAAAATCTCCGCAAACTAGCTTTGAAATGTCTGCACTCAAAGCAATTTTCTCCAATCCTCTCAAGAGGGTTTGAACCTGCCAGAGCTTAACATCCATGAGATCTTGGTGAACATGTATATGTGTATTTGCCACGCAAAGAAATCGTTTTTTGCCAGGAGGATCAGCCAAATGATTGCTGAACTTCGGTTCCAGAACCGCTATTAAAGCAATATTGTCCTTAAGCATTCGATCCAGAGCAGTTCTCTTCTGAGCAGCACCTCACAGATTGTGCTGCCTTATTAAATTCGACCTCATATTTTTTCACATGTCTTCGGAAAAATGTCACACAACCATCAATGGCAGATGCATTCCCGTTAGAAACCTCTGTTGTCTTTTTTTTGTAGAGAGCTTGATAGCCATGTTTGTCCAATTCAGGTTTGAAAATTCCTCAAACTAGTCGTTTTGTATTTCTTGAAGACATAAGATGTCTGCATTATACCCAAGAATCTCTCTTAACAAATTCTGCCTCCTGTAAAGCCAAGAAAGCGCCCAAGAAGGACAGTAACTGTATAACTCACTTGTAGCATACAAATCGGACAGAATGTTGTATGAGAGCAGGGTAAAAGTTCCCGAACTACTATTGAAAACCAAGCGTCCCGTCACATTAACTTTGCTGACTGAAATCAAACATCGGGGACTGGGGATGGGAGCCGATTGTACCCGGGATGTCAAGAAAGTTTTAGTGTCCCCTGCAGCTACCTTGGTCTTTGCATTTACTCCTAAGCAATCAAACTTGAGGATATGGCCAATATCGTCAACTGTTGGTGTATATGTTTTCAAGCATCCAACTTCAAGCCATGTTGCACCGTTGTTTCTTTCCGCAATAGCTGTAGGGTATAAATGTGACGACCCATTATTTAATCCAGGGTTTTTCCCTATGCTGGGTTTTGAACTAGACAAACTCGAACCAAAATCAAACTTCCCCGATGTCTCTTCCTCCTCATTTCCATTTTCATTAAGAGTAAAAGCTGCACGTTCATGTAAAGCGTGATGGTGTTCCCATGATTCTGAAAAGCACCTAGAAGAGCAATGATAGCTATAGGCCACGGGTATTTTTACTTTGACCCCAGGGGCGGAACTAGGAAGAGGGTAACCCCGGCTATAGCCCGGGGTAAAATTTGATAAAAAAAAAAAAAAAATTTTTTTTTGGCCCACCTCTCTTCCTCTCTCTGCCTTCTCTTCCTGCCTTTCATCCTCTCTTCTACAAAGCAACAGCGGCAGAACTTAATGAAACTATTTGTTTAGGGTTTCTCTGTATTGTAGTTAAGGTTTCTCTGTTTTCAATTCTCAATTTATTTATTTAGGGTTTGTTTGTTTGTTGCTTCTCAAACAACAATTGAGTTTTTTCTTCTTCATTGTTTTTGCTTCTTCCTCCCTGTAGAGATGAGCAGCTCAGTGGTTTTCGACTCGACACCGTCTATGGATTCCACGATGCATGAGGTTTACTCTTAATCCCTTTTCTTACTACTAGTATTTTTAATTTAGGATTGTAAGAACTTCAGTTATGATAGTATGCAATTGAATGTGGTTCAACAGCTTAGACCAAATCATGAAATAGGGGATTGAATTGTGAAATAAGAAATGTGTGTTTTCTCGTATCTACTCTTGTTACTGTCCTTAGATTAATTGAACCCTTCGAAATTCCTTTAGGACTACAATTACTAAACCCCCACCTTCTTTTTATAGGATGCCGATTGTATACCTAATCCTTTTGCGAAAATCATCACCAAAACAATATCTCATGAATCTCTTAGGTTGGGTATGATGTGAAGGACCCGAATTCAATCTTTGTGTTTAAGACTTTAAGTTCAGGACTCATTTTGGTGGAGGCAAATCGACTGGGTTTGGCTTGATTTACGACTCGGTTGATAATGCAAAGAAATTTGAGCTTAAATACAGGCTTATTAGGGTAACAATCTCAATCTCAATCTCACACTTGCATTATACGTTGTATAGATTTAATTTTTTATGTTATGATGTGTTAGTGTATTATTTTGCTTATAATGAGCATTTTTGCTGTAATGTCAAAGATATTCTGTTTTATCAAGACTTGTCTATCTATGACAACGAAAGGATTTGCGCTTAGGTAAATATATTTGTATATGTATTGAAATGCTAAGCCCTCTTAATTGTTATATCAACAATTTGCTGTGGCTCCTAGATTTGTTTAGTTGTTTGTTATAGAATGAGTTTCTATTTATGTACTGTGTTTTGATATCTCATGTAATTTTAGTAGTATCTTGTATATTGATATGTACAGATTATATTTGAGATATGTCAATTACTTGTTTAGTTTACGTAAAGAAATTACGTAATTAATCAATAATATTAGTAAATATCCCTCTAAAATTACTAATATACCCTCAAAATTTTTTCGGGGCCAAGCCCCCGAACCCCCGTAATATCTTAGCCCCCCCAACCTAAAATCTTAGTTCCGCCCCTGTTTGACCCAAGCCAAGCATTGCAAGATAGCTTGCTCAGATGAATGTACATAACAAACAGCTACTGTTTTGTCACTTTTAAGTCGGTACCACTTATAAACAAAGTGGTACCCATGAATTGGTCTCAATCCAACACTATCATCGTCCTTGCGTATCGAAGCATCGGGTAGACGCTGAAACCTCGCTTCCTACAACCGGAACCTTGGAGGAAAGATTCACCTTAACGACACTCAACATTATGGAAACCACAATTCCAACCCAAATTCAACGTTTGATAATGCGAAAGATTGGCAGAAACAAAGCGAATCAAGAATATATTAAAATAAAAACAATACTAATAACCACAATCAAGTAATGAATTTTAGTAATCCCAGACAATCTAATTCAAGAGAAAACATCAAAAATAGCAAGGGATTTAGGGTTCGACATAAATGGAAAATTAGAGAGAGAGAGAGAAAGAATCTTCAAGTGTGATTCAAGAGCCGGGAGATTTAGTTAAGCTATTTCTGACTATCCCCCGGATTTTAGTTAGTATGATCAGTAATCCTTGATATTTGGGGGTTTTTCATCTTCGACAAAACTTGATCTGCTTAAACAAAAATCAATTAAAAAGCCCGGAGAAAGATTTGAATGTTGAAGGGTACTAATGTATTTTCTCATTCTTAACCCAGTCAATACTGGACTGACCCAGTTGACCGACTATTTTTTCGCCTAAAATATAATTTTGGGGTCTAAAGTTTAAGAAGTATCAAATGTGTGTGTGTGTGGGTGTGGGGGGAGGGGGGCAAGGCTAAAGAAGATCAAATAAGTGGGGTCTAAATACAGATGTTTTCTTTGGTAGACATCGGTGAAAACTATCAAATATTATCTTCTCCATTGACTCTCTAATTTATCAAAGTTTCATCTAGAAGATGAAGTTGTTGAATTACAGTTGCATGCAAGTCTCCTTTCATATGAATGTAAATTACTGTTCTTGTTAGGTGCAAATATTCAGCGAAAATGCTTAAAGTAATACAATGTTTTGGTGTGTTTTTAATTAGCACAAGATGTTGACTCTCTTTCTCTTAATATACTCACTCTCTTCAGGTCGTGATTACAATGGAGGAGCCACCACTAAAGAGCGTTGATAGCTGCGAGAGACGCGAGTCTCATGGTGGTTAACAAAATCAGGAAACCTCAACTGGGGTCAAGATACCCTCCTCTATATATTCTTAACATCTTCTGATGTCTATAAATATTACACCATGCTTCTGTTTTTGATAACTTCATTTGAGTTTATTAGAGCATCCACAGGACGAACGCTAGAGAAAACTTACCAGGGCTAAGACAGGTGGTAAATTAATTTAGATTTATCCCTCTTAATAAAAGATTGAATAGCTCCATCGCGAGGCCTTCACTGTAAAAATGAAATAACGAGAGTTACTAAATGGGATTCCACTTATTATGAAGAACCAAATCTTATGAACAATAATACAAAGAGCAGAAAAAAGCGTTTACCTGCTTCAGCGATACCGGAAAGTTAAGCTGTTACGGTTTTCCGAGATGTAATTTAGCTATTAACTACTTCGTTAGTTAGTTTATTGTATCATTGAGTTAGTTACAAGGAGTGGGAGTAGTGTTTCTTATTTAGCTATTTAGGTGTGGAGCAAGTGAGATTGTCTTTTTCATGGAACTGATAGTTATTACTTACCTCTCCGACTAAATGATAGTCAAAAACCCAAATGATAAGGATATTCAACTGCAAAAAATAAAAGGTGAATCAGATTAAACTTGTGAGAGAGTAGGAGAGATATGGAGTAAATGATTTCTTCCACAAAAAGATAATCCCATATTCTAATTTCACCAAATTTATGGATCTTACTTAACCCAAAACTTAACTTTCTATATCTCAAAAACTATTCAATGCAACCATTGACCTAGGAAAAAAACTAATTCACATTTATACTCAGTCTTGATGGATCTTTCAGTCTCATTTTTGTTTCGGTTCCAGAAAATGAACGTGATTCCCATTTTGTTTAAGTGGTCTACTAAATTATATTGCTAGAGTACAACTATCAGATACTTTAATTCCCAGACTAGAGTACAACTAACTTATTATGGCTTGCTTTGTAATCGTCTATAATTAAAAATGCTTTGTAAATATTCGTCAATACTATGCATAATTTCAATTTGCTATTATGATTTTTTTTAAAGATGCTTTATAAAGTAAAATGATCTCTATGATTTGTTTTGGAAGGTCTTGTTGGGTGTGAACTCGAATGTGAAGAATGGAATTGTCGAAGACTGGAATCGTCAAAGTCGTTCGTACGAAAATAGGAGTCGTTTGAACGAATCGTTCGAACGAGATTATCTGTTTTCGCGTTTTGGAACTTGGTTCGTCAAAGTCGTTCGAACGAGCTTGGATGCCGTTCGAACGAGTTGCATGTTTCAAGGGTTGGAGACCAATTATCGTTAAAGTCGTTCGAACGAGCTTGGAGTTGTTCGAATGAGCTATGCGTAGATTTGCCTTGAATGTTATTCTGGGATGTTGAGTTTGCCTGAGATCCGTTCTACTTGTATTTTAATTCCCTAGTATATAAATGGGACTTGGTTTATTTGTTTAAGCTATCTTTTCTTCTGAGTTTAATTCTAGAGACCTAGAATTTGAGAGACTCCTTTAAAGCTTGAGAAGCTTGGTGAGATCGTTGTATTCTATTTGATCATCATAGCGGATTGTCCGGGGAGTGGTTTTTTATCCGTAAGGATTTTCCACTTCCCTCCTCTGGGAATTCTTGTGTCTTTATTGTTCGTACTTGGCTGTTTTACTTGATTAGCATATTCCGTATATCGTTCTTGGCGTAGAAGAGAGATTAGCTACCTCAATTCTCAATAATTAGTGTTAGAGCAAGTGTTACAGGGCTTATGCGGTGAAGAACGATGGCTGATCAGGAGAAGTTGAAGATTACGAAGTTCAATAGATCTAATTTTAGAGTGTGGAAGATGCAGATAGAAAATTACATCTATCAGAAAGATCTTGATTTACCACTGGGTGGAGTTGAGATGAAGCCAGCAGATTACGATACTGATAAGTGGATGCAATTGGATCGCAAGGCGCTTGGAATCATTAGGTTAGAGTTATCATCTCAGATTCTACACATGATCTCCAAAGTTATGACAACAAAGGGTTTGACGGAGACGTTATCTGCTATGTACTCGGAACCGTCCTGGGCAAACAAGGTATACCTTTTACGGCGCTTGTTTACTTTGAAGATAAAGGATACTGGTAGTGTTCAAGCTCATATTAGTGAGTTCAATACAATTTATGCTCAACTAGAATTTGTTAAATTACTTTTACCGAGGAGGTGAGAGAGTGGGCTATTTTAGAGCAGATGCCTGAGAGCTAGGAAGGGTTTATTATAGGTGTGACCAACTCATCGGGGAAAGAAGACATCAAATTTTATACTATAGTCTCTTTGATTATGAGTGAAGATAATAGACATAAAACATCTGAACCCTCTTCGAGTTCAAACGACAGTGTGTTGAATGTCGAGGAAAGAGGGAGGTCTTACAGAAAATGACCAATATTTGGAAGGGGTCGATCATAGTCAAGAGGAAAGTCTAAGCTGCCCGGTACGTGCTGGACTTGTGGAAAGAAGTGCCACTTCAGACAAGATTGTAACTCTTCTTCAAAGAAAGATGACGAGAAGAAAAATACAATGAACCTTACTGAGGAGGTTAGTTATAACGAGGCTCTACTATTATCATGTGATGATGTTAATGAATCTTGAATAGTTGATTCGGATACCTCTTTTCATGCTACTGCAAACGTAGATTTCCTAACTAATATTGTTAAATGAGACTTCGGCACGGTCTTTCTTAGGAATAAGAGTGCACGCAATATTACTGGAAAGGGAAACGTCAGGTTGTTGTTGCCTTCAGGGGGAACGCTGGTTTTATAGAATGTGTGACCTATACCTAAATTGGGGCTTAACATTATATCGGTTAGCAAATTGGCAGATTATGGCAGATATGTGAGTACCTTTGGTATAAATTTCTGGGAAGGTTATAAAAGGAGCTATGGTAGTAGCTCGAGGCTTGCGACAAGGAACGTTGTATACAACACAAAACAAAATTTCTACTATTTGTGCGGCCATTCTGGGGATTGATACAAGTATATGGCACAAACGTCTTGGTCGCATGAGTGAAAAGGGAATGAAGATAATGGTAACAAAGGGAAAACTAGAGGGTATTGCTGAGGTTGATATCAAGTTTTGTGAAGTGTGCATTTTTGCGAAGCAGAAGAAGGTCAGTATTAAAATAACTGGAAGATCAAGGAAACCTAGAAAGATGGATCTTGTACATAGATGTTTGGGGGCCAACCAAGGTATCTTCTTTTGGTGGTTGTCATTATTGCGTTACTTTCATTGATGATGCTACTAGTAAACTGTGGGTCTACTTTATGAAGAACAAATCAGATGTGTTTGATAAATTCAAGAGGTAGAGGGCTCTAGTTGAAAATAAAATCGGTTTGATACTGAAGTATCTCAAGTTGGATAACAAGGGAAAATACTGTAGTGACGAGTTTGAAGACTTTTGCGCATTAAACGAGATTAGGAGATAAAAGACTATTCCCAGAACACCGCAACAAAATGGTGTTGCAGAACGCATGAACCGAACAATAAATAAAAGAGCGAGGAGTATGAGACTCAACGCTGGATTGCCAAAATGTTTTTGGGCGGATGTGGTTACTATGGCGGCGTACTTGATTAACAGAGGGCCTTCAATGGCTTTGGACTTTGGACTTCATGAAGAAGCATGGACCAGTAAAGAGGTAAACCTAAATCAGTTACGTATTTTCGGTTGTACCTCATATGCGCTTGATAATTCAGATACAAGGACAAAGCTAGATGCAAAGTTGGCAAAATGCATATTCATTGGATATGATGGTAATGAGTTTGGGTACAAATTTTTTACCGATTTTGGGATGCAAGGATTCGGAAAGTTATCCAAAGCTGTAATGTTACATTCAATGAGGAAGTCTTGTATAAAGTCTTCAAAGTACCTGTGAAAAAGAATCGTAGTGAAGCAGTTGAAAGTGTCGACATTGATGATGAACCCTCTTAAGAGGTTAATTAAGAAGTTGTGGTTGAGTCCGATGCACCAAATCAAGGCAAAGAACCTAATAATCTAGACATTCCAATAACACTTCGAAAGGAGCCGAGAGTGTAAAATTTTAGCTAGCTACGTTTACTCCCTAAATTACTTGTTACTTATGGATGATGGTGAACCGAAAAATTATAAGGAAGCTTTACATATGGAAGCCAAGAGCAAGTCGGACTTGCTATTGATGATGAGATGTAGTCATTATCAGTAAATTGAGCTTGGGATTTAGTTCGGTTATCGAAAGGGAAGAGAGCATTGTAAAACAATTGGGTATACAGGCAAAAGCAAGAATTTAAAGGTTCAAGGAGATTCAAGGCTAGACTTGTGGTGAAGGGATTTCAGCAGAAAGAAGGCATTGATTTCAGTGAGATTTTTGCTCCTATTATGAAGATGTATACTATTTGGGTTGTGATGAATATAATTGCAGTTGAAGATTTGCATCTTGAGCAGCTTGATGTCAAGACAGCCTTTCTTCACGGTAACCTTGATGAAGAAATTTATATAAAGCAGCCAAAAGAGTATTCGGTTAAAGGGAAAGAAGATCTTGTGTGTAGGCTGACGAAGAGCTTATATGGTTTGAAACAAGCACCGAGACAGTGGTATTTAAAGTTCAAACAATTCATGTCCAAAAATGATTATTCGAAGAGCAATGCGGATCACTGTCGTTTTATAAAAAAGTATGGGGAACTCGTATATTATTCTACTTCTGCATGTAGATGATATGTTGGTAGCAAGTGCTGATATGGGAGAAATTGTCAAGTTGAAGGAATAATTATCCCGGGAGTATTCTATGAAGAACTTGGGTGCGGCAAAACAAGTTCTTGGTATGCGTGCTACAAGGGACAGAAAGCAGCAAGAATTGAAGTTATCTCAAGCTGAGTACATCGGCAAAGTACTTAAGTAGTTTAATATGGATGGTTATAAAATTGTTAGTACACCATTGGGAGGTCACTCCAAATTATCAAAGGATTGTTGTCTAAAGATGCAGAAGAATCGCGATGAGATGCGGAAGGTTCCTTATCAATCTGCGGTTGGTAGCCTAATGTATGTTATGATTTGTACGAGACCAGATATTGCCCAAGCAGTGGGAGTTGTTAATAGCTATATGAGTAATCTAGACAAGAAGCATTAGAATGATGCGAAATGGATACTGAGGTATCTAAAGGGGACTTAAGATATGACATTATGTTATGGGGGTTCTCAGATATGCTTATAAGGTTTTGTTGATTCTGATATGGCGGGTGACATTGATAGGTGGAAAAGTACTAGGGACTTCGTTATTTCATTGGGAAACGGTGCAGTTACATGGGTTTTTTGGCTACCGAGGATTATAGCTTTGTCTACGACGGAGACAAAATTTGCTGCGGCTACGGAAGCTAGCGAGGATATGGTTTAGCTGAAAGGGTTGATGAAAGAGCTTGGTAGAGAATAATTTTCTTCTAAGTTGTATAGTGATAGCCAAAGTGCTATACACTTAGCGAAGAATTCAGCTTTTTACTCTAGGACCAAGCACATTGATATTCAATATCATTATATTCCCTAACTCCTCGAGGATGATGTATTGAAACTTATGAAGATTCAAACTGATGTGAATCTGACCAATATTTTTATGAAGGTAGTGACCTTTTAGAAGTTGACAGCATGTACAACTTCTGTAGGTCTTTAAGATTAAAGGTCCGAGTAGTGAGAACAATTCATTTGGAGATCTGGAGATGGGTTATAGGATTCAATTTCAAGTGGGAGATTGTTGGGTATGAAATCAAATGTGAAGAATGTAATTGTCGAAGACTGGAATCGCCGAAGTCGTTCCAGCAAAAATAGGAGTCGTTCGACGAGCATCAAAGTCGTTCGAACGAGATTATCTGTTTTCGTGTTTTGGAGCTTGGTTCGTCAAAGTCGTTCAAGCGAGCTTGGATGCCGTTCAAAAAAGTTACATGTTTCTAGGGTTGGTGACCAATTATTGTTAGAAGGGACTCCATTAAAAGCTTGAGAATCTTGGAGAGATCGTTGTAACCTATTTGATCTTAGAGGGGCTAGGGTTTGAGGATACTCTATTTAGAAATTGAGAAACTTGGAGAGATCGTTGTAACCTGTTTGATCATCATAGTGGATTGTTAGGGGAGTAGTTTTTTATCCGTAAGGGTTTTCTACTTCTCTCCTCTTGGAATTCTTGTATCCTTATTGTTCTTGCTTGGTTGTTTCACTTGATTAGCATATTCCTCGTATCGTTCTTGGCGTAGAAGAGAGATTAGCTACCTCAATTCTCAACAGGTCTCATTGGTAGGATTTTATTGTCATTTTATTGTATATTATCTATATATGAACGATGATGAAGAGCAGATTAAGAAGCTAGGTGCAGGAGTTGAAAAAGCGTGGCTCTCATCGAGAAAGAAGGCACCGATGAAATGTTGAAAGCTCTGACTCATGTTTGGAACTATTTACTTAACTTTGTTAGCTCCATGTCTCTCAAATGTGCAGTTCAGCTAAACCTATCTGATGTCATCCACTAGAATAGAGGATAAATTACTCTCTCCGAGTTGGTTACCATCCTTGGTATCATTTCGACAAAAGTTTAACCCATATGCACCGTTTCTTACGTATACTGGTACACTCTAGGTTCATAGGTAGACAATCAAAAGGGTCTGAAGAAGATGTGTGCATTCTCACTCCCTCTTCCAGGCTCTTACTGAAGGATAACCTGGTGAGTTTGTCGCCATTTGTACTCCTGACGCTAGACCCAACCATCACTAAACTATGGTATTTCTTCGATTCCTAGTTTGGACAGTCTGAAATCTCGTCTTTAAAGCTTGCATATGGTGCCAATTTATGGGATTGCGCCAGTCAACAACCAGACCTTAACAACTTTTTCAATGAAGCCATGGCTAGCGATGCTGCTTTTGCTATTAAAGAGTACGACGAGGTCTTCCATGGGTTGAAGTCTTTGGTAGACGTCGGAGGAGGCACCGGCACTACGGCTAGAGCTATTGTTGATTTCTTCCCCAAAGTGAAGTGTACCTTCTTTGACCTCCCTCACGTGATTGCTACCTTATCGGATAGTACACTTGTTCACTCCATCTATAATAGCCTAATTCTAGGATTCAGACTAAGCCCTTACACCAGATGTAATCAGAACGTTAATAAGAACTAAAACAACAATTTAGCGTGGAAAACCTTTGAATATGTTAAAAACCATGACTTCTCTTATAGATTTTGGAAAGGGAGATCTTATTGAGAATACTAGTTATTACAATGAGTACTCTGGATCTATGGAGTTCTGGAGTTGGAATTCTTATGTCTAAAATTGTTTGTCCTTCATTTGTAGTTTTCTGGTCCTATATATAGGTCTTATAATATGACCGTTTGATGAACATTGAGATTTTTAATGATGGACATTACAAAGTAGATATAAGATATTCTTTGACCAGATGATATAACGTCCTGACTTCTGTAGCTCTACAACGGCTTTATTGATGGCTGTACTTTTGTATAAATCGAACTGTTGTTATGGAGGTCGAAAGTGATGACTCGAACCGAGGAATATCGAATATATCTTTAGTTGTGCTTCCTGTATGCTGATCAGGTCGAGGATAAATTTTGAGTCCGAGGTACTAGTTGGGAAATTAGTTGGATGAATAACACGAGGAGCACGAGGAGCCTCATGGATGGGTAGTATTAGTTGGAAAATTCGTATTGTGTTTGCTTCTTGATGTTGCTATCTTGAATCTTTTTGTGCCACGTGCTCTGTTGGTGAGATCAAAAGTTTATATGTAGTTCGAAGATAAAGCATAAGTTTGAGATGCGGAATATGCCACTACAACCGCCCCCTCTCAGCCAATAGCATAAGAAACACAGTAGGCGAGTGGTGTTGGTTGAGAAGTGGCATTAATTGCTCTAGTTAATATCTGAGACTTATTTCCAATATAAATTCAGAAGTATCTTCTTTGTGTCGTTTGGGTTTCCCAGAACCAATGGTTATAGTCAATGTTATTTCATGGGGAATCTTGCTGATGTTGGGAATTTGGAGAGCCGCCTTTAATGCTGATCATAGTGTAAAGAGGATCTTTACTTGTGCATGATTAACCAAGTCTTCCTCTCAGGTCATCTTCTGTATTCTACTGTATCAAACTAGATTACCATAATTTGGCAATATCTGAGTGTTAGAGAACATGGTGACGACAAGGACTCAGGCTTGAGAATCGAAGATTCGTAAGAAGATGGAAGAATTGCGTATCAGGTATTTTGGATACCAACTATTGAATTTTACAATGCCAATTCCTGTATCACCCACCTACCATCATATGTCATATGAAGAAGTAATGGAGGCGGGGGATGATTATTATCAGATGGTACATTTCCACTATCCGCTGACATTTGAGGTGGAGTGCCAAAATGGCCTTCGGCTGCTAGCGTATGAGGTTATGGCAGCTGAAGATGAAGCGGCAGGCGTTCGTCCGAGGGAGTCTCGTCGGTACCCTTCTAATGAGTGGGTCTTGTTGAAGAAATGAGGCCTTTCATCTGTCTCTTGCGTGAGAGGAGGTGGGGGTTATGGTGGAAGAGGTTGGAGGATGCAGAGGATCATTTTCTTCCATGGACCATAGATTTTGGCCATAAAGAAAATCTTTCATCTGTGATTTCTAGTTCTAACTGCTTTTCAGATCTTGTAACATGCGATCAGGGTTTGGAAGTTGCTTTAGTTTTTCATCATCTTCTCTGCTGATTCCTGAAAAACAATTCTGACTGTAACTTTGTGATGTAATCTGTTATAATTATTGGGGACATTTTGTTATCTGCAAAGTATCCTGTAAAGAAAATTTTGAATTAATAAAGTAACTTCGTTCTGAGGTCATGATTCGTTGTCACGAACTTGTCTGTGTAATTTCTTATTTGTATCCGTGAACTCGAGCTGAGGACAGAGTTTCCCAAACTGTGAGAAAGGGTGGGCATGGATCTGTAGGTACTACTGCTGGATCGGCGTGATCTTTTATGTTACCCCTTTGTATATTTTCTCGTACCAAATCGGAGGAGATATTTCATACTATGGAAAGAATGATCTGTCACAATATTCTATATTTGATGTTGATATTCTGCTGTTTTGTGAACTTTCTTTGAAAATATCCTTTGGTCAAATTAGTGGGGTGATATTTGCAAAGATCTTCTTGGTGGCTATAAAATCATGACTTTAGGCTATTTTGATTTGCATCTTTTGTTGGGATAATTGTACTATGAAGGTAGTGAGTTTAGCCGTAGTGAGGACTCGTGCTCAGTGCGCTAATCAGGCAGTAGATTGACGCTTTCATATCAAGGTTGCCAAACTTCATGAGCAGTATTTTCACCGACTCCCTTATGATGTCGTGTTGCCGGAATGGCCATTAAATCTGATCGGACTAGACGAAGAAGGGAAGCGTGTAGAGCATGGCCGATTTTTTTGGTGTAACATATTTTGGAGGTCATTGTTGGATGCCATGGTGTAGGAGCTAACTATTTGACAGCTCGCTTGTGACAAGATTATTGAAGAGGATGCTTGGGCAACAAAATGGGAGATAATTCCGTATGGGAAGGCGCATCACCGAGGCTGTTTTAGATGTGGCTGGAGAGTTTGGTGAACTCGAAGTATTAGAGCTTGCAATAAGTAATCTGTTTTTAAGTATTTTGAGTTTGGGTTTAAATAAAAGTAAGATGAGGGATCTTGAGAGGACCAAGGAATGTGATGTCTCAATCTGATTAAAATAAAAAATAAAGTATTCTGTTATAATCTTTGTGTACAGATTTTATGGGAGACAGCTATAGGATTTTAACAACTGCATTGATATCTTTGAATTTTGAATATTGATCTGCTTTAGGAAAGTTGTACGATCTTGGCAGGGTATTAAAGTAAGGTGATTGGTCGTTTGTATTATGTTTGAGGAAGAGGTGTAGAATTGCTTAATGGAGACAATAGGGACAGACGTGATGACGGTAGGCATTATCACAGAAGTCATGATGATACTTTCAATCAAAAAGATGTGCTTGTAGAGACAGTAAGGATGGCAGACGCGTGTTAGGAGGAGTCACCATTTCACAAACTGAGGAAGAGTATAAAAATGTGCCTTTCTCTCCTTCATAAATTATCAACAATTTCAGAGAGAAAAAAAAGTTATCTCAATCTTATTTTTAAGGAGAGGAAACGCTTGAGTACTGAATGTAATCTGAGAAGGAAATCTTTATCAGGTGATAGAAAATAGTCTGAGAAGCGACGTGAGCGTTCATACTCAAAAAGACGTCCAGGTAACGCAAATGATTATTGTTCTTCAAGTACAGGTTGGTGATGTAAAACTCTATCTGTTTGATTTGTGAGTAATTTGTTTCATGAAGTAATCTATATGATTTAGTAATCTGTATAGTTGTTTTTTGTATGTGGGGTTTTGGAGATTTTGAAAGTACAAATGAGATAGGCCTGTAGTGTAGGTGATGTGGTATATATATTTTACCAGTAGAGAGAGAAAATATGTGTTCTTGAGAAGAAGAGGGAAATTTAAAATGATTGATTTTGCATTTGTTTGGGGAATTTATAAAATAGGCGTGCTGACTGGGTAAAAGGTGGCTTTATTTTATTTGTATGTACTCTAGGGAAAATGACAAAAAAGATACCTTGGATAATATAGGTTTGATATGCGTTCTAAACCTAGTACTCCCGCTAGTAAATTTGTAGTATCGTCAAGTTCCGAGGAAACGTCATCTTCAGGGAGAAGGGGCGAGTGTAGTACAATAGAAGAAATTTTGAATAGTGCGGGGACGACCATAGAGGTTGGGGACCCAGTAGAACAGAGGTGATGGTAGAGAAGGAGGATATAAAAGTGAAAGAAAGAATCCTTGCCGTATATCCAGAGGGGGTAGATACTGGGAAAGAATATTTAAAATATCATAAGAAATTATAGGAAGAGTGGGGAAGATATGTGAAGGAGAAAGGTTTATGGTTTAGGGCCCTTATCGCTGGCAAAGGGGAGGAGGTTGTTTTCTACCAAGTCCCATACTTGGGGAAGTGGAAGAAGGATAGAGGGATTGGCGAGGAGGTTAGTCTCTTGTATTAAAATAACCTTGGGCTATCAGGCCCGAGTGGTAGATTTTTGTGTTTCTTGAATCAGGTTGTATATGACTTTAGAATTCCTCTGAACTACTTTCAGAAAGAATCACTAAGCAGCTCAAAGCTGAAGATGTGCTGAAGTTTTATAAGTGGAAGTATATTGAAAGTCGAAGTAGTGGCTACCTGTATAGTGATTCATCTAGGCCAAAAAAATTTGACTTTGAATCTGCGGGTAAACCATGGAACGACCACCTTGTGTGGGTAGAGGGTAACTATATGCAGGTTCCAGATGAACCGGAGCTCGAACTGAACCATAGATATTATAAACCGAGTAAGTAATGTTGACCAATCTTCAAATAACCGATATCTTGTCTACGATCTGCTACTTAATGCTATGTTCTTTGTTTTTGGAAAAGCCCAAGCCCTTATCTTTGTCGGACAAGACCAGCTTATTTAACTGTGTTGCTTGAGATCTAGGTGAGCTAAAATAGGTAGTCAGTGAGTTGGGTATCCGTAGAGATAAGAGGGTAGATTCCGTCGCACCCAAAGTTCAGCGAGCTCAGAAGAAACGAGCTATGGCTAAGGGAAAAACTGTCGAGACCGTTACGGACGTGCTGGGTCCTCTACCTCCTGTGTCTCAGACTACCACATGGACTACTCAAAAAGTTTAAAAGCCAGCGCAGCAGAGTACCTCTGTTACTGGGGTTGTGGTCACGGGACATGAGATCGCAACGGCTATGTCTGGTATTGTGGAGGAAAAACTTGAAGTAAGCGCATCTGCTCCTTGGGGGGTTGAGAAGAGGTCTTTGAAGAGAAAATGGCATGGAGAGGAGGATAGTCACCAAACTTACCCTCATGCCGCAGCTAAAAGAAAGAGTTGGAGCATAAATACTGCCATATGGCTAGGATGAACCCGTAGTAGCTCGATGATGAGTATCTCGAGCATACGTTTGTGGTAAGAGTTCGAAAATTATTAATTGATCGAACTAAGAAAATTTGTTGAACTGACTCAGCCTTTTTGTTATTCGTACTGGCAGCTCTCATGGCTGCTGAAAGGGTTAAGGCAATGCTTGGACAAGAGGAGCCAGAAGTTTGGTGCTCTGACGGTAAAGTTTGAGGCTCAATCAGCTCGCTTAAAAGAGCTCAAAGCTAAACTCCTGTTAGAGAAGGAGAAGAGGGTTGCAGAGGCTGTAAAAATGATGGGTGTTAGGTCAAAGCATGACAAGCTTATGACGGATTCGGTTACAGCAGCCTTAGCGGAAGATGTGGAACTGGCTTGGAGTGGTAGATATGAGGAGATAGTACTTCCTTCAGCGTTTGAAGAGGAAGAAATGGCTGATGATGCGACTATTTTGCCTGAGAAAGCGTCAGGCCTACCTTCATGACGTACAGAGTCTGTCCAATCTACTGAACAAATATTTGAACCTCTATTAGAATGTACAGAAACAGTTCCTCCTCTGGAGTAGACGTTAAAATCTCCCTCTGAGGTAGACAATAGCAAGAACCTTTAACCGTTTTGTGGTATCCTGTCTTATGCTTTGTAGCTCGCTTAATTTGGATATAAAGTACTCTCTATAATCATACACTATTTTTATTTGGAGTGATATTTGAAATATGCTTTCCATGAATGTTTTTATTATAACAATATATTTGTACTCTGTGCAGGATATAAAGCGATTAAGAAAAACGAACTCCGAACTGGAGAGGTTGCTGAGTAAAGTGAGGGATTCCGCGGCTCGTATTCTACAGGTATTTAATAAAACTGAATATGAGAGAAAGAATTTTAAGTTGAATTCAGAGAAAACTTTTAAAGAGCTATATGATCTTTAATGTAGATATGCTAAGATAAAAATAGAAAGGGATGTGGTGTTAAGGAAAAAAAAGAAAAGGGGGTTATTAGTTCAAAAATCGAAAGAGTTGACCTATTTTAGCAACCCGAGTGAGAAGGCTAGGTGTCAAATTATGTTAATAGCTCTGACATTGTATTTTGAGGTCGAAGTAGATAATGAGCGAGGGTTAAAGGAAGCTTATGTAAAGATTTTGAAGGAGAGGGGTGTAGTTCCGGACCCAGCTCAAGTTTTGTTTTTAGCTCAAGAAACACATAATCGTCATAGTTTAGAGGCGAGAAAGTATTCTACTCGAGCTGGTGTGTCTGTTGTTTGGGGTGATGTAGGATCTTTATCTAATGTATTCAGCTTTATATCAGATCAGAGGACTGTGTGAATTGTATTTTTCAGGATAAGGAAAGAACAAATAGAGGTTCAAAAGAGATTAGAGGTTGAATTAAAGGGGTTACAGGATGAATTATTTCAACTTGAGGGTCAAAAAATGACTTTTGCAACGCGATTGTCAAAGAAGTGGTTGTTCGAATGAAGGTAGAAGCAAATTTGAGGGCTTTAGGTGTATTCCAGAAAGACATACGTCAGCAGCTGCATAAAGTGCAAATAATATTGAAGGATCATCTATATTCTTCACGAGCATAGGTCGCTATTCGAATGGAACATGAATGTTATATAGATAGTGTTATTGAATTTTATGGGGGAGAACTGTCTAGGGTAGAGAATGAATTTAGGAAGTTCGTGACGGGGTGTGGGAAGGATTTTGATGTAGAGAACGCCAAACAGAGAATATGTGATTTATCAAAGGTGACAAACATATTCCGAGGTTGAGGAAACTGTCATCAAAAGAGGGTGAGGAGTAAGTCGAAAACCTGATACCCCGATCGCGGCGTAAACAACGTCCGCAAGAGGTGGTGACTTTTACCACTCTAAAAGATGTGCAAGTGACGAGCAGAAAGAGTTCGAGTGATAAAGGGCAGTCTTCTCATTCCTTGATTAGTCAAAAATAGGATACACTCGGTTCTCTTTACCGTCCCTACATATATGTTAGATCTTTGTATACTGTCATTGATGATAAATGAAATTTATTCTTTGTGGCGATGAATGAAACAGTATATCGATATTACTCAGATACCGTTTTTTTGCTTTAAATTTGTTAACTGTGAGATATAATCTGTTGGTACAATCGAATTGGTTATGAATGTAAACTGTGATGTCAGGTAGAATTGGTAGCTGTTCAAAGTCACTGTGACACTTTATGCGCCCATAGGGAGCAACTGACCGCTGAGCTAAGTTCAAACCAGGTTGCAATAAAATGTGCTACTGAATTAGTAAAAAGAACGAGGGTAGAAGTGGTAGAAGAGTGAGACGTTGGAGCTCGATTGTCCGAGGATCTACAAAAGAAAAAGGTGGATCTAGCAAACGGACAGTGAAAAATAGAGGAGCTAACTAAAATTATAAGAAAGAAAGTGGTGGAATTTATAGCTAGCTCGAGCATCCAGGGAGCAGATTTGACATCAGCCCGAGTTTAAATCTCAAAACTACTGGCAGTCTTAGAGGAGGAATGTAAGAATGTGAAAGACTTACAATTCCAAGTGAATGTGCTCAAAGCTGAGGCAGCTGAGACGGTATTGCAAGCTTCTATGTATGAAGTGTTGTGACTAGTTGCTGACGTTTTGATAAAGAAGATAGAAGAGGCCTGTAATAGACAAAATATAAATATAAATGCTACTTGGAACAAAGTAGCCACGCTAGAGTATACCATATTGGGATTGAAGTTAAATGACTTAGAGAACCTAGATGGAAATAAGAAATAGCAGGATGCGAACACAAAGTTAGATACAGACCTATTTCAGGCAGAGATACGTCTCGATAAAAGAAGGGTAGATTGGGAGGGTTGTGAAGCGAAACTTGAAGGGTCACTGTCTTTGATCTATCATATGGATGAGTTTATGACAGTGCTGGAGTCTCGAAATGCTGTTGTACTATTTGAGAAGAGTTAAGTAGGGGAGTTGTGGAAGCATTTAAAGACTTCGCTGCAGGAAGCTTAAGCTAAACTTAGTGAGCTTATTCTGCCTAAGCAGGTAAAGACTGAAATAGGTAGTGTGCATGAGAGAGATATGATAACAGTGATTTCATTCTTTGCGTCAGAGTTCCAGAGATTGGAAAAAGAGAGCGAACTGGTACATGATGTTGTCACTGGAAAAAGTACAGAGTGCGACATGAAGGCAATACGGTGTGAGTATCTACATCCCATGGTAGCTAAAATTGGGGTTTTGAGATAACATTTGGTTAGAGATGGAAAAAAGATCGTGACTGGAAGGATGCCAAAGATTATGGGTCAATGGCTATACGTATATTGTGCACCTGACATTGCGGGACCTTCCAATAGAGATGATAGCTCGAGTGATAGCTCTAACAAGGATTAACGATTGAGGGGATGCGCTATTTATACTGACGCGTATATTGTATAAGATTAGAAATGTCTAGAATGATGATTTATACTAACCTTCTGTTATATCAACGATTGGTTGAACATCTGTTATATAGGATTATTCCTAGAGGTTATCGATCGTAGGGGGACATAGGTGGCTGATCGATCTGGCCTAAGCAATAGACGATCTCTAATGTAATAGATGATCAGTTTGTCCAAAGCAACAAACGATCTGTAATGTGATAGATTATCAGTTTGGCCAAAGCAACAAACGATCTATAATATAATAGGAGATCAATTTGGCTGAGGCAGCAAATGATCTGTAATGTAATAGATGACCAGTTTGGCCGTAGCAACAAATGATCTGTAATGTAATAGATGATCAGTTTGGCTAAAGCAACAAACGATCTGTAATGTACTCGAAGATCAAATTGGCTGAAGCATCAAGCAATCTGTAATGTAATAGATGATTAGTTTGGCCGTAGCAACAAACGATCTGTAACCTGTATATAGAAGTACTTGTTAGATATATTAGAAGAGTACTATAGTGTAGGGCAATCGAATACAAGTATTTCATTTTATTGGTGTAAGATTGACGTACGATGAATGTGTTAGATAGTTTGTATGAAATAGTAAAAAGTACTCAGATGTATTTGGATCGAACATAAGTCTTTCATTGATGTAAGATCGTCATACAAGATGATAGATTGAAAAAGTACACTGTGATGGATTTTTATCTGCGATACAATTTTAATCTCCTCGTGTTCCACGGATTAGGAGGTCGAGTAGATAAGAGCATACCTCGCTAGGGAGAGGGAGGGGGCATTGGCCCTTTAGAAGACCAATTTTGATGGAGATGTTTGGGAACAGATCCTATCTTCCCGAAGGTCAATGTAGGTGGAGTATGCCAAGGTCCTCGATGAGGTGAAGGCAAAAGCTGATCGAGCCAATATCCACTCCCTCAAGCATATGAAGGCCAATTTCTCTATAGAATTTCATGAGATGGAAAAGAGAAAGGACTTCAGCAATGGGTTGGCAATTACTGTTTGGGTGATCTTTTCTAATTCACATGCGGAGGAGGAAGTGCCCAAGGTACCTACGTCTATGCTGCCCGAAGGTACTGTTCCCGAAGAAGTGTCGGATGACCTTACTCCTGGACATCTAGTAAAATATGGTACTTCTCTCCCTTCTGTAGAGTAGAGAGTGTTGAAAGTTGTTTATTTTGCTGCTTTTTATGTACAAGTGGTCGAGGGGACCGACAACAATTCTTGTTTTTGAATGACTACTTTATGGCATTATTGCTATCGAATGATTGTTTAAATTTTGAAGTGGTCGATAAAAAATGCATAAGTTGTCTGCAGAAAAACATGCTAAGTATTTGATTTGACAAGATTAATAGTTTTTGCATAATATTGTAGATGAATAATAAGAGTACTGTTTTGTACAAGAATCATAGTGTTGCTTTGTTCGAGAAATAATGAATTTGAAACAATTGTATCCTGTAATTGGATAGATGTTTGTCGAAGAGATGAAATCTAGTTGTGATAAATACTTGACAAGTATTTACCGATACTCAGAATTGTAAATTGAAAGATGTAATGATAGTAAAGATGCTTTTATTTGAAGTATTTGAAAGAGATTACAAATGTTATCTCTAGAACATTTTTAGATGGGTTGCATTCCTTAGATACTCGAGTTGAACTTCATCCTCAGTCATTAGCCAATAGGTTCTACTGCCATTCTTGTTACTGATGATGTAAGGTCTCCTAGTTTTTAGATAATTTGCCAGAGTTTTTGGGTCGAGTTTTGTCTTAGATTCATCGAAGGACAAGGTCATTGATGTCGAACGTACATTTCTAGTCCTTCTTATTATAAGCCTTCTTGAGAGTGTCATGGTATCGCCCTAAGTTTGCGATGGCGTGGTCTCAAGTTTCTTCTATCCAATTGAGGCTGCAATGAAGTCCAAGTTCATTTTCTTCGTCTGGTATTCTTCATCAGGTATTTGGCAGATCGAGGTCTGAGGAGATCACTGCTTCGGTACCAAAGGCCATCATAAATGGTATGCTGCCAATGGATGTTCGAGGAGTTGCTCTGTATGCCCATAATACATTACACAGTTTGTCGACCCATCTGCCCATTTTTTCTTCAAGGCGCTTGCATAACCCCAACTTGATGATCTTGTTTATATCTTTAGCTTGGACATTTCCCTGGGGGATAGTATGGTGTCGAAGTAGACAGCTAAATCTTGTATTTGTGTAGGAAATTGAGGATTTTGCTAGTGATAAATTATTTACCGCTATCAAATCATATCATTTGTGGACAGCCAAATCTGGTAATGATGTGTTCCCAAATAAATTTGATGACTTCATTCTCATCAGTGTGACATAGTGGTAATGCTTTGACCCACTTGGTAAAGTAGTCTATTACCACAAGGGCAAATTTTCTGTTACCCGATGCAGGGTGGAAGGGAACAATGATGTTTATTGCCCATCTTTTGAATGGCCAGAGGACATTGCTAACGTGGTGATCGAGGGCTAGGCTTTTAATATCTTAAACATAGATTTGGCACTTGCAGCATTTTCTAACAAATTTTTCACAATCTTGTCACTTTTTTTTCATGTATAACCCTTATATGAACACCTTTTGTGTTAATGATCTTCCCGAGATATGAGCTGCGCAGATTCCTTCATAAAGTTCTTTGATTTTGACTTGTGCTTAATTCTGCGAGATGTATTCCATAAGGGGTCCTCCCCCAGTGATTCAATATAAGACCACATCTTGGACTTTGAATCATGGAAATTTGGCTAAGATGGATCGAGCTTCTTCTTTGTTGTCTTGGAGGGTGTTAGAATTGAGGTATGCATAGAATGGTCTTCTCCAATCTTCAGGATCTTTGTCTTCGGTAACATTGATCTACATGGTGTAGCTGACGTCGAGACTTTAATGCTCGATTACCTCGATGTCAGAAGTTCTTTTTTTACTATCTTCAAGCATTGCAGCGATGTAAGATAGTGCGTCGCGTGGCAATTTTTAGCTCTAGGGAGATAAGAGATTATTGTTTTTTTTAATCTCTTTATTTTTTCTTCGACCAGAGCTGCGTAATCAACTATTTTCCCTGATGTTTTGAATATTTTGTTGTAATGGTTGGCTGCGAGTAGGAAGTCAATGTAAACAGTTATTTTTTCTGCTCCAAGTGCTATGGCGAGATCCAGTCCATGTAGGATAGCTTTATACTCTCTCTCATTATTGGTGGCATAGAACTTGAGTTGAATAGCCTTTTTAATTTGATGATTTGATGGTATAGCGAGGACGATACCAATCCCAGATCCTTGTGGTCCAGCAGATCTGTCTGTAAAGAGTCTCTATCCTGTGCTTTACGACTATGCATCTGGTTTTGTGATGGAGTCATTGGTCAGTACTTCTTTGAGTTCCTCCTATTCAGGGTCTTCAATTGGGAAATCTGCAAAAAAATTGGATACTGCTTTTCCTTTGACTGATATTAATAGCTCGAAGAAGATTTCATATTCGCCTAGGAAGACAAACCATTGCTAAACCCCTCCAGGATTTTTCTATTTTAGAGAACACCAGTTTGAGGGGAAACTTGGTAATGACTTTGATAGGGTGGGCTTGGAAATAAGGTCGAAGCTTCTAAGAACTATGCACCAAAGTGAGTAGCCACTTTTAGTTGTTATATATCCCTTTTCATTAGGTATAAGAGCTTTTCTGATAAAGTAGATTGGCTTTTCCACCCCATCATCTTCTTGAATAAGGACGGAACTGATAGAATCATCTATAGTAGATAAATACATTGCTAGTACTTCACCATCAATACGTGCACTTATTATGGGAGGACGCCCCAAGTATTTTTTGAGATCTCGGAAAGCCAATTCACAGTCAGGGGCCAGATGATCTCTTTGGGCTATTTTTTGAACATTGGTACTGAATTCCCACGTATAAGGAGGTAAAGAAGTTTCCATCGATCATATAACTTTGATATGAGCCTGTGAAGAGTTACAATCTTACCAGCAAGCTTTTGCACATCTTTTTTGGTTTGTGGAGATGGCATTGCCATGAATGCTTTGATTTGTGCCAGGTCAATTTCTATGCTCCTCTTACTAACCAGATGTCCTAGAAACTTTCCCGATGTAACACCAATTTTTTTTTTTCTAGGTTTAGCTTTATTTGGTAAATATGAAGGATGTCGAAGATGGTATGTAGATTGCTGCAATGATCTTCCTGCTTAAAGCTTTTGCAGATCATATTGTCGATGTATACCTCTATGATTTTGCCTAAATGATCTCTAAATATTTGAGTGACAAGTCGCTGATAAGTGGCTCCTGCATTCTTTAATCCAAAGGGCATAACTATAACAGTAAAAACCTCTTTCCGTAATAAATGTTGTCTTCTCTTGGACTTTTTGGTAAGAGAAACCTGATTGTAACCAGAAGCTGCATCCATCATTGAAAGATGTTCGTGCCCTACAACAGAGTCGAGGAGGTGAGGAATCAGAGGTAGGAGAAAGTTATCTTTTGGGGTAAATATTTTTGCTCAATAAAATCTACATAAACCCTGATTTTCCTGTTCATTTTTAAGATAACCACGATATTCGAGACCCATTTGGGATATTTAGCTTCTCTAATAAATCTTACGTGAAGGAGTTTATCTATTTCTTCATTAACTACTTCTCGAAGACGGGGAGCTAAATTGTGTCACTTCTGCACAACTGTTTTACTGTTTGGAAGGAAGGTTAAGCTTGTGGCATGCATTTGATAGATCGATGTTGGGGATCTCTTGAAAAAAAATATGCAAAGATGCCGATGTTTTTCATTAAAAGTTGTACTAGGGTTTCTCCTGCCCATCGAGTACTATAGATTCAACTGCCTCAGTGTCACGTTGCTCGAATGCTGGAGGTTCCTCCTACTTAAATTGCTATGCCTTCAGGAGTTTTACTGTGTGAGAGTTTGTGGTGGTCATTTCGTACATTTGTGCCACAGCTTGATTCCCTTTAATTTCATACACTCCGTGATCTGTTGGAAATCGTAAGGCCAGATATGATATATCGACGGTACAGCCTTAATAGAATGGGGCCAATTCTTTCCGAGATCCCCAAATATTTTAACTCAACATCAATGACAATAAATTTCATGAAGGTGGTTTCTGGTCCCGCTTGAATAGGTAATGTGATTTCCCCAAAAGTGGATTCTTTGGAACCGTTAAGCCTTGTGATAGTTGTTATCGATGCTTTAATTGAATCTTTGATGCCTAGAACATCTATGACTCTCTTGAATAAAATGTTTGCTGCGCTTCCCGTATAAACAAGAAGTGTGTATAAGTAATCCTATCCTACTTTAAGCATTATGACCAGTGGGTCATCATAAGGGTACTTGACATGGCTGGTGTCACAATCTTCGAAGGAAATGTGATATGGATGTTTGGCTTTGCTGAAACTGGGTAGAAGTTTTACAGATTTTTCTGATGACGTCATCTTGCAGTAGGATGTGATTATGTCATCTTTCTTTCTTTTCTTGCCCTTCTCAATTTCAATCATATAAAGATTACGAGCTTGGCCATATCAGTGTTCTTTTTCGACCTCTTTTCTTTTTGCTTCTTCTTCGAGGAACTTTTGGACATCGAATACATACTCATGAAGTCTTCCTGCGAGTAGAATGCGATGAAAGATCCGAATCATAGAGTAACAGTGGCCATGCACATTATGATACTGACCCAAGGGTTTGTTTGGTACATCAGGTATAACCAGTGCTTCTCGAAACAATTCATCACCCTTTATTATTGGTAGAATGGTGGAGTGTATGGTTGTCATAGGAGGTAGGACTGGGATGAGTCTATTCATTTTCCTGTCTCTCTTCTTGATGTTGTCGGTGGTCCTTCCACGCTGTTTAGGACTAACATTACTCACTGACTTTGGAGGTGGTGATGAGAACGCATCATTGGCATGAATAACTGTGAAGCTTTTCATTTTATCTTTCTTAGACCGCTCGAGTTCAATGTAGTTATTGACAACATCGATCATTTCTGTCATTGGCCTGGGTTTGTGCAGGGTAAGTTATTCTCAAGCTTTAGAATCGATGTTGAGTGTAGAGGTAAATGCTGGAACAACAATTTTGGGATATGAATTCCCAATTTTTCTTGTTTCTTGCTGGAAACGTTTGTAAAAGCTAGCTAAGGTTTCTTTCGCACCTTGCTCGTAAAAGAATAACGAATCGACTGTGAGTCTTGCATACTGGTAAAATTTTGTCATATGAAAATTCTTTGGAGTCGGCATGACTTCAAGATGAGGGAAAATAGGATTTGTCTCAATCCTTTCGAGAACAGATCACCTGCCAGGATTATCAGAATGTATAGCTTGAATCCTATTGTTTAGATCATCCAAGGTGATAAATTGTTGAAAAGTATTTGGTGTGATTGCAACTTGAGGATCAAAGTTACCCTGTCCTTCACGTCCCAACCTATTTCTCACTGGTCGCATCACAGGTAGAGGTGGGGTTTGGTGACGTGTGCATCAACTTCCTTGGGTGGTCGATGCTGAGGAAGTGAGGCTAAAATGTCGAGAACCTCTATATGGATTCTTGGATCTAGATCTGGAAGTTCAAATTCGTTCCACCCTTGGTAAGTTCTCTCTTTATGTAGCTCTGGAGCGATGATCGCTTTGGGCTAGGGGATGCGATGTTTGACGGACAGTGAATCGATATTGATGCCTTCACAAATTTTCTATTTCTTTTTGATGGGTTCAGCTCTGCTGTTCCAGGGCAGTCCTTATCTCGTCTCTCTCGACTTAAAGAGCTCGGGTGTCGATTAGCTGATCTTTGAGCCACTGAACCCTGTCAAATTCCATCTACTTTTAGAATTCGTCCATGGCATTATACAGATCGACAGCATCTGAAAAGGCAGGTATGGGGTTGATCTCATGGTTCCTCATAGTTTAGAGATACTTATGAGATTCATATTTGCAGTGACTTTTCCCTCGATCTCACTCATAATCGAGCTCACACAGCTCAATTTACCTCCATCTCAGGCACACACATTTTTAGCATTTAAACATTCCAGTCAATATTATAACCAACCCCACGAGCTACTCAAGAACATGAGTCGAGCTAAACCCAGAAAACATTATCCATTCAAAGACACCTATCTCCCACGAACTCGTCAGTTATTCAGTCAGTCGCTAATAACCACATTATTCGGAAAATGTATTCTAGCACGATGAAGAGTTGTGAAGAAGCTTATATAAAAGAAAAGTTCCAGAAAAGGCAGGGACCAGAAAATTGCTCAAACTTCTTTACGAGATCAAAAGCATTTCTATATATTAGAGATCACTTGTAATAAAGAAATTCACTCCAAGCAATAAAGATACTTTTATAAAAATCTTCCATACGAGGTCGTGGTTTTTTACCTATTCAGAGGTTTTTCCTGCTAAAAACACCTATTTCCATTTCTTACGTTTTAGTAGAGTATTGTTATAGGTTCATTGGTGTGATAGCTAATTCCTAATCATATCGAGCTAACCAAATTTGGCCATTACATTTGGCACCGTGTGTGGGAAAGATTACATTTCCACGATACCTTAAGGTAGTCTTTCACTACAATTTTCAATTATGGTTTCTTCCCGACGACAGGCCGCAGGAACTTAGCTCGAAATTTCTGTGGATCTGGTACAGCTCACCGAGTTATGGGTTAATCTCCTCGCCGAGATAGAAAAACGTGTTGAACTCAAACTTCAATTAGTGAAGGATTGTGAGCTCCGAGAGAAAGAGCTCGATGCAGAAAGACAAGCACTTTTGATAATGCTTAAACGACACGAAGATCAGATGACGGCAATGCAGACTGGACTTGAGGCTCTACAAAATACTCAACAGGCTCCTACAGCCAGAGGTTGTGATCTACTACCAGAGACCTCACGTATTTTAGCAAGGGAAAGATTGGAACCTCGGGGAGCCACCAGTAAAGCCATTTTCAGAAATTTACCATACGGACTGCAGCCCTCCATCCATTTGGGAGGAGAAGTCCAATCAGAAGTTAGTCGAGGTCACTAGGTTCCCATCCGTCAGGAAGAAGTCCAGCGACCTCAATATCAGGTCCCAGTACGAGATCGCTTGAGCAAAGGTACGTAAACTCATCATCCCATGCCAGCACGTCCAGCGATTCAACCAACACGACATTACATCACGTAAGAACACATGGACCAACGAATTAAGGAGCTGAATGAGGCACAAGTTCTTGGTATGACCAGCGATACCACGAAGTTATAAGGAAGTATGATTGCCAAAGAACTATTCGATATTGAATACCAAAAGGTTTCCATACTCCCAAAATTCTAAAGTACAAAGGTACTGACCCAAAGGAGCACATTCAGCAATACCGCGATTCATTTGGGTTGTACTCCAGTCTCAACCACATTCTCTGCCACCTGTTTGCTACAAGTTTATAGGAGGAGCCACTCTGATGGTTCCATTCTCTTCCTGAGAAATCTATCTACGCGTTTGATCAGCTACAGAAGCAGTTCATCAAGACATATGCTCACAACAAAGACAAAGAGGAGAACTGGTACTCTCTTATCGGTCTTAAGCAGTCACATGGAGAAAAGCTTGAAGATTTCTTAAAGAAATTTCTAAAGCACGCGAGTAAGGTAGATAACCTCAACCGAAAAACAATTGTGATCGCTTTCACCAATGCTCTCTGGCTCGATTGAAAAGCCAAAGAATATCTCTTCCTTAACAAGCCTGTAACATTAGAGGAGATGATTACCAAGGTCAACGGTTACATCAACTTAGGGAGGATGATGTCTGAGCGACAAAAGTCTACTAAATCCGTCCTCTCCACCAAAACCCCACCTCCAGATTGAACCAGCGAGCCTAAGGAGGAACGGGGAGATCAGAAGCGCACTAAGGGAAAGATAGGATACCCTCGGAGAAGCGGTCCGCAGAACAAACCCGTCCTCCCAAAGTTGATCGTCCGAATCTTCAAAATATTTCTACTGATGTTGAACGTCCTCACGGCGCATTAATCATAATGCTCAAGATGAAATAGTTTATCATGCACACAATGATGATCGATACTGGAAGCGGTATTGAAATTCTTTTTCAGAGTACGATCGACCAGATGGGTTTAGCCGACCAAGTCATTCAGAGCGACACAGACATCAGTGGGTTCAAAGTCTATATCGACGATCTCTTATACAAAAGCGTATAGTCAGATAATCATATCTCAGATCTCAACACAATATTCAACATCCTTCAATCTTACCAAATGCGTATCAACCCTGATAAATGTCAATTAGGGGTACATTCTGGCCGTTTCCTAGGCCACCTAATCAGCAAAAATGGGATTGAGGCCTATCCGGATTAAATTCGTGCTCTCCTTGACATGCCTTCTCCAAAGATAACAAAAGACGTTCAAAAACTTACCAGAAAGATTGCCGCTATCAACCGTTTCATCTCAAAATCTTCAGACCGCTGCCATTGGCTATTCCTATTACTCTACGGATGTACCAAATGAGGAAAGGTTCAGCCAACTACAGAAGTCGCATGGACGCCAGAATGCGAAGTAGATTTTTTGGATCTCATAATCTATCTGGGGAGGTCTCCTATAATAGGCACCCCAGTAGGTAATGAGGAACTCATAATCTACCTAGCAGTTACAGATACTTCTCTCAGCTCAGTTCTCATTCGCCTGGAAAGGAGAATAGAGAAACCCATCTTCTTCATCAGTAAAACACTCACACCAGCAGAAATAAGGTACTCTAATATTGAGAAACTTCTTTTCACCCTTGTTTACACTTTACAGAAACTCAAGTACTACTTTTAAGCACATTCCGTCAAAGTAATGACGAACTACCCACTTTGAAAAGTTCTGTCCAGAAAAGTGAAGTCGTGAAGAGTGCAATAATGGTCAATCAGTTTGGGAAAACATGATATCAAGTTCGAGCAATGTCATTCCGAAAAAGGTCAGGCCATTACCGATTTTCTCACCGATTTTCGAGTGGAAGATCCCGAGTAGGAGGAGTACGACCCAGACATTACCGAAAACACGCCGGAGAATCCAACCCCCAAGCCATTCGATGAACGAGCTTACTGGATCACTATGTCAGGGTAGAGGCTTCTAACAGATGGATCAGCAGGACCCACAGGGTCAGGAATCAAGATCGTTTTGATTAACTCTTCTAATGACAAAATTTGAAAATCAATCCGCTTGGATTTTGAGGCCTCAAATAATGTCACCGAGTACTAAGATCGCATTCACGTTCTTGAACTTGTACTTGAGCTCGATGTTCTCAAACTCTCTGTTTACACAGATTCATTGCACATTGTTCATCATTTTTCCAAGCAATATAAGAAGAACGAGATGATGATCGAATACGCATCCCTCATTACAGATATGATGAGTAAGTTCGCGAAAGCGAATCTCGAATATCTTCCACGAGGTAAAAACTGACACGTCGATTCCTTGACATATCTAGCCGGGGTCTTGGGAACAGAAGCTCGATATCTCTAGATCGAAATCATTTTAACCCCCAGCATTGATCGCATATCTATATGCACGATCAATACTGGGGGCGATTAAGGGGATACGACAATTAGCAAAAGCCACTCTTAGCCTACCTCGGTGTCGATAACAAGTGCAACGGACCACTTGCAATAGATCCAAAAGAATGCTGACAGCTGATCAACAACTCGAAGCATTATATTACTCAAAACAGTATGCTTTACTGCCTATCCGTTACAGGACCTTACCTCAAGTGCCTCTCGAAGTCAAAAGCAGACGAATTGCTCCGCGAATTACATGAAGGAACTTGTGGCTCCCACGCCACATGTAGATTATTGGCGAACCGTGCTATAACTCAAAGAGTATTCTGGCCCAGCATGCGCAAGCAAGCAGAAGAGTATTCCCGCAGGTGCAATAACTGCCAGAGACATGGAAATATGATACGCGCCCCTGCGCTTAAGCTCCATGCAAGAAAAATTTTTTGGCCATTTAAAAGATGGGCACTAGACCTCGTCGGTGAATTTTCTAACTCTCCAGGTAATCGCCGTTACCTACTCGTAGCTATCGATTACTTTACAAAATGGGTAGAAGCAATTCCACTATGTTGAACCAGGGAAGAAAAGGTCATCTCTTTTATCTGGAACCGCATAATCACTCGATTTGGGTTCCCCCACCTAATTTGTATAGATAACGGGTCCCAATTTGTGGGAGATAAGGTTGTAACCTTCCTAAATCACCACAATATCATCCACTCACCATAAAATCCATACTACCCACAAGGCAATGGCCAAGCCAAAATCACCATCAAAACTATCGTAGATGGACTCAAAAAATGGCTTCCCTCATAGATAAAAGGAAATTTGGTTCGCAAACTACCTCATGCCCATTGGGCGTATCAAACCACTCCCCGATAATCCACTGGGTGTACCCCATTCCTCCATGCTTATGGCACTGAGGCTATCATTCCTTCTAAATATTATCCTCCTGTTCGTGATCACGAGCTGACTGACGAGGAGAATGAATTCGAATTGGCTTGCAACCTTAATATGATAGATGAGACCAGGGAATGCGCCATCGCTAACCTAGATCGATATTATAACTGAGTCAGGAGAATGAATTCGAATTAGCTTGCCAAATCGTATAATAACTGAGTCAGGAGCCAAACTTTCCAAATCAAATATCTTATCCTCAGGGAAATTCTTCAACATCACAAAGGGCCTCACGCTGGAAAATTAGCCAACAATTGGGATGGTCCATTCATTATCACAGGCCTCTCAGGCCTGGGACCATACTTTCTCATGACAGTATAAGGTTTCCCCATTTCAAATCCTTAGAACACTAGACAACTGAAACGGTACTATCGTTAGGCATCTTACTACTCCATTTTCACATTTCACTTATTATTTTACAATTCTAAAAGTAAGATTTTAGTTTCCATCCAATGTAAATTCTGAGCTTATCAATGAAATTTTTTTTTTGAACAATATCATTCTCTTCACAAACATTTGTCCGCATTCTACAGATTAAAGCATGGTTAATACTAGCTTACAATCAATCTTATCCAAGTTAGATCAAGAATATTACTTGATTTGGCTCCTTTTACTACATCTCTGCGATTATAGCAACTGTAAAAGCTTGTTTCAAATCAAAGACTCAGCCAAATAAGAAATAAGGCAAAGGTAATTCTAGACTTCATCTTTCTCAACTTGTTTGGATTATTTTTACCGGCTGGATCAAGGATAATACTTGGTTTAGCTGACTCTTTGAATCTCTACGATTGTAGTAAGTGTAGCAACTTGTATAATATCAAAGACTCAGCCAAACAAGAGATAAAACAAAGGTAATACTAGTCTTCATCTTTTTCAACTTGTTTGGATCATTTCTACCGGCTGGATCAAGGATAATACTTGGTTTAGCTGACTCTTTACATTTCTATGATTGTAGCAAGTGTAAAAACTTGTTTCATATCAAAGACTCAGCCAAACAAGAGATAAGACAAAGGTAATACTAGTCTTCATCTTTTTCAACTTGTTTGGATCATTTCTACCGGCTAGATCAAGGATAATACTTGGTTTAGCTGACTCTTTACATCTCTGCGATTGTAGCAAGTGTAAAAACTTATTTCATATCAAAGACTCAGTCAAACAAAAGATAAGACAAAGGTAATACTAGTCTTCATCTTTTTCAACTTGTTTGGATCATTTCTACCGGTTGGATAAAGGATAACACTTGGTTTAGCTGACTCTTTACATCTCTGCGATTGCAGCAAGTGTAAAAACTTGTTTCATATCAAAGACTAAGCCAAACAAGAGATAAAACAAAGGTAATACTAGTCTTCATCTTTTTTAACTTGTTTGGATCATTTCTACCTGCTGGATCAAGCATAACACTTAGTTTAGCTGAATCTTTACATCTCTACGATTGTAGGAAGTGTATTAACTTGTTTCATATCAAAGACTCAGCCAGGCATAGGATAAGGTAAAGGTCATACTAGCTTTCATCTCTTTCAATATGTCTATGACATTTCCATAGTTCAAATTAGGTTTCAACTTGGTTTAACTCAACCCATTTCTGCGATTAAAATGAATATACAAAATTTATTTTATATCAAAGACCCCACCAGACACAAGATAAGGCAATGGTCATACTAGCTTTCATCTATTTTCAATGTGTTTGCGATAGATACTATTTATTTTTAGGTCAAATTCATATTACAAAGGATTCTTTTCTACTGATGGAGTGTCAGCAGTGCTTCCCTCTACATCAAGAGGTCGAGCTTTCAGTTCGTGGGCCATAACAGCTCTACCTTATTCAATCGATTCAACAGTTTGAGGGCCCAGTTGGGTCTCTATGATGCCCTGACAGTTCCCTCAATCTATCTTAGCTTCATGGATGCATCCCTTATTCGATAGAGTTTTAAACAAGGTATCTCATTTTGACTCAAGTCTTTTTACTTTCTCTACAAAATATGCAGCAATCACCCTTAACAGGTTAGATCGAGACGCATCAAGTACTACCATTGTTGTGAATCTCGCCTTCAACCTCTTAAGGCGTGACTCTAACCTAGCGTACTTATTCTTCCGTTCAATTATTTCCACATAAACCTTATCATGATAGATGACATCTTCTTCCAACTTGGCAATATACTTCATTAATTCAGCAAGGTTTATGGCTTCTAAATCTACTACTCGAGCAGCAAATCTCCTAATTTCCCCGTTTAACTCTTCCCTGGCCGGCATATCTTTCAATAATTCTTCTTTCCTCTTCACAAGCGATTCCTTCACTTTGATTTCCCCCTTTAAGAACTTTCTCCCTGATAAGAGCAACATCTAACTTATGCTAGCATTCCCTCAAATTTGCATTTCCCTTCTGGACATGCCCCTGAATACGAGATACGTCACTCTCTAGCTCTCCAATTCGACCTGAGAGACTAACTACATCCCCTCGAACTAAAGGACCCTTAACCTCAGTTCTACTTCCCCCTAAACGCTCCCTAGCCTCGACATTCTTGGTACGAGCAATGTCTTGTGCCGGTTCGGCTTTAAGTCATGCAACCCTCTCGTTTAAATCGTTGCAACTTCATTCCATTTCTCAGAATTCCATATCCTTGGCGGGG
Organism: Kingdonia uniflora; assembly: GCA_014058105.1. Classification (NCBI taxonomy): domain Eukaryota; kingdom Viridiplantae; phylum Streptophyta; class Magnoliopsida; order Ranunculales; family Circaeasteraceae; genus Kingdonia; species Kingdonia uniflora. The sequence continues at coordinate 1,477,300 of JACGCM010001221.1, forward strand.
AGGGCTATTTGTAAATGTTCAGCTGCAGCTTTTGAAGTAGATAGATTTTCTCGATCTACCCTCAGCTCGTCGTCCTTTTCGACGAATTTTTGTCTCATTCGCTCCAGCTCATTCCTACAGTTATGAAGATCAATTGAAATCGTTCCTCTGATTGTTCCAGTACTTAAATACGGTATTGGGCCGTGTTGGCCTGCTTACCCTTCATAGCCAATGTGTCAACTTAACGTTGAAACTCCTCGACACGTTCTGCTACGTCAGCTAGCTCTTTTAATCCCTCATTTATCTCGACATTTTTCTCTTCGACCTGAAGAATCAGGTCGAAAATGGCCTGGGTCAACTTCACAAGTCTGAAATACGCCTTTAAGTATTGATCTTCTTTATTCTCATTCGCCTCCTTTATCCTATCGAACTACTCCGCAAATTCCCGATTACGCATGAGTAAGTTGTCCACACGTGAGCGAGATGAATCTAATTCGACCTGGGAAATATAACAAGTTTTAGTACAGTTCGATTCAAGAAAGCCTTTGAAAATATACATACTACATTTCTAAGAGACTATGTGATTTCTAAACATCTACTTCCAAATATTTTTAGACTATAAGTTTGGAGTCCATTCTAAGATGAACACTTCATGAGTCTTCTTTCAGCATACAAGGTTCATACTTTCGATATATTACTCTGTATTAATAACGTTGAATTTTTACCATGCATTTCTAACCTAATTACTTGATAACTTAATGTTGGAATAACATACTCGTCGAAAAACCTATTCCGATCTAACCTGCTGCTCCGCTTGCGTAGATAACAAGGCTTTAGAGCTCTTTCTTTCCCTGGTAAGTCCAGACTCTAGGTCATTTATTCTGAGGCTCATCTCTCTAACTACCTACAAAAGGTTTATAAAACAATGTCAATCTACAGAAGTTTCTTCCCCACACACAATTCAAACAACTTACAAGTACTTATACAAATACATATGTCTACCCGACCTTCTCACTACCACCTTTCGGGAGCTCGACGCCATCCCCTTGATTGTCGAGCACTGTCTGGCCAGAAATGCCATACAGACCATCCACGATCCCCACTACTTCAGCTTCCTCCTCATCTCCTTCCTTAACATAGGTGTCCGCCTTAATGGCATCCACCTCCTCCTCAGAATAGCCTTTCAGCATCAAATGATGCCCAAGTCTGTCATGCTCCACAACCATTTCATTAAGATTGGCCTTTGCCTTTACCTGCAGTTGACTAATCGCCACGGCGTGAGAAGCCTTCAGCTGCTTAACGTCCTTCAAAGCATCAACCCTGGATCGAGCTAATTTTTTTCCCAGCTAGACATTGATCTTCTTCAGCTCACTTTTCTCTTCCTCTATACCGAGCCAAATCCTCTTGACCAAATGAGGAATCTGCAAAAAATTATATCGATCTCAACAATTAGCTTGAAGTATGTTAAGCATTTCTTTCAATTAATATAAACTTACCATCTTGCTCGTACCTTCCTCTCCTTGGAGAACCACCAACCTGGCCCTTTCCTCGACCTCTTTAAGATCGTCCACTAAAGCAGATTGCCCCTCAACGACCTTATCCCCTGACTCCCCCGAGGGTTCGACCCTCCTCCTCTTATTTTTTGTGACCACACCACTGCCAGTGGTACCAGAGGCCAGTAGGGCCTTTAGCTTCCGTTTTTTCAGATACTATAGGGCTACTTTGCTCGGCTTGACAGGATTCGGCTGAGCTGAACTGCCAATTCTATGGGTCGCAGAAAGATTAGTTTGAACCTCCTCACCACTCACTTCCCTTTTTTCCTTCATCAACCCCCATCATCGATCTGGTAGAATGAACCTTTCTAACCTTGTTCGACCTACTATCAACCCTCTTTTACCAACTCAAGCCGAGTCCCTCCAATACAAGTTTGAGTTCAGTCTCCTCCTCTGAAACTTCATTCAACAGGGATTCCTTCCTTTTCATTATAGACTTCACACCTGCAATAACAAATTTGTACTGTCAACTACAGTTGTCAACAAAACGTAACAATAGTTCTATATATGCATGTCTATACTTACTTTGCTTTGTAGATCTAAACCGAAGGTCCAAAGGTTCTTCATCATCTCTTTGAAGGCAATTACCTTTCACCCATATAATATTGTCATTCCAGGTTCGACCTGCTGAATTCAGATATAAAAAGCAACGCCGAGTTGCGCTCACACAAAAATAAGACCCCCTTCTAGCCTTAAAATTCTTCACCCCATAAAACTGCAAAACGTCCTTAGGGGTAATCCTCCTCACTTTTTGCTCCCTTCCCATTTTTCATTAAGATGGTCACACACGGTTATTACCCCCGACATGTTCACGTTCAATTGAACCGGACATGCCCTGATTGCATTCATAATCCCCTTTGCCAAATTGGTGAAGGGAAGGCTCAACCCATACTCTAATTGAGATAGGTAACACAAAAAACCCTCTGAAAGGTCACTCTGGACATCCCCATCAAAATATTCTAACAAGATCGATTTATCTAAACCCCTATCTCATTTTTCTACTTCTAAATCTGCCAATAGGTTAAAATACTCTTCCCCCAATGTAGCCGTACAACCACTAAACTGCCTTCCGACAAACTCTACACATTTTCCCCACTTCCCTCCTACAGCCGCCTTGGCTTTACAAAACTCTCTGAAGGCATCAGAACCAGGAGGATAAGATACCAATTGACCAGGGAAGCCCAAAAATTATTTCAATCCTATTTCCCCTTCACTATCAGACTCATTCGTCCGACCAGAGGTCGATACCTCATTAACAGACGAACTACCCATCTTAAAACAATTTCTACAGGCACGTTTTTGACCTACAGAGATGACTTTCACGCTCGGCCTACATACAGGTTAAGGTATTTATCATTCTTCCATCTATATATATATATATATATATATATATATATATATATATATATATCTTCAACATGTATCTCTAATCAGTCGTTTACGTATAATAATATATATCTTTAACATATACATACGTCGATATATATTTGCATACATCTCTACTAACTTTCAGTATCCGAATGAGAATCGGCAGTAGAGTCAAGCTTTCCCCTCACAACACTGCTGTATTGCCACCTACGAGATCCAGAATCTTTTGCCCTCTTCAACCGTTTATCACCTTTGGATAACTCTTTATCAAATCCCCTGATCTTTCATCTTTCTCTCTGAGTGCTCTCCAATTTTATTGAAGTTGTAAAACATTTGATTGGAGACGAAGAAGCACTATTTATCCTTTCTTTCTCCAGCGGCTGGCATTTATTGCTCTTCGCACAAACCGTCCTCGATTCTAGAACTGAGGCGTCCTTTCCACTCACCATATTAGATGTTTTGTACCTTTTCGATAAAACTACATTTCCATCATTACAACTCCCCTCATTTTTTAACATATTTTTTCTCCCAATTTCCCTATCTATTCCTGACCTTCCTGCACTTATGATGACTCACACTGTACGATGTCAGAGTTATGTTTCCTTTTGAATACAAAACAAAACTAGAAGCTACTGCATTTTCATATTTTTGTTTCTCTGTCCCTGTTTATCATACTTATAGTAATTGACGTCATTTTCCAAACTTTACAAATGTTCAAAATTATTTAAAATGTTTGCTAAAACAGTCTCAAAACAGATTCGCCCCTATAGAGGATTCAATTGACTTATATTAATTTTGTTACATTCAAAATAATTATATTTTTCATAGGACACAGTTTACACCACATCCATCACGACCTTAGTGGTCTAAACAAATATCATCCAAATTGCATTATTCGTCGGTCCTTAGATCTTCGAACTCGATCTCAACTTCAGTAATCAAACAAACCAACTTCTCTCAATCTACTGAATACCTCACCAATTTACGGGAAAACACCTCATCAAAATAACGAGTATACTCACAGGGTCTCCTTACATCTAATCTTTGAGCTCACATTCCCTCCCCAATAGTTCAGCATTATAACCAAACGAACTCAAGATCCACTCACGTACTTAAGGAATCTTTATAGCCGATCGTCCTTTTACGACAAAATGACTCCTCTGAGATTGAGTTGTACCACCTTAATCTCTCCCCTATTTTTCTTTCTGCCTACCCATATTTATACGTTTCTCACACGCCTTCCCTCGAATACGTGGATTTTACCTTGTATCTCGTAACAAAAATCCAAAATCATGGAATCAATTATTTGAACTTATCCCCTCACTAGTACAGAACCAAGTCACTGCACTAGACCTTACGCTTCCACGAGTGTTACCCCTTTTGACCTGTAGCAGCTCGAGTTTCAGTAATTACATATTTCCTCTAATTTCTATCCCCCACATGTTGAACATAAGTCATTTATATCAGCGCGACATTGTCGGTACAAATTCATCTCAGTTCGAGCAACATTGCAACATTGTTTAATCACTTACAAACAGTAATTCAACCAACACTCAACGCAATTCAGTTCAATTCAAAGAAATTTGTCTATACACAGTTTGAAATATCAACTTTTATTTATGTCAAAGATATTATATACGATTTACAAATAATAAGTTTTCGCATAGGAATACAATAGAATGTTATTCATCCAACACCAAACTCCAAGTACTTTACAGATAACAAGTTTTCCCTATTTGTTAAATGTTACAGGTCATTCAGGCATGCCGAGGTATCATGTCTTCCAATTCTTCTTAATTAAGTGATTCTTTACCCTAATGGAAAGAAGACATTGGACACAACAAAAAGTTTCCCACACATGAGTTTGGTCGAAGTCCAGTCAAACTTCAAATGGAAACTATGCAAGCAGTGGAATCCATAGCGACACAAGAAATCAACAAATCTGCCCCGCAAATATACCTATCCCTGCATATGAAGCCCTAATCCTATCTTCCGTAAGGGTGTGGAAACATGCCCAACGTTCCTCGCCTGTCAAGACGAAGACATGAAATCTCCACTTATAGTATAAATCTTCCTCAGCTTCAACCCCTTCCTCTCCTGACAAGCCTTGGTGCGTCGAAGGAATAGGGGCGGGATCGCCATTTCCAAAGAACGGTCACCAAAGTATTTCAACTTCAATCTTTGCATTTCAAACGCAATCCTCTCTTCAAGGATCATACTCCAAGCTTTCACCATCTAAGAAAAAATTACGCATACAGGAATTGTTCTAAAGATTTGCTACAGGTACTCTATATATAACCCAAAATTTATTGTGCAGGTACATTTTCCCAAGTGTCATCATTCATTACGGATACAAATATTCAAACACAACCGTCACATACATCCGCATCATTATTTAATACCCATCACTTCCTAATGTCACGTAACTTCCACCCAGTCAAACGCCATCATTACTTCCTTTCAAATTTCAAACTTTTCACACAATTTTTCTCAACCAAAGCAACTCGTGACTTCGGTTGCGAAGGGGCAATTATAGAGACTTATCCCTCGATCTCACTCATAATCGGGTTCATGCAGCTCGATTTACCTCCATCTCAGGCTCACACATTTTTAGCATTTTAAACACTCTAGTCAATATTATTACCAACCCCACGAACTACTCAAGAACGTGAGTCAAGTTAAACCTAGAAAATGTTATCCAGTCAAAGACGTATGTTCCACATGAACTCATCAGTTATTCAGTCAACCGTCAATAACCATATTATTCAGAAAACATATTCTAGCACGATAAAGAGCTGTGAAGAAGCCTATATAAAGGAAAAGTTCCAGAAGAGACAGGGACCAGAAAATTACTCAAACTTCTTATTTACGTGATCAAAAGCATTTTTATATATTAGAGATCACTTATAATTAAAAAATCCACTCCAAGCAATAAAGATACTTTTACAAAAATTCTCCATACGATGTTGTGGTTTTTTACCTGTTCAGAGGTTTTCCACGCTAAAAACACATGTTTCTATTTTTTTCTTTCTAGTAGAGTATTATTACAGGTTCATTGGTGTAATAGCTAATTCCTGATCATATCGAGCTTACGGAATTTGGCTATTACAATATTTGTCATCGTATTGTCTAGAATCACAGTCGGTAAAGAAAAATATGGTATTCCCACAGACAACACTAATTGTAATAGAGTATTTTCCGGAAGGTAAAATTTTCCAATAATTTAGTAAAACCTGAGAAAAACTTAAATACATAATATTTTACGTAAAAACTCAGTAAAACCTAAGAAAAACCACAACCTCGAGAATGATTTAGTTATAAAATCTACTAGTGGTTAATTGTTATAATTGCTGAACAATATGGATGTGAGAATGTATGAAAATGATAGAGTTGCAGATTGGATTAACATATTTTCTGCCTGTATTTATAGTAGATACATACAGTTACAAAAATAAATACTTTCCTAATTTGGTGAGCAGTGGGAGAACTTCGCGGGTCTCCCTGCAACAGCTCCATTTCACCAAGTGTAATGGCTACTTTTAGTGGGTCGAGCTCTGTAGTCCCAGATGTGACATTTTTTAAAATGATAGAATATCTTCAACTAAGTTCTACTAGCTTCTCCTTGTCGAGTTTGAGAAATATGCTACTACAGTTGTGACTATTCGAAGAGATTTGAACGAACAATTGCGATTGTTCAAAGAGGTATGAAATGGTCTATTTATTTGAAACTCCTCACCCAAAAAGATATACATTTGAATATCATTTTCTCTCTCTCATTAGTATCATCAGTTTTCTTTAGAGTATTCTTTGATTGAATCGAGTAATACACAACTTGAATTTAACATTTTCTACTATATTTTGAGAGAGAATTTTATGTTTCACTTATGTATGTTATCGTGGATTTACTGGAACTCTCGAAGGGGAGAAATATTTTTTAAAAGACAATGATCTTTATCGTGCCTTGGAGAACTCTAATCACTCGTTCTTCATTAAATTTCCCTTTTTTACTAACATCCCCTCCTGAAGCCTCAAGCAATTAACACGACTAACCTCTGAAGAACTTTCAATTGAGTAATCGATATACAACATAAGTCGCACAAAGTTATAGTGGTTCACCCAAGTGCTACTTTGTTTTTCCACACCAGTTCACTATTATATATAACAACAATTTCCTCCAACAAGCATGAACAAGTTTTCCTTAACTTGGATTTCTCTAAATAAAATTGAAGCTTCAATAGAGTTACCTTGAGAGTTGAGGAAAATAGAACACAGAACAACTGAAACTTACCAAGAGAAAATCTTTGAAGTTCATTCAATAATAAAGAAGATCCAATAAGTTGTATCGGTTACTCAATAACCAAAATTCTAATCTAATTTCTTATACTTTGTAGGCCAATGTTTTAGGCCGAACCCACTACTTTAAACACAACATATGTATTAATTTTGAAACTAGAAACTCCAATTTTTTATCTAACAATGATAAGATCTCGTATTACTTTTGGTCCATACTAGTTTACCAAAGGAATGAATGATCATCCTTCAATCTTGATATATTTGAAAAATTGGTTCCACAATAGTAACTTCTCTATCATCCTTCTACGCTTCCGAACAAATTTTAGCTACGATCAGTAAGGACTAGGCAAACATTTTCTAATGAAATATAAGCTTGGATAGTTAAATAGTTTGGGTCTTCCCTGGTGCAGAATCGCTAGTATTCTCAGGTGGCAGTATATGCAATGTTTTGTTGTAACTCACATCTAGTGGTAAGTTGTCAATTAAGCTCATAATTTAGCTGAGTATAATGTTGAATTTAGTGAATTTGAGGAAATGCTTCTTTTTTATTTCAGAGACTGGATTGTTACTAATGTGACATATTCCTCATAGGATCGTCTACCCACTGTGTGACCTATGTTTAATTCATGTTTTATATTTTATTCTTTAGCTTAAGCTCTGTTGGAGAGGTCCAATGTGGGTTGTTAGCAGTTTCCCAATTTAAGTAGAATTCTATTTTAATTAGAATTAGGGTTCCTAATTCTAACCCCCTCCCTTGTGTTCTATAAAAGGGGAGGTCTAGGTTATTTGTTTTTTAGTTGATTTTGATTCATGGAAGTTAATTTTTTTAGTTGAAATCCTAGTTTTCTCTAACTCTCAAACACAACGTGATTTTCTTATGAATCTCGCTTCCGCGTTCGTAGTATTCATGTCAGTTACAAATGGGTAGAAACTTTCAATTAGGATCATCTTCAATATTTGTGAGATGGGAGGACTACATGAACTCGGGTAAAAAATGTAGCCCCAATAGTATTCAAAAAGTGGCCATGGTCATATCTCCCTAGCATGCGGGGTATCTAACCACAGATGGCTACAGTCACCCCAAAGTCCTACCATAGGTACTAACGTCTGTTCCCTAAAATTTTAAAATATGCTCTTCAAACTGTATTTACCATCCCACTTTGCTTGTCCATCTATATATCACACGATTCATAACCCTGATCCCTATTTTAGACTTTAATATCAACTAATACCCCTAAGCAGAATGCACCCAAACTTCATCACACTGTACTTCATTTTGCAAGACTATAGCGTAAACAAGACTAAATAATCTAAATCGATAGGGATACTGCCTAGAATGTAACCTATAAAGGTTTCAGCATGAACAGCTCTACGACTGAGATACCTATAAAGATTATTTTCATAAATGTCTTTTAGCATTTCGAAAAAGATAATAGGGCGGTGAATAAATCCATATTAATGTCACATGATATTTTACTTTTTTTTATGTATAAAGGATAACGAAGCTAAGCTTAACATATCATTATAGACTATTTCGCTAATATTTATGGATTTTTTATTAATTTTTGTCAAATAAAGGAAACTAATATTCAAGGTTAAATAAACAGTGAACTCTTCAATACTCTTCTCCTTTTCTCTGTACAACACATTGAAATTATTGGGAACTCGGACTCGGCCAACTAATTCAATTATTTGAAAAAATAAAAAGACACAAAGAGTGATCAGATTCACTGAGTATATCATTATTTATCTAGAGATATTCTTACGGTAATTATCCATTTAAGTTCTTGAATATGCAAATTTTCAAAAACTGATACTTTAACAAGGCTCTTCCCAAATCGATAATAAAACTCCCAAATCGATATTGGTCGCACCTACTATCCCTTAGATGCCACCCTATTATTATGCATTAAATGTTGATAAGAAGTCTAATCAGCTACAGTAAAAAAGAAGAAAGATTCCCCCCAAAATAAACAACCAAGTACCAACCTTAAAACGCATTAAAAAAACTTCTTAAAAAAAAAAAAAAAAAAGCTTCTAGTGATTATCTCCATTCTCTTTAAAGTTTTTTTTGTCTTCTTGATGTACCAATTCTTCTAACCATCGTTGCGCTTCCCTAGAGTCCTCAAACATAGGTCATCGGGGAGAAAAAGATTGTTGTTATCCTAGGTTATTCTCGGTGTTAAAGATCATTGTTATCCTTCTCTCCGACCGTTGAAGTAAATATCATCTCAAACTTTGTATCAATCATCTCTCCCTACATGATTTATCCCATTTGACTTATGTAAAGATAATATGCATTATTATCAAAGTGTTGTATGTACTTAATCCTTTATATTCTACTACTTTGTCATTTGTCTTATGTCATATTTACCATAAATTTCTACTACTTTATCACTGATATTATCTTTAGTTATTCATATTTTGCCTAATTTATATCATTTATTACAGGGATGGCTGGAGTTGAGCTTCATATCATTTGTCTTTTGCTACTTTATCATTTGTCTTCTACTACTATATTATTTATCTTATGTCATCTTTATCATTTATTTTCTGCTACTTTATCACCGACATTGTCTGCAGTTATTCATCCCTTATCTAATATATATCATTTGTTTTAGAGATTGCTGGAGTTATACTTTATACCATTATTCATTTTGGGGGGATATAGTACCTCCAAAGACCGGATCAGTCATTAGTTATTATGGATGAAGTACGAAATTTACCTCACTTAGAGCGTAAACATTATATAAAGATTTTGTTAGACACCTTAAACAAACAAGAAAAATCTATCATGAGGACTGTAAGCAGTACAACTTCGTCTATAGTTGTGCATGCGCAATTTCATCAGTCCAAGAATTTACCGTAATGATTAATATGCATAAAAACTAGCCCAACACACCCTTTCATATATGGATTATGAATGAACATAGGGTACTGTAATGGTTAGCTTTCTAGTAGGTAAACTTTGCCAATACTTAAGGTTTAGAAGTAAGATTCAAGTATAAAAATGAATAGAACACAATAGATTTTACGTCAAAAATTCATTACACATCTGAGAAAAACCACGACTTCGATGATGATTTTGATGAAAAGTTTACTATGTTGCTAATCTATTACACCAGTAAAGAAAGCAATATAGTGAGAATGCAGAGGGATTCTCTTGTCCCCACTATTGTATGCCCAACCTATATTTATAGTTAGATATAGGCACTTATAAAGTTGTAGCATTTCACCTATTATTCTGGAAGATGGACAATCTTTGCGGTGCACATACAGCAGCTATATTTGACCAAGTGTAATGGCTATTATAAATGGTCGAGCTCTATAGTTTTAGATTGAAGCGTTCTTGACTTATAGACGTATTACACGATCATGTGCCTTCAACATGCCTTTAACAGCTCCACTTGTTGAACCTAAGGAATATGTTACTACAATCACCCTATTCTCGATGCAAGTACTTGTGGTTGTGTCGAGAAGAATGCTCTGGAATTTGTAGTATTGATTTATCTTGGAAAAGATTTGTTGAGAACAGAATCCCGTGATTGGTGGCATAATTTTTGGCTAAGTATATGTGATTCCTGACTGGATATTCTTACACGTATTTGGTGCTTCCCATATAAATAGCCATCATATTCTCTGGAATTCTGCAATCAATTTTTACAATGGTGAGAACTAGGTCTCGACATACGCATGATGCAGAGTAAGGTCGTCTTGCTATTAAGGTTGAAGAATTGGAGAAGTGGTATTTTAGGTATTTTTTGGTTGCTGACGTTCTTCCTCCTCGGGGCCCTTTGGTAGTTGTATGTATATCGTGGGAGCTGATAGAGGTTGAAGCTAACCATTGGTTCTGGTATGGTATATTTGCCAAAGAAGTGCTTGAGATTGCTTATTGTCATGTTGTGTTGAGGTATATTGTAGAGGATAAAGTAAGGCAAGAAGATGTTCTTTCTACTGGAGGGGTTCTGATTACATGTGGTCGTGTTAAGCATGTACCTTGCTTTAGGTGCAATTATTGTATAAGCTGATTAAAACCCAATGATTGATTAAAACCCAATGTAGGTTATGTCCTTGTGTATGTATCTTGTGATTGTATTAGAACAATGAGTAGTAACTGAGGAGCAATTAGATTTAGGGTTTCAGTGGGTTTGGGGTTTGTGGATTGGGAGTGTTCTGAGTCAGTGTGTTGTTATTAAAGTGTTCCTCTGAATAAGGTTTTAATGGATTTATCATTGGGTTGAAGGAGATGTAGGATTTGAGTAGTTCTTTGAATATTTATCTTAAGGGTTACGATGCTGAGCTTTTAATAGGTGTTGGAAGTGGTTAAGGCAGTTTGAGGATGGAATACACCCTGGACTGAGTTAATCTTGTATTTGTCATGATTTACGCCGTAAAATACTATAATTTTGCTCGGTGGATTTGAAACATTATTGGCGGGAAATTGGATGGTTGGTTTCTTTTCGAACTTTGAGAAGAATTATTGTATAAGCTTCATGAAAAATTAGGTATAAAATGTAGATCTCGAACTTATTAGTATATGTAACATAATACTAAAATCTAATTCATGAGTTAAATTAATATTTGAATGATCGAGAATGATATAAAATAACCTGCAGATTCTAGCATAAGCTTGGAAATGTTGATACCTCGTAACAGGATGTAAGAGAAAATAGAAATTGAAATGAGTTTATCGAATAAAATTTCTTTAGATCTAATAGAAATAATATGATTTTCATGTTCAAATTGATTGACCAGATGATACTACTAATCTTTCTGATGTTGTTGTAGAATGAATATTCTTAACGTTGTCGACGTAGAGCCTTTTATTATCAAAGTAACCACTTGTGTACAACAGATGGGGAAAATTATAGGGTTGGTAGTAGTCACTACAACAAAAAGGTTAGAAAATGAGGGCAGTAGTTCATCGTTTTTACTTAAAAACGAGGGCAATTGCCGCCGCTTTACCCGTCGCCGTTTGTTAGCCGCATTTTTTTGCATCGCTATTTGCTGTCATTTTTTAAGGGCAATACGACTACTCATACCCGTCGCTAAATTGCAATAACACGAACAATCATTTTTTCCCTAATCAAGCAAAGCATTATCGACTAAACCAGTCCGTCTCATAAATGCGACTATAGTATGCTGTCGTTTTATCCCCTCCAATACCATATTACTTGAAGAATTACTGACGGAGTACACCCTCGATTATCTAACAGCATCAACCACAGCAGTCGCCAAAATATGACTAAGTGAACTCGTCACTTTTGTAGCTAACAATAAGATAGAGAAATGATGTCTAAAGCCGTCGTAACTATCATAAATAATTTCAAAAAAAAATCCCTATTTTGATTCATTACAAAAATGCAATATTATACTGAAATAAAAAATTTCATTCATACAAAATTATTATATATCATTATTCAAAAAATATTAGTTATCAGGATTCTACAAATTGTTAACAATACATAAGATTGGAATTAGTAATAAAAAAAACTTTCCCTATCTATTACCACAATCTCGGAGACCAAGTCTTCTTCGAGGAGCTTATTTCTCATGGAAAATAGAGACATTTTGTATTTGCATGCCCAAACTTTGAAATGTCTTAGAAATCTTGGCAGATCATATATTCTTGGAATATTAACATATCAATCACCCTCGCCATCAATAGAGAACATGGGATAAGTATAAACTAAATATGAGGAACCGCAAACATAAAATATGAATAATGTGAAAGATAATTAATTTCTATAAAATTTAGCAAGGAGGGGCACAAAGTTTAAGTTTGGTACCTAGTCAACTAATCATGTTCATGGAAAGCATTGGAGACTTTTGTTGTTCCATAAAAGCAAAATCAATGAATTAAGTATTAGTATTTTTTTATCCTAAAATAGACATGAAAGCTAAAAGAAGTAAATACTATCAGAAGTGGAACTTACAATTTGGAGCAGAAGAATAAAGACTAACTTTAGAGTTTAAGAGATTAATATATGCAAGCTAAAACATGTCAGAAATCAGCATATCGTGTAGTAGATTTTTTTAAAAAGAATTCTTCTTGAAACAATTGAAACATAATAGATACGTACCTTATGAAAAAATTTGACATAGAAGCACATGATGCGACCTTCACAAATTGAAAATCTGATGGGTCTGCTTAACCCAAAGAAATATTCTACGAGTAAAATGGCAAAAAAAACTACATTATCATATTCATTATTTAAATGAAAGGATACAATAGTGTTTAATACTGGTTCATGAATGTATAAGAATTAGTATCCCTAAAGAAGGGCTTTAATCTCCATTAAACAAAAGTATTGAGCCTTTAAGGAATGTACTGATCCATCTTATGACAGAACCGATACTCTCATAAATAAGTACAAAGGAAACTGAAAATAAAACCAGAAATTGCAAGAGGAGCTTCGAAAAACATACAGAGTAGGACCCCAAAAAAGGTTAGCGCTGCATTCTCGGCAAGTCACTCCTATCAAATAGATCCCTGCCCAATATTAATCGTAAATTAGGAATATAAGCACTATTAAAGAATATTAGCACGATCCAAATTGACTTGCGAAAACCCATACGAATTGGTTCGAGTTTGAACAATCCAAAACTATCCAATGTTTTTTGAAAAATTACCCAAAATCGATTCAGACGAGGTCGGTCCCGAGTTGGTTTGAGCGATCCAGTCCGATACGATCCTAGTTGTTGAAACATGCATATAACGGATAAAATACAAGAAAGTTGAAAAGGGTACATAATAAAGAGTTGTGTTACCTGGTATCTTTCAATTATTTCTTTATGAGAAGTAGGCAAACTGAAATGTGTTCCACTAATCTTAAAAGGAATGTTTTGTCTAGACAGAGCCTCTCCCGGTTTTAGGGGATCATTTGGTGAAAATTCCTGTAAAGAAAATGATGCAGATGGCATAGTTAAGTCAGTTTTTTACGGAGTTATATTTAACAAAAGTATGATTTAGTATTGAACATAATCAGGGTTAGGATAAAAAAAAGGGTTCAGTGTTACCTGGCATCTGGCGTCACTTAGACCAAAAGAAATCTTCAAGTATCTCTTTAACTTGTGGAGGAGCTGCAAAGCTATAGCTGCTTGACAATCAGCCTGCGTAGACAATAAAATTTTATCACATTTAAACCTTCTATTGGGAAAAAAATGTTTAAAGCATTAGCAAAATGGTGCCTCCTGATGATCAGAGGTATGGTCCATTTTTATTTCATTCCTCTCTAGATCTACGAAGTAAGTGCGACGAGATACCTAAGCAATAGTAAATCAAAGAGAAACTTTAGAAGTTTAACCACATATGACATGGTATATAGAAGAAGCCTATTGTCTAAACAACAAATAATTTATGATTACTGAGTAGATAAGGCAGCACTCCTGATCTAATTGTACCTGGTTACTTTGAAGATTCTCTTTTAGGATACCACAGGAAACACCCAAAGTTGGAAAACACAGAATTGCATCCTCTTCTTTGATATGGATGGAGATGGAATGTGCAGATGAATATGGTTCCTGTTGAAGTACCGAAGAATCATGTTGAAGTACCCCATTCTCATCTGAAATTACATACTTATCTTCTTCTATGGAACGGGAACTCAAGGCTTTCATTGTTTCCTCAAGGGATCCAGATCTAACTTGTAAGACACGGTTTATGGTATAGATCAAGTAAAGAGGCTCATCAGGTGCTGTGAATGGAAGTGAAGCTAGGATCTCAGTGCAGTACCTAAAAAAAGGAATTGAAACTTTGAGCTGCCACAAAACAACAAAATAGAATCGTAGGATATCATCAACAATAGTACTTACATCAAGAAATGAATTACTGACTGGTTACAGCTTAGAGAATCCAACTTGCGTACAACTAAAGATAAAAAAATTTAAAGGCATTTGCAGGAGGCCAAAGAAAAAGAGTTACTATTTGAACTGCATACAATTCTAAACCATACCTTGAAGGAAGGCAATGCTTCAGCTGACATTTTTACTAATTGGGGTGTTTTGAGACAGAATTGAAGTAACTTTTCAGGAAAAATCTCCCAACAGCACTACAAACCACACTGAACATGGACATGGTTGGTAGCTACAGTAGATTTATGTTTCTTCAAGAGAGTGTCATGTCTTTCTCTTTGGGCTAATTCTGTAATTCTTTCTATCCTTATTAATAAAATCCAGTCTTTCGATTTATTTGGAATATAAGGAATCTAAAAGAAAAAAAGACTAGGATTAAAATGAACAAGCAGCTTTTCGTGTAGCTATATATTTGATATAGAAGGAGAGGCATGTGTGGAATTTCACAGATGAAGCCCCCCCCCCCCCCCCCCCCTTGAATGGTGAATAAATGGATTCTAGAAAGATTTAAAGGATAGTTTTAGGTTGGGCTTACAATGAAAAGTAAGAACGATGTCCAGAGTAGAAAAATAGCTAAAAATTGGGCAATCAAAGGATGCTCATCCTATTAGCTGCAATTGGGAAAAGCCTATGGCTAATTGGGTGATGCTGAACTCTGATAGGAATAACAGCTTTACAGGCAGGAACCACATGAAATACATTTCTGGAAAATGAAGTTATTTCTTTACTGGTAATTAAGTTGGGAAATAAATTGTGTTCGAAGTAAGTTCAAGAAGGGGAAGATTCTAAGCTTGAAATCTTAATCATTCAAGTATATTCTCACTCACAGAGACTATCAAAGTGGCTCATTATGTAACTAACTTCGATAAATAACCTAAAACCTTTTGCTTTTTGAGACCTTCCACAGAAGACCTAGATATAAGGATTTTTGCCGAATCTCTTCCATTAGAATACAATCTTTTTATCTTTCAATATAAAACAAAAAAATTGGATCTTATCAGCAAGAATTGTCTGATCCAACTCGGGATTGGCCTGGTCCGATCCGATTCTGGGTGATTTTTCAGAAAGACATCAGATCGACACGGATCGCCCGATCCAACTCGGGATCGGCCATGGGCGATCCGGGTCGAGAGACAATTTTTGAACCATGGGTAGGGGTAATGTCTACCCCTACTTTCTTTTGCATTAGAAATAAATAAATAAACAACGTTAAATTCCTTAAATTTCTACTTTCTTAAAACTCATAAGTTATTAACAAGGTACTGACTTGTAGATGATAACGAATGTTGTAAGGAATAGAGGGTCATAAGCTACAACAACACGTGTCAGAGGTGACCATCCTACATTTCCAACAAAAAGATGACCATGCTACCTCACAAGAGGGACTTAAATGTTCAATTATCCTATGGAATCAAGAAACAAAAGGATATAGTATGAATATGAATAAGATAAGCAGCAGAGCTTGCAAATGACATAAGTTTTTTTTCTTGTAGTTGTCCTAAAAATCCATGCTGATTCAGTGCCTTTAAAACTAGAAAGTCTGCCTAGCCATCATAGTGCCTGAAATTAAACAATAGAAATTTAAAATACTAAAATATCAAAAAGCCTCTGCAAGTTTACTTCATCAACAAAATAAACACATTAACAATATAGTAAACTTCATCAATGAAATAAATTCATCCCCAAAAGGTTGCTCGAAATCTTACTTGTTATTCATTTGGTCTTGAGATATAAGCCGGACAATTTGCATTATCGGTGGCCAGTCTGTAGCGAGCCTGAAATAAGAATAAGATTATACTACAAGCTTTGGAACAATCTTCAACAAATATGTCCATATCGATGGTATCAATTGGTGAATATTTCCTTGAAAAGAATTTGGCATTCTCTAAAAATCACCTATGCGCGCAAGTAAAAATCTCTTAAGAATTTTACCGATATTCCTCTAGAATGCCCACCACTGCTACCTATGAGAGCATTTAAGAAATATGGCTAGGAAGCACCAATATAATATGAAGGACTACAGAAAGAGATACCATTCCCCCTGGAAGAATGAGCTATATACTAGCTAATGATCAATTGATACAATCCATTGCCAAGGAAACACGACAAAGCGATTTCAAAAACTCAAGAGCGGATTTTTTATGAGGTCTTTCAGGGGAATTTTGATATTTTCAAGATATCCCTGGTGATAGAACCATCACAATTCTGGTAGTATATGAAGGTCCTTAGACTACAGGGTACCACAACTTATCTATGACATGGCTATAAATTCAGTTCATTTGAGGAACTGTTTATGATCAGCGAAACCCAGAATTTTAAATTCCTAGTTTCAGTGATGAAATTCCTTCTGCAATTGTACTAGAGATACTGTATAAAAAATATTCATTACATTCTATAAGTAATCAA
Source organism: Kingdonia uniflora (assembly GCA_014058105.1). Lineage (NCBI taxonomy): Eukaryota > Viridiplantae > Streptophyta > Magnoliopsida > Ranunculales > Circaeasteraceae > Kingdonia > Kingdonia uniflora. The sequence continues at coordinate 1,494,753 of JACGCM010001221.1, forward strand.
TCATAAAGGATTATATGCTTTTCCGGAAGCGAAAAATGTAATTTATAAGACTTCAACATCCAACATACTTACGTCTCTGATGCCAAAGCACTACTGTACCCCTGCCACATCAAAAAAATAATCAGAAAGTATCATTTGGCAGAAACAGAGTTACAATCATTTTTGCAAGTCCTCGGCTATTTTATCTAACGTATAGCTACACGCAAAGTTCCAAGTAAAACAAATAAATAATTACATTGAACATGTCTTATCATAACTAGGACATGGAACAATTCTCTAAATAATATGATGGATTCTTATAGTACTTACTGTACATAAAAGAACAAGGAAAAAAAGGCATCTAATTGGACAGCTAGCATAATACCAAAGTGATACTTTAACACCCAGCAGTTCTGTAATATGTTGAGTAGAAATGATTTAGTGTTCGGCAAAAGTAGCCCCGGAACCCTTGCCTTTGTTAGTAAAGAATAATAATTAAATAATCCACATGGTGCAAGCTAGGTTCCATTTTGAAAATTGAATGGTCCATATATTCAGATGGAGTGAGAAAATGAAAAAAAATAGAGAAAGGAATGTAAATTACAACCTAAACACACGCAATTAATTAAATTAACCTAAAGAATCACCTAAAATTGCAAATTCACAGATCTAGGGTTTACAAAAACATTTACAATAGGGTTAAACTTATTGTTTGGGTGCTTCTCCTGGTACGTCATGTGAAAATCCTCCCTGTTTAATCAAATCCCCCAAAATCAAAACCTTAAAACATCAAAATCACCTAAAAATGCAGAGGAATCACAGAAAAAGAAGAATACATTAAGGTCTTTTGTTTTTTTGTTTTTTTTATGTATATAGCAAATCTATTTTTTGGAGGAAAGTGAGTGGAGGCAGCTGCCCCCCCCCCCCCCCCACTGGTTCCCATGTGGCTCCGCCAGTGATCGGAGTATTCCAGAAAAGTATTCGCCAAAGAATGGATAAAATTAAATTACATCTGAAGTTCATCACCTAAGCGACTCTTAAAAAAATCAGGATGCCTGCCATTATGCACTTAATATCATGCAAACAATGGAGAAATTTACTTATAATGATAAATAATGGTTTTATGACTCACTTCTCATTCATGCTCAGTAGCAAATGATGAGCCAACTTTGAGTTCACCTCCTGCGCATCCGTGCTATGAGATATGGAACACAAGTTATTGGATGTACTAGACCTTGACGCAACACAACTTCCACAATCTACCTCAGATAAAACAGGAATATAATCAGCATAAGATGGAAACATGTGCTAATTAGGCATTTTAGTACACATAATTGCAAGGAGAACTTATGCAAGGGGCTCATGTATAGAGATAGAAGCATTATCATGAAAATTAATCCATGAAGAGATATGCAGTAAATCAATCGAATAACCACAAACCTTAAGGGCAGACTGTCGAACTTCTTCATTCATGTCCATACATCTTCCCAAGATACCCTCCCAGTAAAGCTGAATGATACCTCCACAGATATTGGTATCACATGCACCAGCAACAACAATAAGCACACTGTGTCCACCTTCTTCAAGATACTGGATTGCACTACTACTACCATTTTTAACATGGATAACAACAACCTTCTAGAAGCAATCCTTTTCAAGGATCCAACTATAACTTTAGCTATTTAATTGTTACCCATAAAAGGATTCATGAAACCAAGTGTAAAAATTAAAAACTTCATAGAAAAAAAATTACCAGAGTAACAATATGAGTAAAAAATTACCAGGGGTAGCGTGCTTGCATTTTACATCAGCGATAGGAGCTTTATGATGTTAATAGCTCATAACATACAGTGTGAGTAGCACATCCAGGTGATATGAGTAGCGTTGTAGGAGAGTGATGGCTTAGGCTTCTTTCTTTCCAACACACCCCTGCTCTAACTACTTTCCTTGATAGTTCATAGCACAACGACTTCTTTTCCTTAATAGCAAGTCGAAAAAGCCAATCGTATTGTAAGGAGGACTATGGATATGCACAGGCCTTCCAACGCTTTTTCAATAGAGGCCCCATTGTTCTTCTTTGATAGTTACAGTTTTCAATCGAGGCCCCACGTTCTTCTTTGAAAGTTGTGCAAAAAGATTGTTATATAAAACATCGCTCCTAAACTACTAAAAAAACATGACTTCTGAGCTAATAAATTACTCTTGAAAAAAAGCCGAGCTAGGTTTCTAAAAAACACCGGTAGTCAAGGATCCTTGCTGCGCTTGGCTCCCTAATGCTGGTCCTCGAGAGCATCTAAGTAGTTTAACGGCTTAAAAAAAGACTAGAAGTAGTTGCGTCGCTTAGAAGACGCTTTCTAAACTACCTGGGCATTTTCTTTTTTTAGCCCTTTTCTATAGAAATATTTGGTAGCTTGCTACGCTTTAAAAAGAAACCCTTAATTTTGTCTGAAGCACACTCCAAACTACAAACTACGCTTTAGCGTAATGCATATTTTATGGAAAATAACAGAACCTAGGATCCTAAACTATGAGTAATTTTTTAACGGAGGTATAGCTAGGGTTATAGTTTGGAAACCTTTAAAGAGAGTAAGTAGTTAGAGAGTGTACTTTCTATAGGAGGTGGGAGTCGTAGTTTAGGTGCTATTTTTAAAGGGAAGTGTGAGTGAGAAGAAGGTATTAAAAAAATAATAATAAGGTATGATTCTAATCTACGAGCTAGCTTTAAAAAGTTGTAGCCTTTAGGCAACTACAAGTGCGAGTTTAAAGCGCAGGATCCTCGGCTCACTAATTCCATGGATTTTAAGCTCAACCACACCTTTCTTTTAGTACTAACTCCACCTTATAGCTTTAGCCCTTTTAAACTCTTTTAAACGTACGCAAGTCCTAACTCGCGCCTTCCAACTACTTAGAGCTAGCTCTTTTCTTTAATGCTTTTTATTTCTTTAATGCTTTTTAAAATACCATAACTCCTAACTCGCACTTGTTACCCACACTTTAAAAGGGTTACTCTACTTGCATTTCAAAATACCATAACTCCTAACTCGTACTTGTTTTTAGTAGTTTAGCATCAACTAAAGACAAAATAACTCCACCTCTACGTTCAAGAACTCAAAGGCTACCTCTTTTCTATAATGCTCTTTAATGTTCTTTCTATTTCTATTTTCTTTACCGGCTCACTAACTCCATGGCTACCTTCACCTATTCTTTCTCTGGTACGTTGAGATTTTGGGAGCTAAAAAAAATGTCATTCATGGAGAGAAAGTTGTGGACGGTATCTACCTACAAGGCTAAAATTTTAACTTTCAAAAATAACAAAGTACCTTGGATCCTTTAAACTCAATGGATTCTAACCTACAACTTCAAATTCTATCTATGATATTATAATACAAAGCTTATAATATCTTAATCTCCTACAATAATATATTAAATAAACTCAATCAAAAAAGACATCTAATAAAGACCCATATTATATCACTGATATATGAAATAATCTCAATCAAGGAAGTAGTTAAAATATGAATTTACTATAATTAAACAATAACATGTGATTCGTACAACTATAAATAACATAACAAATAAGGTACCCAATTTTGATTTATGAAAATTATGAGAAGACCTAAAAATGAACCTCCTGCAACTTTGAAATACTACAACAACTCCAATTCGATGAAACCTAACACCAATTCAAGTCAGAATCAAGAGAAATGCTAGAAGATGAAACCCATTGCTCTTAATTAGGTTTTTATGCAAATCAAAAGATATAAAACATGATGATTAGGAGAAAATAATTACCTTACGACTCAAAGCAACTGTGATAGAATAATTGTGAAACTAATTTTTGCCAAAACCCTAACATGTAGAGAATGCGATTGGCGATTCACGGCCGAATAAGTGGAAGAAAATCATGGGAAAGAGGGAAACCCAAATTTTTTGGGTGCAACATCACGAGAAACTAAAATGGAGAGAAATGTAAAATTGAGAAAGTGAAACAATGTACCCGTGTTTGAGGTTGGGCTGAGGTAGAAAAACAACGGATAGGGTATTAATCGTGTGCTCCATTTATCATCTTTTAACGTCTAAAAATTCCCTTATTTTCTTATGTCGTATTTTGCTATTTTTGTTGTAAGGAGTGTGGAGCCTAAGGTGGAAGAATTTATAGGGACTAGAGTTGTAAATGAAGTTACATCTTGCTCTAATGCTGTGATGGAGGAGGTAGACGAGGAGAGAATTGAAACTGATATCAAACATGATCCTCAACATAGTGACTGAGGAGAATGTTCTGATGGAGGTAAAGTAGGAGATGATAATGAGGTAAATCTCAAAGATGAGGATTAATGTTATGGTGATAAGGAGGAAACCAATGATATTTTAAGTTTTTAGCAGAAGTTTGGTATTCCAAAAAATGTAAGATTGGAGGCTTGCTATAGGGACATGACAGATCATCTTGTTCATCGTGAATAGATTAAGAAAGATTTGAAGTTGCTTCTTCGTGAATAGATTAAGAAAGGTTTGAAGTTGCTTTTTCGAGTAGATCAAAAAAAGTTTTTTAACTTCTTCGAGGTCACGTCTCGTCAGTTCAATCTGAATGTATACGATCTATTTCGAGTAGCTTCCGTCTTTGACCTTTTAAGTTTTATGTAGTTACTAACCACATCTATCATTTTTGTAACAGTCTTCGGCTTATGGAGTGTCATCTCTTCTTGAACCTTTGAGTCGATGTGAAGAGTAGAAGTGAATGATGGGACCATGATTTTGGGATTTGATTAATTCCCAATTTTTATTGTTTCTTGCAAGAAACATTTGCAAAAATTTGTTAAGCTTTTCTTCGTTCCCTGCTTGTAGAAGAAAAACGAATCGACTGTTACTTCTCACTCATTGGCATGTGCGTAATTGGATTCAAACATGAGCTCCAACTGGATTAAATTGGTTATCGACCGTACGAGAATAATGTGAAGCCATCTGAGAGGCTCTTCTTTAAAATACATGTTAAACATTTGACATAACATATGATCGTACTTGGACTAGAGTCCAACTGTGGCTTTGAATTATCTTACATGAGTGAGTGGGTCAGTGAGGCCTGCCTATAAAGGGAATTTTGGCATGTAGAAGTTGTCAGGAATATGCATGTTCTCGAGATAAGGGGAGATGGGGTTTCTTTCGATCCTATCCAAGGCTGTTCTTCGACTGGGATTGTTGGTATTAAATGCCTAGATCCTAGTGTTCAAGTCATCTAAAGTAATAAACTGTTATGCCATCAACGGCACTACTACAGGTACGTGGGGATTGAAGTCTCCTTACCCTTTAGAGCCCAGTCTCTCTCTCTCTCTTACAGGTCATCTTGGAGGTGGTGGTGGAGTCTGGCGATGTGTCCTCCGACTCACCTGAGTACTTAAAGTTTAAGAAGTAAGGCCAAAATGTCATGATACTTCATTAGAATTCCTTGATTGACTCCACAAAGATTGGTATTGGTCATCTCTCAGTGATCCATTATCCTTCTAAGATGTTCGTGGTTGGTGGTCAATTTGGGCCTGTATGGGTGACTCCTTATACACGGTGAATCAATTATGCTACCTGCATATGCTTTCCATATCCTTCTAATGGGTTTGACTTTGTAGCTCGAGGGTTATTATCCTCTCATCTCTTTCAACTTGGAGGGCTTATGCATGAACTTTCTGATCCTCGAGTCGTTACAATCTGTCATATTACATTTGCTTCTGAAGTTAGAGGATTGTATTCTATAAGTTGATAGTTTTTGGTAACACCGTGGCTGGGATATCCTTGTTATTCCTTTGAGTACTGGATGTTCATCGAAGGTTTTTGTTGGTCATAGTAACTACTAATAAGGATGATGTAATGACCTTCCTAATTTTTTGATAATTTTTCAAAAATAATTGGTCAAGTATTGTCTTGTATTTGACATAGTACTAGATATTTGATGTCGAAAGTCCACATCCTCACCTTTTTGTTGTGCGACTTCCTAAGGGTATCATGGTATCTCCCCAAGTTTACGATGGCATGGTCTCAAGTTTCTTTGATCCAATTGAGGTTACATAGGAGTCCAAGTTCATTTTCTTCATCAGTCTGCTGCCTTCTAGCAGTTTGAAGGTCGAGGTGTGAAGGAATAATTGCCCTATTTGAAAAGCCATCATAAAGGGTATGTAACCTGTAAATGTTCGAGGTGTGATTCTATATACCCAAAAGATGTTAGTAACTCCTTAACCCATCAACCTTTCTTTTCATATAACCTCTTTCGTAACCCTAACTTAATGTTTGTATCGATAGCCTCTGCTTGGCCATTTCCTTGTGGGTAGTATGGTGTCTAGGTAGTCAGTTATATTTTGTACTTGTGGAGGAATTTGATGACTTCATTGTTGATGAATTGTTTTCCATCATCTGGCCTTATCATTTGTGGACATCTGAACCTTGTGATGATATGTTCCCATAAAAATTTGATTACTTCATTCTTATCAGTATGGCAGAGTGGAACTGTTTTGATCTATTTGGTGAAATGATTTGTGGCTGTATGGATAAATTTTTTGTTCCCTGATATAGGGTAGAAAGGACCAATAATGTCAATTGCCCATCTTTTGAATGGCAATAGGATATTACAGACATGTAAGTCGAGGGCTGGACTTATGATGTCTTGAGCATGGATTTAAAATTTATAGCACTTTTGAACAAAATCTTCACAATCTTTGGCCAATATAATCCTTGAATAAATGCCCTTTGAGCTAAGGATCGACCTGAAATATGTGTTATACAAATTCCTTTGTGGAGTTCATTAATTTTGATTTGAGCCTTTTTTTGTGAGATATATTCGATGAAGGGACCTCCTCCAATAATTTTGTATAGCACTCATCCTTGGACTTTGAATTTTCTGGATTTTGCTAAAAGTGTTCAAGCTTCTTCTTTGTTGTGGGGGAGAATGTTAGAGTTGAAGTATATAAGAAATGATTTTCTCCAGTCTTTAGGATCATCATCTTCTGTTACTTAGATTTGCATCATATGCTTTGTATCAAGGCTATAATGCTGGATAACTTCGATGTCTAATGTTCTTTTCTCATTGTTTTCTAGCATTACTGCTATGTAGGCCAATGGAGTGTGGCATGTATATTTTTAGCTCTTGGTAAATGAGAGATAGTGGCTCTCCCAAACTTTTTTATCTTTTCTTTGACAAGAACAGTGTATTTGACCATCTTTCTTGATATTTTGAATGCTTTGATGTAGTGGTTGGCCACAAATAATGAATCCATATAGACTTTTATGTCCTCCTCCCCAAATGCTAACGAGAGATCTAGACCGTATAAGATTGCCTCATACTCAGCTTCATTGTTTGTTATATAGAATTTTAGTTTAAGAGCTTTTTCGATTCTATGGTTAGAAGGTGTTACCAAAACAATCCCAATTCCTGATCCTCGAGGTCCTGGTAATTTATCTGTGAAGAGCCACCATCTTGTGCTTTTGGACCATGCGTCTGGCTCTGCGATAGAGTTGTCATCTAATACTTCTTCGAGCTTCTCCTATTCAGGGTCTTCTACAGGGAAATCATCCAAAAAGTCAGCGATAACTTGTCCTTTAATTCATTTTTGGGGTTCAAAGGAGATGTCATATTCCCCTAGTAAAACAGACCATTATTGTACCATTCAGGACTTTTCTATCTTGGAAAGGTCTAGTTTGAGAGGGAATTTTATGATGACCTTGATCTTGTATATCTGAAAATAAGGTCAAAGTTTTTGGGAACTGTAAACCAAAGCTAGGAGTAGTTTCTCTGTATTGGTGTACCTGGTCTCTGCAGATATTAGAGTTTTGCTGATGAATTAAATTTGCTTCTCAACGCCATTATCATCCCAAATGAGGACAAAACTAATTAAGTCTTCTGTTGTCGATAAGTACATCATTAAGACTTCTCCATCAACTGAAGTGATCATAATTAGTGGATTCCCCAAGTATTGTTTAAGGTCTTGAAAAGCCAACTCACATTCTGGGTCCATTCGATTTTTCTGGGTTGTTTCCTGGTCACTGGAGTGGGATTTCCTTGAAGGAGGAGGTAAAGGATTTTTGTATCGGTCAGATGACTTTCAGATAAATCTGTGAAGGGCTATTATTTTCCCTGCTAGCTTTTGGATGTCCTTCTTTGTTCGAGGTGAGGGAATGGGCATTAGTGCATTGATCTGTTCAGGGTCAATTTTGATCACCCATTTACTTAGCAAATGTTTTAAAAAAATTCCTTAAGCCACCTCAAATTGACACTTCCCTGGATTTAACTTCATTCGATAAGCGCGAAGGATATCGAAGATGGTCTGCAAATTGCCGCAATGGTGTTCTTTCTTCATACTGTTACAAATCATGTCATCGATATATACTACCATGGTCTTTAAACATTTTTGTCACTAGCCGCTGATAGGCTGCTCCCTGCTTTCTTCAGTTCAAAAGGCATGACTGTATAGTATTACAGACCTCTTTCTGTTATAAACGTCATCTTTTCTTGATCTTCTTCAGCAAGTGGACCTTGATTGTATTAAAAAACGGCATCCATCATGGATAAAAGTTTTTGCCTAGCCACTGAGTCGAGGAGTTAAGGGATCAAATGTATTGGGAAGTTATCTTTAGGTACAAATTTGTTAGGTTCTGTGAAATCCACACAGACCCTAATCTTCTTATTCTTATTTTGGGTAACGATAATATTCGATACCTATTTTGAATATTTTGCTTCTCGAATGAATTTTACTCAGAGTAGTTTATCAATTTCCTTATTAACTACTTCTCGGAGTTGGGGTACTAGATTGCGTTGTTTTTGTATGACGGTTTTGCTGTCAGAAACTAGATTTAACTTGTGGCAAGCGACAGAAGGATCAATCCCTGGCATTTTTTGAAAAGACCAAGCAAATACATCGACATTTCTATTTAGAAGTTGCATAAGTGTTTCTTTTTTTTAGGGGAGAGTTTGGAGCCGATAAAAGTACTATGCTCATGTCTATCAAGCTCTATTAATTTGACAGTTTCGATATCATGTTGCTAGATCATTGAGAGAGGTTCTTTATGTAATTTATATGCTTTCAGGGACATTCGTGGTAGTGTTTTCGTATATCCTTACGACGGCTTGGCATCCTTTAATTTTGTAAACCCCATGATCTGTTAGGAAATACAAAGTAAGATGTATGTCGATGGCACCGCTTTGAGTAAGTGAAGCTAATTTCTTCCCAAGATCTCCAAGTATTTAGACTCGACATTGATTACGAACAATTTGACGAAGGTAGTTTTTGGTCCTGCCCGAACAAACAATGTGATCTCTCATAGGGCAGGTTCTTTGGAACCGTTAAAATCTATGATAGCTACCGTCGAAGCTTTAATAGAATCTCTGAGACCAAGAACGCCAACAACCCTCCTGAAGAGTACATCTTGCCCTACTTTAAGCATTATTACTAACGGGTCATCGTGGGGGTACTTCACATGACCGATATCATAATCTTTAAAAGAGATACGAGATGGTTATTTTGCCTTGCAAAAGCTGGTCAGAAGTCTAGCAGATTTTTTAAAATAAGTTATTTTGCAGTACGATATTATTTGGTCATCCATCTTATTCTTTTTACCTTTCTCGATCTCGATCTCGATCATGTATAGATGGCGAGCTTTCTCTTGTCCCTATTCGTCCTCATTTTTCCATGTTTCCTCAAAGAGGAACTTTTGAACGCTGATGATATATTCATGAAGATTCCCTGCTAGAACTATCTGGTGGAAGATCAGTATCAGGGAATACCAATTGTCGGTTTCATGACTGTGCACATTATGATATTGACACAAAGGTTTGTTTGGCACTCTTGGGCTTCTCGAAAATGTTTTTCTTCCTTCATGATGTGTAAGATGTTTGATAAGGTGGTAGTCATAGGCGGTAGGATTGGGATTGGTCATCCTTCTTCCCATCTTTCCCTTTGAGGTACTCCTTAGGTTGTTTATGCCGTTTAGGATTATCGTTGCTTATCTGCTTCAAGACGGTTAGAGAAATGGCATCACTGGAGTGAATGACGGATGAGCTTTTCATTTTATCTTTCTTTTACCTCTCAAGTTCGATGAAGTTACTAACCAAATCTATCATTTCCGTCACAGTCCTTGGCATATGAAAGCTCTTCTCGAACCCTTGAGTCGATGTGAAGAGCATAAGTAAATGTTGTGACCATGATTTTTGAATCTGAATTCCCAATTTTCCTTGTTGTAACAAACGTTGGTAAATATTTTCTTAGCTTTCCTTCGTTCCCTTCTCAAAGAAGAAAAGCAAATCGATTGTTACCTCTCAGTCCTTGGCATGTGCGTAATTGGATTCAAACAAGAGTTATAACTGGGAAAAATTGGTTATCAACCCTTCGGGAATAGTATTAAACCTTCTTAGAGGCCCCTCTTTAAGACCCCTGTTAAACATTCAGCATAACATATGATCATGCTTGGAGTAGAGTCCAACTCTAGCTTTAAAATGTCTAACATGAATAAGTGGGTCTGTGAGGCTTGCATATAAAGGGGAATTTTGACAAGTAGAACTTATTAGGAATATGCATGTTCTCGAGATGAGGGGAGATGGGGTTTATTTTGATCCTATCCTAGGTCGATCTTCTAATGGGATTATTGGAATGAAATGCCTGGATCATGGTATTCAATTCATCCAAAGCGACAAATTTTGGTGCTGTCAGCGTTACTATTCTAGGTACATTGGGATTGATATCTTCTTGCCATTCAGGACCCAGTCTCTCTCTCATAGGCCGTCTTAGAGGTAGTGGTGGGGTCTCACGCTTTGTCCTCTAACTTTCTTGAGTAGTCGAAGTTGATGAATTAAGGCCAAAATATAGTGATTGTCACACCCCAAAATCTAAATATTATAGCATATCTAAAACAATGTCATCTAGGGCATGCAGGTCGGGGAATCCAAAGATTCGCCCCCACAAATAACCTTGCTAATAGGAAATAGCTCAGTCATTCGCTATAACAATATCATCAGAGTAAAAAGGAATAAATAGCGCAGAAGCAAAAGATATATATATATATATCAACTGGAAATATATATATATACAACATCTCGATAATATACAGCGACAAAAACTGAAATCTCATAGAAGAGTAACTATACAGGGAAGATCTACAGCGGAAAAACTAGCTCCAACCAGCTGAAGCCCTCAGCAACACAAGCTACTCTACCTCTGAAAGGGGGAAAATACGAGAGTGAGCAAAACCACAGCTCACTAATGCCCAACAAAGCTAAATAACCTACTAATAAAATGGTGCAGAGAAAAAGAGGGAGAGGTGAATGAGATAAGGAATATTAAAGGTACAGTAATATATATAAGAGAAGGATAGAGAAGAGGAATTATGATTTGAGGAGGGGATTATGATATAGATGAGATGATATGATGATATGCTAATGATATGACATGATATGATGAACTATAGTCCTAATGTTGAATGATTTGATGCTTTAAAATGTGTACACAATTCTATTACAACCACTAAGCATGATTACCTTAAAGAGATCTTTAGTGGATACAAGGGATACAATTTTTTGTTCAAGCTCGACCATTCTAAAGGATATTACCACTTGATCAGAGTGTCCCGGGCTTCCCAACCCATGGAACCAACGTCCGAACCTTATTTATATTCCAAAGAATTTCAACCTCACAGGGGATAAGACCAGTACCTGAGGAACTGTCTCATACCATCCCATACTCCCGAATGGGTGAGTAGGTATGATAGTACCTATCGCCAACGACTCACCTACTATTTTAACCCGATATAGGAATCCTAGTAACCTTTCGAGGGTCAGCCAATGTTGAGTTGGTTTATGTATTCGATCCCAAATTTTTAAAAGAGTTTTATATGATCTATAGATGCAATAGATCCACAAGAGATCAAAACACAACAGCTGATCACACGATAACCACACATAGGATGACCACCTGCATAAGAGCGTGGCAAACAATCCTAACCCAGATGAACTGCGACTTAGTCACACCGTCTAAACATAGATGAAACAACAACTTAATCGTCACAACATCAAACCACAGATGAACAGTGACTAATTAACCAGTCACATATCAAAACACATCAGTCTCTAAAAGACTAAAATAGTAATCAAGGATAAGGCCATGAGAATGCCATACTAATGCACAACTTCCTAGCAAGCAAAAGAGAACACAACTCGATATGCCTATCAATAGGAAAGCAATACTGAATACTCAATAGAGATTATAACCAATCACATAGCACTTCAATACCAAATGCACAACACTCTAACCAATACTAATTAAACTAGTAGAGTAATATAGCAAGGAAGGGACACTCGCTTGATAATGAAAAATCGTAACCCAAACAATTGACTGGGTAACCCAACCTCAACACCACAGGTACGGCAACCAAACCAACACAATCAAACACCTGTAGCACTACAACTCCACAATCTCAACAATAAACCCAAATCATAAATTCAAAATCCACCCAACAAGGAAACCCTAAAATGAAATCAAATCAATGATACAGAAAGGAAAAGGGAAATTACTCATCGTGAAAAGTGGCGAAGATCAACCCGACGACGATCGCAAAGGAAGACCAAGGGAGGATTCCAATTAGAGAGTGAATGAGAGAGTGAGAGTGAGTGTTAAATGTGAGAGAGAGAAAGAGAGAAATGAAATGAAATGGGTAATTAAAACCTAAAACCAACACCCATCTCGCGGAAGGGAATCAACGACCAAGATCACGAAGAAGAAACCCAATCTGGTCTTCCAAACACGCCTCGGTTCGAACAGAATATGTTTATATTCGAATAAAACAAGACAAGTAGAAGTCTATTCGAATAGGAAAGGTGTTGTTCGAATAAAATGAAGCAGATAGAAATTTATTCGAACAGGAACAAGTCTGTTCGAATACAAAGAAACTGGAAGAAACATAGTCGAATAGAAACAAGTCTATTTGAATACAACTGAATAAAAAGAAACATATTTGAACATAAAAAAGTCTGCTCGAATACAACTGGCCAAAACTGATAATAACTCATAAAACCAAAAAGATTTCCTCGAGCAAAAACTGATGAAAACCCAAAGGAAAATCCTCATATCCCTCCCGTATCACACACTACACCACAACAACAACAACAACAACAACAACAACAACAATAACAAGCCAACCACAGGCCCCCAAAGCCTCAACTCAACCTCCTCCGCCCAATTACCACCGAAGCCACCGAAACACAGAAAATAAAGAAAGAAGAACTCAAATCCCTGATAAATACGATAGGATGCAGATGCATGATAAATGGTAATGTATGTGGATGCATGATGAATAAAATAAAATGATAATAGATAAATAAGAAAAATAATAAAATAAAATAAAAAATCTGGGACACTACAGTAATGCTCCGTCAAGATTTCGTTTTCAACTCTACGAAGCTCGGTGTCGATCATCTCTCGGTAATCCATTATCCCTCTTAGATACTCATGACTGGTGCTCAATTCAGGCTTGGATGGGTAACGCTTGAGGTGTGGTGCATCGATCTTGTTGCCTACACAGGCTTTCCATTTCCATTTGATGAGTTTAACTTTATTGCTCAAGGACTTTTCTCCTCTCGTCTCTTTCGACTTGGAGGGTTGTGCATGAACCTTCTGATCCTCGAGTCACTGCAATCTTTAATATTTCATTTGCTTCTAAATTTTAAGAATTGTATTATGTAAGTTGATAGTTTCTAGTAACACCATGGCAGGGATATCCTCGCCGTTCCTCTGAGTACTGGTGTCACTTCAAAGGTTTATATTGGTCTTGATAGTTGTTAGTAAGGATGAGGGTCTGATAGAGAGAAGTAAGTTTCCCACAGATGGCGCAAATTATAATGGCTAGTTTTCCAGTTGGTAAACTTTACCAATACTTAGGGTAAAGAAGTAAGATTTAAGTGTCAAAAGGAATAAAATACAGTAGATTTTACGTGGAAAACTCAGTTAAAATCTAAGAAAAACCATGACCTCGGTGAGGATTTTGATAAAAGGTTACTATGTTGCTAGTCAATTATACAAGTAAAGAATGAAATACAGTGAGTATGCAGAGGAATTCTCTTGTCCCTACTATTGTATGCCCTGCCTGTATTTATAGTTGTGTACAGGCAGTTAAAAAGTTAGAATGTTTCTCATATTATTCAGGAAGTAGGCAAACATTGCGGTGTAGATGCAACAACTATATTTGACAAAGTGTAATGGCTATTGTAGATTGCCAAGCTTTGTAGTTGTAGATTGAATCGTTCTTAACTTATAGATGTGTTACATGATCATGTGCCTTCGACATGCCTCTAACAGCTCCACTTGTCAAGTATAAGGAATATGCTACTACAGATACCTTCCCAAAAATTTGTTTATGAATTTCAGTTCAAGTAAAGGGTTGTCCACCAAGCATATTGGTTTAGGGAAAGGGTTATCCCAAAATAGTAGTTCGAGGTTTGAAGTGTGAGTAGTCGTAATGCCCTGCCCTCTTACTCGGCTGTGGTCGGGCAGGGCATTCGAATATGCCAAAATAGCATTCGAGCAGTCGAGATTCTCTATTTTCCAGGATTCGTCGAGGAATCTTCTGGTTAAGGCTTCGAGGGTCTCACTGCTGTATTTTCTGAAATTGAAAAGAGCTGCAACTCTGACCTCTCTATCCTTATTGAAGGCGAACTGAGGGATGAAAAGTTGTGAAAGTTGCTCAAAGCTACGAATCGAGCCATTTAGGAGATTGTGGTACCAACGAAGGGGATTATTGGTAAGGCTCGTTGGAAAAAGGAGACATAGTAAATAGTCAGCCGTAGAGTAAAGGCTCAGGGCATTTTGGAATTCGAGGATGTGGGATATAGGGTCTGTGTTACGATATTTTATGAGTTTGGGAGAACGAAAGTTAGAGGGTATTTCGATAACCAAAAGTTTTGGGCAGATCAGGTTATTAAGGCGGCTCCAGGAGTCGGTAGCTGGATTCGCGGTAACGCGAATTACTGGTTACATTTTGTGGTCAAAGTCATGTTATGTAACGTATGTAGGATGAGGGGGAGATTGATGAATTCGAAGGTTATTGGATCGAGTATGTGGTATAAAAGCAGTGTTGTGTTCCCCGAGCCGTTCTCGCGCAGGACGGCGTCTGGGGTTTCTGGAGGAGTGAAGGGTTGAGTCAGAAGAGTCTTCTGTAGGATGAATCCTGAGGTGGATAGAGCTGGTTGGGGGAATGGTACGGTGAATACCTTCGGCCCTTTTATTAGCTGGGGGTAACTCGAGATTTTATGAAGGGCCTAGGCGGGTACGGGCAGATACGCGCGATGGGTCGGGTGCCTGGGAAGGATGATCGGGTTCCAAGGGCTGTAATCTCTATAGCTTTCGAACGGTGTTGCGCAGGTCGTTTATTACTCGGTTCTATCTATTTTCGTCATCGAGACGGCGATTCCGTTGATTTCCAACGCCAAACAGTGGCTTTCTCGCTCCTAATTCAGTTGGTTCTAGTTGTGCTCCTCTGCCTGAGCGACTTGCGGAGATAATAAGGCTATTTGGGCAGCGACACCGTCGAAGGAATTTCTTACCTGGGTAGAATTGGAATGACGAGTGGGTGCCATTGAGGGTAATATGCTAAAGTGGAAAACAAAAGGAGGTGAAATTGGAAGGGAGATTGGTAGGGTGGGTTCCCACAGACGACACCAATTGTAGAGAGCTAACTCTGTTCAGAGGAGGAGTTAGTTCTCACAACGTAAAATCGATCTTCAGTCAGAGGATACAAGCAATTGGCCTAAATAAGATCTATCTAAAGACAAATACTTGCGTAGAGGCCCGAATGTGACTCTCTACGACCTCTGATGAGGATTTTTAAGATAGATTGTATTAATGAAGAGTAAATGACAGGGTTCGAGTACAGGGCGGTTGAAGGTAAAATGCAAAAGGCTAGAGATGATTTTTCTAACCCCTGCTTGGTTTCCCCTCTCCTCAATTTATAGAGACATAGGGAGCTAAGTCACCAAGTGTGGGTCAGGATTACATGATTACACTGTCAGAAAATCCCAGCGAGATATGGGCGCCAGTCATGTCGGTAGTATTACTGCTGTATTTATTAGTGATGGCTCTGATCAGCGTGGTAGTTAGACCTATCACTGTAGATGCACGGGCCAATCAATGCGTTGTCTTATCTGATAAAGTAGTTGTCTGTCTTGTCTTGCTTCGAACATTTGTTAGTGAGGTCGCAGGATTTCTATTGTAGGATGTATATCCATTTTCGAAACTTTGTCTGGTAGGCTGGCTATCTGTCTTGTCATACTTTGACCATATGTAGATATTGTCGAAGGATATCTGTTACAATGTACTGATCTATCCTTGAAGCTTTGTCTGGTGTCGAAGGTTTGTCTCTGGGGAATCTCTTGGGAGCCGGTTTTAGGGATTAAGTGGGCTTCGATACATTCGAATAGGCTATGAAGTGGGCTTCGGCCGTCTGTCAAAGGCTACAAGTAGACTACTACAGTGCTGTTACCAAACGTCATGAGCAATAACAATAATGAAGAAAGTGTGTCAGATTAAGATAATTTTTTATTTGTTTTCTCAAATTTATCATTTTTATCTTCAATTTTTGTAGTAGCCTACTTGCAGCCTTCTACCCTAGTAAAGCACTTGAAGGCTGCCTCAGAGCCTACTTAAGCATCTCGAAGCCCACTCGGCCCATGAACAAGCCTCCCAAAGATTATCCGAAGATGAAGCTTCGACTCTGAACAAGCCTCGAAGACGAACTCCATATCATACCAGAAACACTTCGACCGTATCCGTACATGGTCGAAGTATGACAAGACAGATAGCCAGCTTACTAGACAAGACGACGGCGTAGTATCTCCTTGCAAGAACAGTGATAGACCCAATAACTGCTACAGTGTTAGAGTACATAAACAAACCAAGCAACTGCTATAGTGACAGCTTTGATATTTCTGGCATCAATACCTACTCCGGGATACCCGCTCGATATCTGGATGTTACTCTTGTAATGTGACCTAACCTTGGTAACTCAGCCCTTCCTATGTTCTATAAATAGGGGAGATGGGGAACTAAGGAGAGATTATAAAATCTCTCCCATGAGCCCTTACAGTTTACCTTCGATCACTCTGTAAAACCCAATACTCGAACCTTCGACTACTCGACAGTAATACAAACATTCATAAAAATCCTCATCAGAGGTTGTGGAGAGTCACATTTTAGGCCTCCATATAAGTATATTGTCAGTAGATTAATTAGCCTATAGATTATATACTTGATTTCCTCTGATAAAGGATTAACCCCGTGATGTAAGAGCCGATTTCCCTTTCTTAAGAAGATAGGCCCCTACATTTGGCGCCATCTGTGCTTCCCACCCTACCAATCTCCATTTCTTATTCCCCTCCCTCTGTTCTCAATTTCAGCAGATTATCCTCAATGGCACCCATCCTCCATTCTAGTTCTACCCACGCGGGCAACTCCGTCGACGGAGTGGCCGTCCAACAAGCCTTACTTTCTCAATAATTTGTTCAAGCCGAGGAGTGACATCACGACCAACTGCACCAAGAACGTGAAAAGCACCGGTAGGAATTCAAGCAGAACGGCATCTCCGTCTGGACGATGCTGATAGATAGAATTGCGGAATTGATGAGCTGCGCTACACGGTCCGAGAGCTGCAGTGGTTGCATCCTCAAGATTCTCCCTTACCATCCTAAGCACTTGCCCCGTTTCGCATCTCTGCTAGAGAGAGATAGGGACCCTTACTGCATATCCCATCACCTCTGGCTCACCATGGCGCCGAAGGCGCTGCCCTTACTGTTCCCCCCACTGCCTCCATCTACCTTGGCATCCATCCTATAAAAGACTCCTCTGATTCTATCCTTCGCTCCTCCAAATACCCTAAACGCCACCCTGCCCAAGAACGTCTCGGGGAGCGCAGCGCAGAAAACATACCACACACTCGACCCCATCACCCTCGAACCCTTTGATCACCCCCTCATCCTTCCCACTATGCACAGTAAGATTTCGAATACAAAATCAAACTTGTTATTCGCGTCAGCGCGATCCCAACTCCCAACTCATGGAGTCGACTAAATAACCTCCTTTTCCCCAAACTCCTCGCCATCGAGGTACCACCAAATTTCTGTGCTCCCAAACTCAGCAAATACCGCAACACTGACCCTCAGTTACATATCCTCGAATTCCAAAATGTTCTCAGGCTCTACTCCACAACCGACTACCTGCTATGCCGCCTTTTTCCCACAAGTGTCACAGATAGCCCCCTACGGTGGTACTATAACCTTCCCAGTGGCTCTATTCGAAGCTTTGAGCAACAATCCTACCTTTTTATTGCAAAGTTCGCCTTCGACAAAGACAGAGAGGTCAGAGTCGATGCCCTTTTCAACTTTAGAAAATCCAGTACTAAAACCCTCAAAGCCTTTACCAAAAAGTTCTTTGACGAGTCACGAAAAGTCAAAAACCTTGACTGCACGAATGTTATACTCACGTACTCAAATGCTCTACCAGACCACAGCCCTGTCAAAGAGTACCTGGTCCTCCATAAACCTCGAACCCTCGAGGAGATGCTCTTAAAAGTCAATGGCTATATCGACCTTAAGCGCCTCCACAAATCACGTAAACAAGGGCAACCTTCGACCACTACCATTAATAAACCTCGATAAGGCCGACCTTTTACTCCCCCATCTCAGATCGCGCCCATCTCAGAAGAGACTGAGAGCCACAAATGCCCTCACAATGGCAGCAATGCCGAAGCTTGTAGAAAGAGTCTGAAGTCGGTCCTACCCACGCTTACTGCTCCTCTCAGCACCCTTCTACCAGAGATATAGACAGACCCCATCTGGCGTATCCCTTTCACCATCAAAGTCAAGCCAGGCGAACCTTACTGCTCCAATCGTAAATGTAATTGTCACCATACCAACAAATGCTTTACCCTTCAGCGCTCTCCCGAAATCATCCTCAAAGAGCGTCTACACCAGTATGTTGCCGACCTTCCCAACTACCTTGACGGGTTGTACCTCAAACTTCAATTCACCCCTACTGTCGACCCGGCCGAGGTGGATATCTACTGAATAAATTTCATCGAAGTCAACAATATCGACAGTGGCCATTCTAAGAGTAAATGTAAGCGTGTAGAAAAATGTTACAAACTCACCAACCAGGAGAAGCTGCCCGCCCTCCTGCAAGAATCAAGCCTCTGCCCTCGACCCGAAGGCATCTCTTTCACCGACTGCAATACATCCCATGTTCGTTTTCCCCATTCTGATCCATTAGTCATCATGATTATGATCGTACACCTCGTCCTCCACACAATGCTCATAGATAAAGGAAGTGCAGCTGATGTCCTTTTACTCCAAACTATCCAAACCATGAAGAATACCGGCATCATCATTGCTGCCAATGTCAAACTCAAAGGTTTTAAATGAGGCCATAAAAGTTGATATTGGTCGAATTAGCCTCCCAGAGACCAACGGCCCAGTCACACTCCAATCCAGCTTTCTTGTCATCAATAAGAAATCTAAATACCTTGGTATCCTTGGGCGCGATTGGCTCCACGCCATGCATGCCATACCTTCGACCTCTCATCAGACCCTTCATTTTATCACCTTATTAGGTACTTGGAATTTAAAATGCTCTCATCGCCTCGCCCGTTCATGCGAGCATCCAGAGATCGATCAGACCCAGAGGCTCGTCAGTCACCCATATTAATTACTGTCTCTCTCTATCCCCATACCTTTGATAGATACCACCTCACCCATCGAACCCACTGTCTATATCAAACTCGACGGTCCTGGTTGAGGTACATTCATTAGAGCTTTTCTAGATGAGGCAGAACGCCTCGAACTCATAGACTTCATTTAAGCAAACAAAGACGTTTTTGCATAGACGTTCCAGGAGATGCCCTGTATTGACCTCAGTTTGGCATGCCACCGCCTCGATCTCATCCCCCATTCCACAGTAATAAAATAGAAGAAGCATACTTTGGCCCTGCAACTTCGAGAAGCCGTGAACCTTGATGTCGACAAGCTCATAGCCACGGGTTTTATCAGAGAGGTCAAGTATGCTGACTGGATATTAAACATTGTTGCAGTTTCCAAAAAGAACGGCAAGATCAGAATCTGCGTCGACTTCACAGACCTCATCAAGTACACACTGAAGGACAATTCCCCCCCCCCCCAATCATCTCAGTACTCCTCGATGCTACTGCTGGACATGAGCATTTGTCTATAATAGATGCAGCTTTGGGTTACAATCAGGTACCCCTCCTCCCCAAAGATCAACTTAAAACTTCTTTCATTACTGATCAAGGCCTTTACTGTCTTAACGTCATGCCCTTCGGCCTTAAAAATGCGGGTGTTACCTATCAACGCCATGTCACAACCATGTTTAAACCCCTGCTTGGCAAGTCGGTCGAAGTTTACATCGATGACATGTTATGCAAGACCCTCCAAAAATAGACCCATATTCAAGACCTAACCATAGTCGTTTCGATACTTCGAACATACAACATAAAACTCAACCCATAAAAATGCCAATTTGGTGTTTCGTCTGGTAAATTTTTAAGCCACCTTAACAACAAATGATGTATTGAGATCGGCCCAACCCATATCCGAGCCCTTATCGACGTGCCTTCGCCCAGAGCCAAAAAGATGTCCAAAAAGTGGATGGAAAGATAGATGCCCTTAACAGTTTCATTTCCAAATCCTTAGACTATTGTGCTTGGCTCTTTTCTCAGTTACGCGACCAAGGCGTCCACAAAGAAAGAAAGAAAAAAAACCTTGAGATCAACTGGATACTCGAATGTGAATAGGCCTTCCTCGAACACAAAACTTACCTTGGTTGACCACCCATTATCAACACCCCCATCGAAGGTGAGACACTCTCTTTATATCTCACTGTTACAAACACCTCCATCAGTTCAGTGCTCATTCGACTTGAATCAAACATCGAAAACCTGTATATTTTATCAGTAAAACTCTAACACCTGTAGAAACTCGATATTTAAAACTTGAGCACTTGCTCCTTACCCTCGTTTATTCAGCCTGAAAACTCAAACCATATTTTCAAGCTCACCCCACCCGTGTTATAACAAGTTATCCCCTTCAAGAAGTACTCAGCAAAAAAGAGAAATCTAGAAGAGTACAACAATGGTCTGTTTTCCTTGGTGAACATGACATCACATTCGGGAAGCAGATATCCCAAAAGGGCTAAGCAGTAGCATATTTCCTTGTTGAATTCCCACTCTAAGATGTCGATTGAGAGGAACATGAAGGTAACCTGACAAAGGGAAAACCCAAAGCAGCAGATCCATGGGACCCTACCACAGGATGGTGTTTAATTACATATGGATCCGCTGGGCCTAACGGTTTAGGGATTGGTATAGTCCTGGTTACACCTACGAATGATCGAATAAAGAAGGCAGTTAGGCTAAACTTTGAATGCTCCAATAACGAAGCTGAGTATGATGATCTGATACGTGGCCTCAACCTTGCACTCGAACTTGACATTTCCAAACTTGCAGTTTTCACAAATTCCCAAGTTGTTCAGAGACATTATACCTGTAAAAATCAAGCCAACGGTCGCATGGCCGAATATTATGCCCATGTTTAACAGTGCATGGACCGTTTTCCTAAAAAATCTGCTATCACTCATTACCCTCTAGGAGGAAATCGACACGCAGATGCCCTCGCCTACATAATAGCTATGTTAGGCCAATCAGAATCCCGAACCCTCCATATTGAAGTACTCGAACGCCCAAGTATTGACCAGATGGAAGTTAATGCCATTAATACAGAGGGAGAGAGTCTCGATCCAGACGATTAGAGAACACCTTTCCTCCATTATTTCAACAAGGCTACCCTCCCTGATGATCCCAAAGACAAAAGATCATTATTAGAGAACTGTCGCAGATACACCATTCACAAACACCAGTTACATAGCAAATTCCAAAATGGCATCCTCCTTTAATGCATCTCTCAAACCGAAGCCTCTAAAATTCAAGCCAAACTCCATGAAGGTACCTATGGTGCTCATACTGCTGGTCGATCTATGGCCCATCGAGCCGTCTCCCAAAGTTTATTCTGGCCCAACATGAAAAAACAAGCCGAAGAGTACGCCAAACACTGTGGCATATGCCAGTACCACGCCCATGATATCCACAGCCCTTCACAAGACCACCATTTCAGTCAAGTCTCCTGGCCATTCAAAAGATGGGCCATCGATCTCATTGGTCATTTTCCTAAAGCTTCAGGCAGCCGAGAGAACATCCTTGTTGTAGTAGATTATTTTACCAAATGGGTCGAAGCCGTGCCTTTGTGTCAAATCAGAGAAGAAGAAGTTATCAAATTTCTATAGGAAAACAACATCACACGCATCCGATGCGATCATATGATTCGATGTGACAATGGCCCACAATTTGTTAGGAACAAAGTCAGAAACTTCCTCAAAAAACACAACATCATCCTCTCACCCTCCACACCTTACTACCCCCAAGGAAATGGTCAAGTTGATGCAATCAATAAAACCCTTGTCGACGGTCTCAAGAAATGCGTCGATGCGAAGAAAGGCTGATGGGTTCAAAAGTTACAGCATGTCCACTGGGCCTATCAAACAACACCAATAAAATCAACAGGCTCCACCCCTTTCTTTTTTGTCTATGGTACTGATGCAGTGCTCCCTACTCAATTAAAAGTACCCAGCCGTGTTCCCAACCTCCCATATGATGGCAATGAGTTTGAGTTCAGATGCAACATGTTATGGATCGACTAGACCAGAGACCAAGCCATTGCCAACCTCGGCCGTTATCATACATCACTTCAGAAGTCATACAATTAGAGAGTTCGACCATGAAGTTTCAACATTGGAGATCTAGTAATTCGACGCGTCACTCAATCTTCAAAGCCTCGAAATGCAGGAAAGCTAGCCAAATCCTGGGAAGGACATTATGTCGTTTACGACAAATCCGACAAGGGTTCATACTATCTAATGACAGATGATGAAGAGCCTCTACCAAATCCATGGAACACAATGTAGCTAGTCTCATACAATAGGCTACGACCTCTATCTTGTACACCCGCTGTAAATGCAGAATAATCAATAAGCGATTTTTTTTTCATCCATACTTCGTCTTCTATCTTCCAGTGAATTTCCTAGTTTCCTCTAAGTATCATGTAAACCCTTCGACCCGACATATACTTGGGGGTGACCTTGAAATTTTTCAAGCTTCTAACATTCGAGTAAACTCGAGGGGAACGAATGGTTGATAGACCAGACCCTTGGGAATGCGTTGGCGGTGAACACGTTTTACTTCATTGTGGCTCAGGCCTTTAAAGTCCAATAAATTTTCTGGCTTTTTCTAAGTATCATGTCAACCCTTCGACCCGACTGATACTTGGGGGCGACCTTAAAAAAATTTAAGCTTCTAAAATTTGAGCAAACTCGAGGGGCACGAGTGGTCAAATTCGAAAGACCGGACCCTCGGGAATGCGTTGGCAGTGAACACGTCATACTTCGCTGTGGCTCAGGCCTTCGAAGTCCAGTAAATTTCTTGGTTTCCTTTAAGTATCATGTCACCCTCGGCCCGACTGATACTTGGGGGCGACTTGGAAAATTTTCAAACTCCCAACATTCGAGCAGACTTGAGGGGCACAAATGGTCGAAAGACTGGACCTTCGAGGGTGCGTTGGGGGCGACCACATCTTAGTTCGCTGTGGCTAAGGCCTTCGAAGTCTAGTAAACCTCCTAGTTCTAGCCAAGTATCACAACTATCTCGAAGCCTTCCAAGGTTTGATAACTCTGCAATCATTCGATAGTTACAGCATATGCATATATGATTATTCAGGAATATCTACAAAGACACTTGAGTAAATTATCAGAGAAGCATTTTCTACAAAATCAAGTCAAATCATGTTCAGAGCATACATCAAGTATCTATCACAGTAATTTAGCACAATTCAAGATTAACACAAATCAATTTCAGAACAGTCTACACCTAAACAGAATCAGTATAGTACAACTCAAGTTCAACACAGCAGCTCAGAGCAACCACGAGTTCAAAGATCAACTTTAAAGATAGATAAGCATCGTTTAAATATTACAACCTAACAGAAAATCAGAAAAAATAGGCAGGGCTTTCTTGTACAAATACCTCAAACTGGCGTGGCTGCATTTTCTCCCCCAACAGGCTCTTTAGAGTCAACACCCTCAGAACCTCCAGTAGAAGATTTTGACCCTGCAACATCGATGACCACATCAGTTGCAACTCCAGTAGTAGTAGCGTCGATCACAGAAGCCTTTATACCACTTCCAACACCTCCATCAGCAATACCTACCTCCCTTTCTTTCGTCTGTAAAGTATCTTCAATAACAGGATCTTGGGTAACAAGCAAACGGTACAAAGTTATAGGATCAAACCCCATATCCTCTATGAACTCCTTCATCCTAACATTATCCGAAACTTCAACATCAAATTATGCTTAGTAGTGCTCCTTTAGTGCTTTCTTTTCTTTTTCATGATAAGCAAACTACGACCTCATCACCTGCTTATGATTGAAATGTTGACCCTCCAGTCTCTTCACGAATCTATCATTGATAGCCTTCAGGTCTCGCTGCAAAACTATGTTCTCAGACAACAGCGACGCTCCTGTCCCTCGAGCAAGCTCCAGACTGTCAATCGCCTCCCATACTTTTACTGCTTTGGTGAATGACTACGCCCAAGCATCCCTCTGCTAGAGTATTCAAGCCGTCAGTATTCCCCGAAGAATGAAACACTCAGCCTTGGATAGAGCATGTTCTTCTCGCTCAGCCTACGTCATCTCTTCACCCTCATCCTCTGCATCATCTTCCCCCTGTGCCCTACGCCTTTTGTATTGCGTTAACATCGTCTGTTGTACCTTTGGAGACTCAGGAATGACCCTGCCCTTCCCATTCTGAGTTTGTGTTAGTGCCTGCTTCGACCTCTGTCTCAAAGTATCACTAGCTACTTCGGGCATTGGCGCCGCCTATTACGCTGCCCTCTGTGCCTTTAGAACATACTTTACCTTCCTCGCCAAATTATCATCCTCCATGCCTTCATCTACTTTTGAAATACCTTCGCCTCCCCTCTTCTTGGACGACTTCGACGTAATGAGTACGTTCAAAGCTAGGAATCTGTCTTCTTTTGCCTCTTCCTCTTGATACCAAGACTCTTGAAAATAGAATTCACCCACTCCTCGTCTTAATCGATTAGTGCGTCAATATAATCCCTCGGATTTGCCCAAGTCCGGTTTGAGGACCTACAGAACAAATAGAAATACGATCACAATTTATTCGAGCAATATATCAAAAAATCTTCGACAACAAACTTACTCGGATTGTAGACTTTATGTTCTAACTTATAAGGGTCCTCCCCTTCGACATCCTCATAATTCCCCCTTACTAAACCCAAATCTCTATTCCAGCCTCGACCCGTCGAGCACAGATCAAGCAACCAGGGATTGTCAACATGGAACTGGATATGGTAGCTGCCCACACTCTGATTTGCCTTCCTCTTATAGAATGATACAACGTCATTCCACTTAATTAAAACCCTTCCATCACTTCTCAATTTTGCATTCATGCCCTCGATTACCCTCATCATCTCATAAAATTTCCCATTCATCTAAATGGGAGCAACTTCCCAGTAGTTTAACACCTCCTTCACCAGCCTACAGAGGGGCAATCGCATCCCCAGTCAAATCTGGCCTCTATACGCCATGAAGCCTTCTCGAGGCTTCGATTTAAAGCTGTAGTCTGACCCCGCAGAATACAACATAACCCCTACCATCGACAACCCATGTTTAGCCATAAATCGATTTCCCAAACCGCCATCATTACCACTACCCCTGCATTTTGGCTGAGACGTAATTTGATAATTTTACCCTCCTTAATCCCACGTATGTGTCACACGCTCACACTCACAAATTTTCAAAATAAAAAAATAACTCAAACCTTCTGATCCTCACTCGAAGATATCCCATCAAATCTCTACATTAAATCAATACTTTTTCCGTAATTCAAGGACACATTCTGATGACTTGCTGGTACACTGCCCCTGGAACAACGTCGTTTTGACAGACCAGCTGTCTGGGCTGTCAGTCTGTCTAATCAAATCCATCAGACCTTTGACTATATCGTGTTTTGAACATTTGACATTCAACAATATAATTGCACCTAAATCACCCTCGAATGTTATCCTACTTACAAGCATAACAAAATTTAACTTCGACGGTTTAGAATTTTACTTTGACAAATCAGAATTTTACTTCGACAGATTAAACTTTTACTTTGACAGCTCAGAATATTACTTCAAGAGTTCAAAATATTACTTCGGCTATTCAGAATGTTATTATACACAGTGCAGAAATAGAATTCGACAGATATCTTATCAACTCCCAATTCCATCCAATACAGATCAAAATAGTACAAATACACAGAAAAATCCAAAATCCAATTTCACTCCATACCACCATATACAAACACCCCTATAGAAAATCCTATGAAAACACCCAACCAAACAGTTGAAGAAGCCCCTATTTCACCTCGGGAAATTTATTCTCGCTCTCGGCCTCAGCAACAGCATCTTCCTGGTCTACTATCTCCTCAGCAAATGACTCCAGCAGGGACAACCGGTGGCCAGAAAACGCTCTCATCATCTGTCGCACCCCCCACTAATATGCAAAGGGTATTCCAGTAATGGGCTCCCTGGGCTCAGCTTCAAACAAGTCCGGCATCTCCGATTCAAGGTCTTGATCGCCGACAAACCTCCGTTATAACTCCTGCATCTTCTGCCGTACACGAAGAGCTTTCGCTACTTGGTCCTAGATCTTGGGCTTGGAGGCATCGCCTTTGTTTTGGGAAGAGGATGAAGCCATCATACTCAGGGATGAAAGAACAGACAAATGCAATTTTCCCCTAAACAACCTATTTATACTGAAAATCAGATACACTTAACCTCTACTTAATCATAACCACATTAATTGCAAGTCTTCAATTCTCCTCCTTGAGAGCTCAACAGTCCAACCACTTCAACTTCCCAAACATAACCGTGTCATCAATGCGTATTCAACCCTTTTTCCCGAGGACTTACAGCCAAACCATCACTAGTATCGAACCATCGACCCTTTTCCTTTTACCCCCTTCAACAACCCCTATGGTACAAACTTCGAGATTCAAGTATTCAAAAATAGTTATTCATTATAACCGACTGCCGACCTATTTCCTCAACCAACACATTACAACTCGAAGTTAATTTTTCCCCAAAGGTAATCGTCTCTATATAATAGCATTCGAGGACATATGGTCGATATCGCGCCTGTAATCTATTCGCATATATGGTTTATCATATACAAACACAGAATTTTAGTAACATTCCTTCTCATTGCACCACTTCAAAATATAGAAACAGATGAAACCTCCTTCTACAATCATACAAAAATCTATAGAGATCAGAAAAACAGCAACATAAACCTTCAAAATGCAGCCCTACAAAAAAAATAAAGAGAAAAAAACCCACCACCACCTCGCCCCCATTTTAAGAAGAAGCCACCCTATTTTTAGACGGGCCAGTTCTACTCGTTGAACCTTGTTCCTCCAACTGCTTTTCCGCCTGAACGAGACTTTCCGCCAAAGCCATCAGGTAGAGGTAACGTTCTTCAGCAGTTGTAAAATAAAACTTCATCTCCCTCCAGAAGTAAGAATAAGACTCCCCGTTGATGGGTTCCCCAGGCTCCAACTCCATCAGCTCAGGCATGTCCCAGTCGAGTTCATGGTCACTAAAAAATTTTAACTTCAGCTCTGCGGTCTTCCGCCTTATACGACGCTCTATGCAAAATCCCATCCTATGCTGGTAGTGAGTGTTAGGCGTGGTATCCATGCCATTTTTCAAGAAATACAGAAGAAGGAGAAGAGAAATGCAGAAAAATATATAGTATGCAGTATTCCTTCCTTCATAACCCATCTAACCTCATTTATTACCCCATAACCACCAACATTTCTTTATTACCCTCCTTTATTACCTCCCTTGAAAACTAATAATCCACTATTCAACTTCTGACTACAAATATTTTTTCTTAGCAAATGTTTCTACACCTATTTTCAAGACCCTTGCTGAGAGGAGGCGAATGTAGTTGCCTACTCGCAGTCTTCTACCCCAATCAAACACTCGAAGGCTACCTCGGAGCCTACTCGAATATCTCGAAGCCCACTCAACCCATGAACAAGCATCCCAAAGATTATTCGAAGAGAAAGCTTTGACTCTGAACAAGCCTCTAAGATGAACTCCACATCGCATCAGAAATACTTGGACCATATCCGTACATGGTCGAAGTATGATTAGACAGATAGCCAACTCACTAGACAAAACGGCGGCATGGTTGGTCCTTACATTTACAGTGACAGACCCAACAAATGCTACAGTGTTATAGTACAAAAGCAGACCCAACAACTTTTGTAGTGACAGCTCCGACATTTCCAGCATCAATACCTACTCCGGGATACCCGCTCGATATCCGGATGGTACCCTTGTAATGTGAGCTAACCTTGGTGACTTAGCCCTTCCTATGTTCTATAAATAGGGGAGATGGGAAACCAAGGAGGGGTTACAAAATCTCTCCCCTGAACCCTTACAGTTTACCTTCGATCACCCTGTAAAACCCAATACTCGAACCTTTGACTACTCGACAGTAATACAAACATTCATAAAAATACTCATCAGAGGTCATGGAGAGTCACATTCTAGGCCTCCACGCAAGTATATTGTCAGTAGATTAATTAACCTATAGATTATATACTTGATTTCCTTTGATAAAAGATTAGCCCCGTGGTATAAGAGTCGACTTCCCCTTCTTAACAAGATAGGCCCCTTTTGTATTATCTTACTTATCATGTCAGAAAAGATAAATGGTTGTCATTTATATCGCATCCCTTGTCATTGTTATGGGGCTTTTGTATATATGCAATCTGTCATTTTAATTGTTTCTCTTTCTTAGGATTTTTTTTCTCATTTTGTGTGTTTAGTACTTAGCCTTTACTTGCTTCCTGCTCTTTCTAGCTCTCAAATATTATATACTTTGCAAGCAACGATGCATTCCACCCCAACCGCTGATCTGTCAATTCCTGCACAAATTTTGTAGGTGTAATTTTTAGACGTGGATAAATGAGGTAAAAAAGTGTGATTGTAGTCTCATTTACAGGGTGTTTAAACTGCCCGATAGGAGATTCTACCATTTCCCAAAATACCATTCTTAGTTCAAAATTTGGTTTCGATAAGAGCCTACTTCCAATGATTTTAGGAAGCCACAATCGACAACGGCAGAAGAAACCTCAAGTTCTGGACAAGAGAGAAATCCGATCCTAGAAACTATTATAAAGGAAACTTACACTCAACTAAAGATTTTTGAGGTCAAAGTGAAGATGCTGCAAGATTTTATGTCTAAGTTAAAATCTCTAGATGTAAACAAGTAGTAAAATATGTAGGAGTGAAGTGTAATATTCATTCTTTCTAATGGGCGATTTGGTTATCTTGAGTGACGTTTATTTATAGCTCTAGCATGAAAAACTCTTTAGGAACAAATAATAAAAAGGTTTATTAAAAATGCTAAATAATGATGGTTCAAGATCGATAATACTACAGAAAACAGGCAAAACTATGGTTCAAGACCCAAAACCTATCCTCAATTAGATCTAGTCTCTTCTCCAGCGATTTAAGTAATTTAACAATGCGATTAAGATTCAAATCTATGGTTGTAAAACCAATAGCCATCCTATTGCCAATGTCATCGACAGCGGATTGAAGATTCATAAAGAAATCAAAAACCTTCCCTGTAAAGTCATCCTCCATAGTTTGTCGTTGCTCCTTTGCTGGCTGGGTTTGTGTTTCCAGTTGTGGTCTTGGATGGTGGTTGTGAAGATGGCAGGCCAGCTGTCAAGGCCCCGACGAACAAGGTGGTCCATATTGCGATCAGGATCCATTATAATTAATTTAGGAGTGGAACTTAATTTATATAACAGAATTAGAATATGTTTGTGTCGATAACCATTAGCCTGGTGTGTTAAACAATCATCTAGAGTCATAAAGACATGATAAAATAAGAGAAGAACATGGCAATACCCTGCAAGACATAAAATTTTTTGAAAACATAGCAAGAAATGATAAAGAGCAATATGTTTGTTATGGTGAAAGCCATGGCATGCAAGGATGAAAGAAATGATAAATGATAAATAAAATGACAAAATATTGATGAAAAATGACAAAATAAAATATATAGCAAATGACAAATGTTTAAATAACTGATAAGTTATGGCAAAAGACCTGTCACGGAATGACTATTGACATGTTAATAATGATAAGAGTTGATAAAACAAATGAAAAATATTATTATAATATACAACAAAATAAGGTTAAAATTTACAAATCTACAGAAGATAATGATAAATACAAAAGGCGACATCTACAAAAGGTTTTCAAAGCAGACATGCAACGAGTACAAGGTTACAATTCAGCGTCCGACTCAACTGCTAGCTTTAATATTTCATTAGCAATAGTATAACGACATTCAACACCATTTATCTTGGCTGAAAATTTCATCTCCCTTAAGATACTGTCCAAAAGGTCAGTAGATTGACCCCACACTCATTAAAATTTGGCTATTTTAGACACTTTTCAAATAAGTTATCCAACGTAAGTTAATACCATATGACTTAACCTTTGGATCTTTAGGTGGCTTACGATCATCAAAATCATGCCATAGCAATATTCTTGAAAGCATCATAGATAGTTGATCATGGATAAGCTAGTATCCAGGAGATAACTTCTTTGCATTTTCAGTTTTTGCATTAACTAGTGAATCGTAGATACATATTTTCCTCTTTATAGAGGACACAATACAAAGTACCCAATGGTTGACATTTAGATTCTATGGAAGGAGTATTAATTTGT
This sequence comes from Kingdonia uniflora, assembly GCA_014058105.1. Taxonomy (NCBI): domain Eukaryota; kingdom Viridiplantae; phylum Streptophyta; class Magnoliopsida; order Ranunculales; family Circaeasteraceae; genus Kingdonia; species Kingdonia uniflora. The sequence continues at coordinate 1,525,686 of JACGCM010001221.1, forward strand.
AATTCTATACTTTAAATTCTCGATCGAAGTAATGCTCTACAGTATAATACCATCCCATAAACTTGATTTGAATCTAATTTGATTTCTCCTTTAACTCCCTAGCTTCTGGAGAAGACATAATCCTTACCCACACAATGAAAACCTTGCCTATAATTTAACTTGCATGCACTTCCGACACCACAATCTTTTTATCTACTGGGCGAGAACAATATTGTGAATCAAAAAATTAATTCAGGGCCTTAATGTAAACATTAATGACCTAGGCAAACAGAAACAAACAGAGAAAGAAAATGAAAAATTATTAACAACAAATGATAATAGACGTAAAGAAAAATAATAAATGCTAAATGATAAGGTCTCTACCACATCTGACTCCGGTAATACAAGCTGGAATAGATGAATTACTTAAGTAATAAGATATGATATATGAGAATGAGAAAATATAAATGCTAAATGATAAAAATCAAATCTTATTACTGAATAAGATGGACAAAACTGCATATTTAAAAGTACATTCATACATTGTTCTGCTCAGCAAACATTTCTTTTATAATTTTCTTAGGGTCTGGTTTTTATGTAGAATTTCAATTCCATCATCATCATCCTTGCTTTCAACCACAGATACATCTGTTCCTCAACTTCTATACCAGTTATTTGGTCAACACTCATTTGTAAATAAACAGACTGCAAATTAGATACAATGATAAAGTGATATAATAAATGGTAAAAAATCATAAACAAATGATAAGCTACCACAAAACAAATGACTAATAGCACCAATCTTAGTTAAGTACCCCTTAGCTTTATGAACATCTTCCTGGACCACTACTTCAATTAATGGTTTGTTCTGCACCCATCTATAAATACAATGATAAGATGGAGACAAAAATGGTAAAGTAATAATAAAATTAGAAGGTACAATAAACAAATGAAAATTGGACCAATGCTTGTTTAATACCTCATTGGCTTCATGAACATCTTTTTCTTCTTCAATTATTTGATCTACTTCAATCTGTAAATGATAGATCCAACAAATGGCAAAATTATATTAAACAAATGATAAGGTAGGCACAACACAAATAATATTATAAATACCACTGCCACATCATCTTGTCTGTACCCTATTTAGTCTGTACATCAAAAGGTAGAAGAAAAATTAAAAAAGGTAAGGATAGGTCAACAATGTTATAGATAGCTCAAAAAAAATGTTAGTTAAATACCTCATTGGCTTCTTCCACTACATCTTTTTTTTTCAACATCTAACAGGACCACTACAGTTATTTTTCTACATCCATCTGTAAATAATATAGATACAACAAATGGAAAGATAGGCACAACAAATAGTAAAATTAAATAAATAAATAATAGGTAACACAAAACAAATAATAAGATAAATACCTTAATGTCTACATGAACATCTATTGCCTTCTCAAATTATCTATTTCCCTAGATTCTTTCAGAATCTCTTTGACAATTGCGTGGTTTGCACCTTCCGTAGTCTGTACAACAAATGGTAAAGATATAAATAAATATAAATCGTAAGGACTATATTCATAAATGTTATAGATGGCTTAAAGTAAATGTTAGATAAATAACTCATCAGCTTCCTCTACATGAACACCTTAAGGTTCCTCTTCTTGAACAAAATTAGCTCTCTCATCATCATCTTTCTGTTTAGACTCTTTCTTAGATTCTTTTTCATCATCATCTTTCTCTTTAGATTCTTTCTCGTAATCATCTTTTCCTTTAACTTTTTCCTCTGTAAACTTACTTATTACAAATGAAATGGAAAACAAATGACAAACAAATGCAAACAATGGAAATAAAATATAAACAAATGATAAGGTCGCAAAAAATGATACCACTTCAAGGTTACCACCATATTCAAAAGATAAAGCATTCATATTCACCTCCTTCACAAGTTTATCCTTTACCCCTAATCTTTGTTTTCCTCTACCCCTCGGAGGGGAAACTTTTATCTGATAAATACCATGCCAACAAATGATAAAACCAACTGAATTAGATGATAAATGCATGCGAATAAATAATTAAAGATATACTAATAAGGGGTATTAATTGGAACCTGCTTAATCAATTTTCTTTGTAGATGGAATTTTATCAGACTTTGGATTTGGCTTTGTCGTCGGTCTTCCCTTGGCCCTCTATTACCTTGATTTCCTTGGGGATAAGGACATCAAAACAATCAGTGGGACATCATCCAATTGTTTATCAGTAATTTTTTTTTCTTGATGCTTTCAGCCAGAATATCAGTTTCTTCACCTTCTTATTCTTCTTGTTGGCATTGGTCTTTCTATGTGTTTTTTTCATCAGCTTTATCCTCAACTTCTCAACTTCTTCCCTTTCTCTCTTACTTGATTTCTTCTCTTCAAGTTTAAGTGTTTTTTGTTGTACCTCCTTTTGCTATATTCTCAACCCTGTCTTCTTTCTTTTCCCATCATTTTCTCTTCACTTTTATCTTCTCGCTTTCATTCAAGAACTGCTCAGTGTAGAGTACTGCCCTTTACCTCTATTATCTCTAGGTATAGATATCGATATACATTCCAACTTTTACTATGATTTTACAACTGATGGCATAGCGGAAACGGGGGTTGTTAAAATAAAGTATGCATTAATTCAAAGTATCACTGAGATAACGATCGAATATTTCCATAACCACCATTGACATTGTTTCTATTAGATCAATCACAGTAGTGGTGCAAAACATGTGGTATGAAGAGCACCCTTCTCCTCCTCATGTAGAGCTCAAAGCATTTTGTTCAACCCCAACCTGTACACCGGGATGTATAATTTTTAGCATTGGTTGGCTTCTTCTCTCCACCCTCCTGCGTTTGGCTCTCCTCACCATACTATTTATACATTTCTTCAGGCTTATTACCCACTTCTTTATCAGACTTATCATTGCGAATCAAGTGGCTCAAAGGAAAAGAAAAGAAAAAGCCAGTAGACAGAGACAGTTTTGATGAAAGTCATCAAAATAACCCCCGTTATTTATCAGCATATTAAGATTGACCTTGAGGTTCCTCGCTTATTGCCCTAGACCCTCTTTTAACTTTTCTCATCCAGCCAAAGTCAATTGACTGACAGTTAACTTAGGCAAACCCTTTATACCCTTCAAGGAACAAAGGTTCAAACTATCATTGTGAATCAAGATACCGCACATATGACATAACTGTAGACAACCAAAGCATGTCATCAAGAAACTATTTTAACTTGATAAATGTGGCAAATGGGTAGAAAATGAAGTTATTTCTTCTGATTTTCATAATATTCTAAGCACAATAAAATTGGTTCTATGTGGTTTTTGTTAGTGTGAATTTGAGATAATCCCCGCTATTTATCAACATATTAGTGATTACCACGACTTTCCTCGTTTATTGCCCTATACCCTCTTTTAACGAATCTCATCCAGTCAAAGCCAATTGACTAACAATTAACTTAGACAATCCCATTTATACCCTTCATGAAAAACGTGTGCAGTTCACTTGATAAAACGAGATTAATAGCAGAAGAAAATACATGTACTTCACCTGATGCTAAGATCCAATGGTTTAGCTTTGAAGACTTGGTCTCATCTTGGCCATCAATTCAAAGTGGAAATTTCCCACCTACTTAGCCTCATCTCTCACATCTGCTTCTTTCTAGTTTTCTTCTAGTCTTTCTCTCTCATTTCTTCTTGTAATTTATCAAATTGAAAATGGCGAAGACGACGGGGTTGGAATCAAAAACCCAAATTGAAGACGATGGTCAATGAAGAATCCTCAAAAGAGGAGATTGTTGAAGTGGTTAGGGTGTGCATTTCTTTCCCTATCTCTCTATCTTTGTCTTTCCTCTCACTTTATTACTTTTTTCTTTTCCAAAATTAGGGTTTTTCTTTTCGAAATTTTAGGTTTTTGCCAAATCAATTGTTTTGAAAAAATTGGGGATAGGAATTGTTATTATTAAAACTTTTATTGAAATTTAAGTTTAAAACATCCCAAATTTTTACGTTTTTTATAGTTGTTGTCAATAGAAATGTTGATGTTGTTACTATAAATGTTGTGTTATTGTACTGTTGTATCGGTAGTGGATGATATGAAGATCTAGGAATAAATTTTGGGGAGAATGGGGGAATGACTCTACTGGGTGGGAATATAGGGACTATAAGGAGGGAAGAAAGTTGCACCTGAAGGGTGATGGTGAGAAGGCTAGTTATAGAAATCTTAACAAGGACATAACAGAAATCATGAACAAAGAGACTAAGGTGAACTATGTCCCTGAAGGTGTAGAAATTGAGATAATATATTTGTGTAAGGGGGGCCCACGCATGATCTACCATGATACTAATTTGTGAGAGTTTTGGGTGGAGGGAGATAAAGAGAGGGTGGGGCTAAGTCATATATATTGTAAACCATTGTTTGAGGTTACTGTTGAGAGGACTAAACAATCTTGGCCATCAAGAGCAATTAGAAAAGACAAAAAGTACAAATAAAAGAAGGTGATGACTTGATAATACTGATTGATGATGAGGACAAACTCAAGGATGTATCACCAAAACCTATGGCAAAGTCCAAACCTGTTGCAAAGTCCAAAGTTGCATCAAGACAAAACTTAAACCCAAACCTACACCCATATCCTAACCCCAAGTTCAAACACATTTGACCCTAATCCGGAGTTCTTTGAAGACCCTATTCCTATGGATGACCAGTTCTTTGAAACCTAGTGACCTACCAAAAGAAATAGTTAGATGATATACTTAAGCATATAATAGTGACAAAGAGCTTATGATTGAGTATGATGAGAGTATTTAATAGAAATTGGTATAGATCTGTTTGGTGATGATGAAGATGAAGATGAAGATATAAATGGAGACCATGGGACATTTGAAAGTGGGGACCATGTAGAAGATGAATTAGAAGATGATATACCTAACGTACATGAGGATTTTTATATATAATGGCAAAATTCCGTAAGCTCGAAATGGCTTGGAATTCGCTATTA